>JBBIGA010000146.1:21539670-21553497 GCA_037576975.1 Alestes dentex
CTCCCGTTTTAACCTGAGGTGGTGCACGTTTTGCACCGTCTGCCTGAATCCACGTTTCCTGGCCGTGTGAGCTTGTGGGAAGTTCAAGCCGGAGTCCTTGGTTTTGTTCTTTTGTTTGTTTGAGGAGCACGTGTCTTGTATGTTCTTTGTGTTGCCCTGTTTTCAGTTATTCCTGTTCTGTGTTCGCATTTTTGGGTTGTTCTGTGTTTTCTGTTTTCATTAAAAACCCTTGTACATAGTAACCTCTGTGGCATCCTCCCCTTTCCCTCTCCAGTACCAACCGTGACACATCCATCCATCCACCCATCCAAAACACCCACCCACCCATCCTTCCATTCATCCATCCATGTATCCATCCATCCCTTTATCCATCCATCTATCCATCCATCTATCCATCCGTCACATACTTGCATTATGGAAATGGCCCCTGGATTCTGGAGAAAATAATATAAAAGAAGCATTGATATGTTATTCAATACGAAATTCACTACAGGATCTAATAGGCAATGAGTTTTCAGAAGCATGGCACCTGAAATGAAACTTCGTAAACATTTATAAAGGTATATTCAAACAGACATCTTTTGTCATAAAGGTTTCAATTGTCAAGACTATTTTCTATTTTAAGACAATTTATGATTGTTGGAATAAGTCTATAAATGTCTGTGTAGGTTGATGATAGTTGTCGTAAAAGGTTTGTGGCATGTAGACCTTCTAAATACTGTCCTTCATTGTCTTACATTGTCTTACAGATTTCTGTTACATTTCCTGCCTTGAGAAGCCTTTATGGATGATAATTTTATTTACTTTATATTATGGTTTCTTATCATAGCTCTAAATTAACATTTGCATTTGACAGACACCTTTATCCAGAGCAACATACAATCATTAGTTACAGGGACAGTCCCCCCGGAGCAACTGTGGGTTACATGTCTTGCTCAAGGACAATGGTGCAAAGTAGGGGGCTTTGAATTTACAAATTTGTGGTCATCGGGTTCACAAGCAGGTGTTTTATCCGCTAGGCTACTACCGCCCCGTTACAATCGAAAATGTATTTTTAATTCAATAACACTTTGACAGAACCAGTGTACTAGAATCATTTTTCATCATCAGTTACCAAAACAAATATCTTTGGTGAATGACAGCATGATACAAATGCAAAAGAAAAATCAAAAATCTTGCCATTATCTTTTACAACACACCGTGCAGGTATTCAGTTCAACAAAGCAGAGGTTACACAAGGTTTAATAAACTCGACTCTGACATCTCTGAGGGGCAGTTATGCTTCTGAAGGGAGAGAGAGTACTGTGGTAATGAATGTTTTAATCTAGAGGAAGATAGAGCCTGCCCGCTAACGTTTTGACTGGACACCTGGGGTAGGCTTTTATCATTTGCGTGATATGTGCTCCGTAAGATGTTTTCCATTCAAGGAGTACGCCATAAGCACTCGAGGAGAATGGAGGCGAACTGCTTAAATGGACACAACAGGCAGACTAGACGGTAATTGATTTAAAGTCAGAAGCATATCATTTGTGTCAAGGAAGGGAGCTAACCCTTGGGCAAGAGTAGCCACATGTGAAAAATATCCTAACTTGCAGCCATATGTCCACATGCAGGGGGAGAAACCGTATAACACTCGCGCCGTCCCTGATATTATTAAAGCTTACCTTGTACTTCTACTGGAAAGTGACCACTGGCCACTTTCCATCCATCCATCCACATACAGTAAGCCCCCGCTTTTTGCGGGCGTTACGTTCCAAGAGCACCCGCGTATAGTGAAAAACCGCGCTGTTGTGATGTGATAAAAAAAAATGCCTAAAAATGCCTATTTTTATACTGTAAACCCTAAATATGCCCCAAATACGCCCCTAAAACACTTTAATTTAGTTTTAAACTAATTACCCTAAAAGAAAATGTAAAGGTAAACCCGTATTCGTACTGTACAGTTTAAACTGAACTCCCGCAGTGCTAGAATGTAATATTACCCCTTTATAGACTGTACTGTAATTCATGCACGTGCATTTTCTATGGTATGCACTGTCGTTTTTTGGTATTAGCAGGTAAATACAATAAAAAAATAATTTAACTGACTGTAATAAAAATACAGGGCTTTAAGAACAAAACGACAAAAATGAAAAACACGAGAACACTCGAGACGCTCCAGCAGGGAAAAATCTGGTCTGCAGCTGCCGCACAGGTGTCAAATGGCACCAGCCAATCAGCAGCAAGGAGAAATAAATAGCGTTCTCGGATTGGCTACATTCACACCTCCCACCTCTGAGTACAGCGGTATTTCAGCATCCCAAGATGCACTTTCTTTGTGTTTCTCTCGTCAGTACCAAAACATTTAAAGTTACTTTTAATATAGAAATGTAGCTGACTTTATGTTAATATTTATGTAAATATTAAAATGTAAATTTTATTTGTCTATAATAAATATCTTCTGGCTTTATATGTAATGTGTACAATGGTAAAAACGTGGAAAATCTGGGCACTACATTGCTTTACAGTTACCTACATGGCACTTGACATGAATACATTTTTTAAAAATGTATTAAAAGACAGGGTTTAGGCTGCAGGCTTCAAATGGCACTGACTAGCAAAAAGGCTGTTAAGAGAATCCCATTGGGACCCTAACAGAATTCCAAACTAGTCTAACCCTGGCTCTAATAGTCCCACACATGTTGCAGATTTAATGGCTGGTTTTCTTTTTTTATGTTTACCAAAACACAGTGGCTAATGTCAGTAGAAAAAAAATACAATTTGTCACAGAAAAAAAAAACAAATGTCTCAGGAGAACGGTCGTCACTTTATTTCTATGGGGAAAACTTGAGCATCCTTGCCACCAGACTGCTTTTGATTGGTTGGCTTGGCATTTGCAAGTCTCCAGACGGAGTGTGTGATTGCTTGTGAGATTAAGGATCCCTGAGTCACTGAGTTTGACTGACATTCAAATTACAGCTGTATTTGCCATGCAAATAAGTCAGATTGGCTTATGTGAGATGGATCTGTTGACAGAAGCTATTGGGCAGGTGATAAATGGGAACAAAGCTATCCTAGGGGAGTGCAGTGAGGGACTGAATAGGCTGCTGTCCCGGAGCTGCTCTTGGAGGACACACAAAACACGGCCTTCAAACTAATTTTTTATAGAAGTCATTGGGCAGTCCCTGAATTTCATGAAAAAATGTTTACTGCAACAAATTATGCTTTTATTAGCTTGGGATAGACATGTCTTACCAAAGCAGTTCATGTGCAATTTGTATTTGACTTCCAACACACTTCCAACACTGCTCCAAAAACAGTCCCAGACAATTTGATTTCCATAAAGTGTTCTCCCATTCATCAGGCAAAACCATGTTTAAACTTCTCCCACACCACTGTGCTTTCTGGTAACATATTCTGGTAACAAATAATCACAATTCTTCCCTGAAGAAAATGAGTCGCCTTTCTGAAATAACAAATTATACTAAATTACAGATCTAGATTTGTTCAATATGCTAACCAGGGTTGTTGGGATTGTTGGAGCTTATAACAGAACTTATAGGGTGAAAGGCAGATAAACACCTGGGAAACCAGAACACCTTATTAGCCAGGCTAATTGATTCAAATTAATTGACAAATGCATCTAAGAACTCACAAGTGTCCTACAAAAACATGTTTCAGTAAAAGTGAATGATGCTTGCAGTACATGTGTGGTAGTTAGCAATAATGCTGAAAAGCATAGTGATATTTTTTGTGAAATACTAATAATAAAACAATGACTTTACATTTAGCACAGTATCACATTAGTCTGTCACTATAGTTTATTAGTCAGTTGATACACACAGGCAGTTGTCTGTATCAACTGACTAATCTAGCTTAACTATCGCTACTCTACTCAAGTGAACATTCAAAGCAAAGAGCATCGAATGCACCTTGCAATTTCATGTTTCTATAAAGCGTGTTTAATATAGTTTTAGGCCTTAATTCATACACAGTTTGTGACTGCAAACAAGTTCATGAGGTCATTTTGGTGTGGGTGAATGTCAGTTTCTTTCCTTTCAATGAATCACAAATCTCACAGATACTACTACTAAAAACAGCTTCACCTTTTGGAGAATTCTCAATAGTGCTAAATATGAGTAAGTGAGGGAGTGCAGGTACAAGTTACTGGTTTAAGTTGGGATTGAGAAGGTCTCCCAAGTGCTTACGTTTTGCAGCTGCAGGCCAGAGTGGGGCCTCAGATTGGATTTGCACAGCAGGCCAGAAGAGCTGAGGCTGTAGTTCTTCAGGCTTCGACTTTCTTTCAGATGGGCCTGGAGCTTTTCCCTGCGTCTCCTGTAGGGGCAGAGTCATTTTGATTTGAGCTGGTAATTTATGAGGATTTTTGCCATGCACAAACATACACAGTGTACGTGCACACACACACACACACACACACACACACACACATTACCTATAAAGCCATGCTCCAGAAGTAAGGGCACTCAGAGCTATTTTCTGAGGTAATAAATTCATTATAGGTACTTTCAAATGTCATGGCTTGATTTTGCTGTCGGCGGGCCGCTCAGTTGGTCACTGCATTATACAAGTTGTTTTATTGCAGTCACGCACATATTCTTCTCACTGCTCTGCTCTATAAGCCTTAAATGACAGCCATCTATTATTCCTGCCATGTCTGTCCAGCGGCAGGGGCAGACACTGACTATCTGTGGCCTGGCTCTGTGCTTTCAGGTAGAAAATTTAAAAGATTTGATCAGCATTTAAAAGACCCTCTGTCCAGGTTGAGATCAAATGGCCAGGCTAATAAGCTAGAATATTTGGCTACTGTGGTGAGCTCCATAGACTGAGCGATCTGTGGGTCCACTTTGAAGTTACGAACATGGAACAGATGACGAAGTGGGCTGCAGTTCACACTGGCTGTGTGACTTCGTCTTTGAATTAAATGCAATAAAGTATCATCTTTCAGCACTTGATGACGCTAACTGACAAATTCCATCCTTAAACTTACCATGTGTGTTTTTGTAAACAGAATGTCCACATTTGAGATAAAACATCTTCTAAACACTAGTAACTGGATGAATATTAATAGGTTTAAGTGATCAAGTCTGGATGAACTAAGGATCAGAACTTCATGCAAATGAAACACTTTTATCTCACCATGATGCTAATTAGCAAGTTCCAGCCTTCATCTTGCCATATGTGTTTTCGAAAAGAGAATATTCATAGCTGAGGTAAAAAGTCAAATAATCAGAGTTTACATCTTACAGTATAGTGATCAAATCTGGCAAGTGATCAAGTCATGAAACAAAACATTTCTGACCATCTTGTGGACATGCACAAACCTTGTGTCCAGTTAAACCCAAAGGCACTGTAACTGGTAACTAACACTCATGGATGCTAATTGGCAAATGTTGTCTTTAAACTTGCTGGGTGTTTCTGTGAGCCAAACATCCATATTTGAAGTAAAACATCTGAAATAATCAGTGATCTTCCAAAAACTAGCAACTGGGTTAACAGTAATTATCAAGTTCAACAGACTGAATTACACAATAAAAAGACAGGTCAACTATTCGTATCTTGTGATCTCTGTTAGTGCACAACTAATTATACACATCTGGCCATATGAAAACACTCTCTGTGTCTAGGTCAATGTGAAACTATAGTAGCACATAACTATCTGAGTAGAAAGATCTGTTTCAACTGCACAAGTCTCATTTAGCATGCTATCTGGCCAAGTCTGGAAGAATGAACTATGTCAACAAAGACTGTACAACTCTTCATATGCTGTGAATGCTAGAAGCATGGAACTAACTATACATACAGTAGCTTGCAAAAGTATTTAACTCCCTTACAATTACAATTTTCTGGATTGCACAGGGGTTTTTTTTCCATTCAGTATTTTTAAAGTGAACTTGTATGCTGTAACAATACATTTCTAAAGAAAGAAACTGCAGTTCTTTAACCAAAAAATAAAAACTCATATATAGAGTTTGCATAAGGATTCAATCTCTACACATCAATACTTTGCAGAGAAAGCTTTTGCTGCACTAACAGCCATAATTTTTGGGGGGTAAGTAGGGGAGAGCGGGGATGGTTGTCACACTTTTTAATTACATTTAATTTCTGCCAAAACAGTGTACAGTAAAAATTCCCTTTCTGTACACAATTAATGCTTAATGTGTCAGGTACAAATGGAGTCCTTGCTCTGGTAGAATCCATTTTCTTCAAAAGATAGGGGCTGTCAAATGCACCATGTGCAGATGTGACAACCAACCCCATAGTGGGGTAGGTTGTCACACCCTATGGGGTTGGTTGTCCCAGTGTTATTCTAATGGGGAAAAAATGAAAAATATAGACATTTTTAAAAATACAAAATTGTTATTTTCAATGAAATATCAAGCGAAACACATCTTGTGTGTAATAAAAACATCAAATATGTTTAATTGGTTCCTTTTTAGACTCTTTAGATTCAAACATGTAAATGTAAAATGCATAAACGTAAAACACCACAGGGTATGAATGTAAAACACCACAGGCTATGAAAAGTACTACTACTACTTTGAAATCTGAAGAAACTCGATTTCTCCTCAAATTGAAGTTCAAACAAGCGGCATAACAAAAATACAGAGCACAGGGGCAGCTACACTATATAATTCATAACACAAACTAAAGAAAGGATGATTCTTAATCAACATTCACCAATCACTATCCACTTCAGAATCACAGTTCTGACAAACATAACCTGGCAGACCAGAAGAGCAGTCTTTGTGGGCCCACCCCTTGCACATGATGCGCTGCAGCATGCTCGACAACCAACCCCTAAAAAAATGTGACAACCTACCCCAACTGACATTTTTAGCTCTTTTGGAGGCTAGTCCCCACATGTATTAGCCTAGTTATGAAAAAAACTAACAAAATTGTAGCTCTCTCTTTATACTTTAAAATGGCAATAATTATTTTACTGTCAACCCATAGTGTAATGAGTTAGAAGAAAAACATAAGATGCCTCAAAATTTACTTTTGCATATGAAAAACAAATAAAGTTGTCTCACCTCAAGGTTATGCTGCTTTCACCTCCACTGTCAATGTAGATGACCCCTGACACTAATTATGAACATTTCTTTGTCAACGGTTTTGATCAGCGTGTGACAACCAACCCCGCTCTCCCCTGTATATCAGATTTGTACACTTTTCAGGTTAAATTTTCCCCCCACCCTTTCAACTCTAACAAGATTCCCAGTCCCTGCAAATGAAAAACATCCCTATAGCATAGGGAAAGGATGCTGCCACCACGATATTTTACCATAGGTATGGTGTTTTTTGAGGCATGGGCAGCGTTTTTATTAGGCAATACATCTTTAAGGCTGGCTAAAAGTTCTATTGTGGTCCCAATTGACCATAAAGCCTTCTGCCACATCTTTAATGTGGACCTTCTCAAAGAATGGCTTCTTTCTCGCTTCCCTCCTGTCTGTTTTATTGAGACCTCTTGAAATTGTGGACTCATGCACCTGCACTGCAGTTTCAGCCTAAGAGTATTGCAGACTTCCGAGAGTGACTGTAGCCTCTCCCATTTCCTGCCTTGTACATTTCAACGATTTTGTTTCTCACAACAAATTGTTCCTTTGTCCTTTTTGCAGTGATTTTCCAACAAAGACAAGGGCCCTTACAAAAGGTACTTTCTAGATCCAGAGAGACAACCTTAAGTACCCACACATAATACCTAATTATGCTTAAATAAGTGTCACCTTTGTGGTATTTGTGATTAATTTGTCATTTGTGTTTGGAGCTTCCAAAGCACAGGGTTTTGAATATTTATGCAGACAGCAAATTTCAGTTATTTTTCATCTTTTTAATGTTAGTAGACAAATAACCTATATTGCCATTGCAAATATCTTGGAGCAAAAGGGTTTCAGGAAAGTTGTGCATAATCCAGAAAATGGATGCTTTTGTGAGTCACTGTATCTAGCCATGTTGTGGAAACAGTCTCAAATCATTACAACAGGTATCAATCAGAGAAGAAAGAGCTTATTTTCTGCATTCCTTGATTTCCTAGCCAATTCTGTGTTGTGGTAGCTCAGTGGGTAGGACA
Source organism: Alestes dentex (assembly GCA_037576975.1). NCBI lineage: Eukaryota > Metazoa > Chordata > Actinopteri > Characiformes > Alestidae > Alestes > Alestes dentex. The sequence continues at coordinate 21,547,739 of JBBIGA010000146.1, forward strand.
CTTGCGGCTGGACCAAGAGGGCATGGGTTCGAATCCTACCTTCAGCATACCACCACTGGGTTCCTGAGCAAGACCCTTAACCCCAAGTTGCCCCAGGGAGACTGTCCCCTGTTGTTAGGGAATGGAAGTCACTTTGGATAAAAAGCGTCTGGTAAATGTAAGTTTCCCTGTCTTATATATTAACAAAATGACGGAAATTTAGTTTTTTATAAATACATGTGGCAAGTTGAATTAGAGAAATTGGCAGTTTATATCTTCCAAAAACTAGCAATAGTGTAGAGATAAATTTGTGTCATCAGAAGAGAGTCCAGCAATTAGTATGGTATTAGTACTAGCTACTACACAACTACATACAGATTCACATCTGGCCACAAGCAGACACTTTGTGTCGCAATAAATTAAAAAATTGCTGCAACAGGTACCTGAGTAGTGGACATTATTTTTAAAAAATCTGTTTCAGATGAAAGTGGCCAAGAGGACTTCTAGTTTGAACAAGACCAAAGCCTAGCTATGTCACTATGTTAGGCCCGCCACAAATGTTTAATTCAAAACTGTTTTTGAAGGCAGAAGACAAAGCAACAGCTAGTTTTGATGAGAACCTTGTTCTGCCTTTAAAACAACTTCATTTATGGGTTGCTCGTCACCAAAGATGTTCGTCTTTGGCTGTTTTCAGGAGCAAACCAAATGCTCACAAATCCTGAGATATACTTACTTGTTCCGGCAGTAGAGAGCCATACAGAGCGTTCCGAGAAAGCTGATTCCCATGGCGATGCATGTGATTGACAGCACTTGCCTCTTGTACACCTCCTTGCTCTCTGTTTTGCATTACAGACACAAACAAAAAAGAGACGGAACATCAGGATGAGCAAAATCAAAACATTCCTACATACAGAATGCAGAGGTATTACATACGGAAAAGGTATTTTGAGGTAATAAATGGGCCTTTGTGTACACAAAAGGGCATGTGTGTATTTGTCAAAATGCTAGTTTGTGTTCTGACACAATGCACTGTGTTATTTCCACAGAACACTACCATCAAATCAACACAGTTGGAAATCAAGTCCTGAAAGAGGCTGGAAAGAGCAGAGTAATGGATGTTTTTCTTCCATGGGGACTGGCGCCACTGGAGTAGACTTAAAACCTTAATGGACACCATTAAGCATGAAAAATGGCAGCTGTCTCTCCTCATATGAAGGAGTAAATCACGCTCGGCTTCACAGCTATTAATAGCCAATCAATCAGATTATGCGCAGACACAACAGACTTTACAAGAAAGGTGCCACTGAAAATCCCATCCAGAGCGATGATGGTGATGAATATGCACGCAACCCAGAGCTAATGTGACCAGAAATCCAATGCTATAATTTGGCAGAAGTCATAATTGTGGCTTGATAGGACAGGGGACGCTTTAGTAATCTTTAGTGTAATTCAGCTAATCTAGCGATAAAATCACAAAGGACTGTCTGTGAACTCGGGTGTCAATGTTCATTTAATGGGCAAAATCAACCACACAAATCAAACTCAAGCAAGACTTCAAACTCAACCATGTTTAATGCAGTTTTCCGATTCTAGTCTGAAAAATATACTTTTAATATGTTGTGTTGTTGGGGGAGTATTCTGTAGCACAATACTAAATGCCTCAAACTCATCAGTGTTCTCTCATTACAATACAAAGTGCGTGTTACACAAATAAACTATATGTTTAATGGGAATCCCTCTAGACCCAATCTTCCAGTCTTAACTGCTTACCCATCAGCTTTTTTCAGTAAGAAGAAAGAGGCAAACCAAGATATCTTGCCAAATGATCTGCCTTGCTAACTTCAGATTTTAGAAGTAATGTCTGTTCATTAGTAATTCATTCTCTCCATTGTAATGATGATTTGTTAACAACTGTAGGCTACAATAATAAAGAAGCTTTCCTAGTTGTAATGTAACTCTGCTGATGCAATTCGCCAGCAAAGAAGAAGAAGAAGAAGAAGAAGAAGAAGAAGAAATTTCCAAGTTTTTAAACCAAAATCTTGCTCTGACTACTGCAATACCACTGTAATATGTGAGTAAACAGCAGATGTAATGATGGTTAATTATCAGTCTGAAGCAACCTTAATAAAGTTGCTGGCAAATTCAGAATTCAGTATGTTTACTACTACTCTTTGTAGTTATGCAACATACCTTTGTCAATTTTTATACATAACAGTGTGTCATTAACAATTTCAGCAGGTCTATTTGAGATTACTCATTAGTTAACACAGTGGGTGTAAACTTCAAGTAGTTTTTTGGGAACATTAGCCATGAAGTTTTGGTGCAGTAGTAAAGAAGCGTGTCTTGGCAAACAGACTACATTTCAGGCTAGGGGGAATTTTGTGCATATTAGATTTTGTACTTATTTTCAGATTAAGGTCTACTATCCTTCTTCCATCTTGTGTATTTAAAGACCCCGTGCCCTCTCCCAGTGGCTGCAGTGCTTTAAGACGGGAGGTTACGCATTAACGCCAACCTCTTTCCCCACAACACACCTCTTCCCAGGCCTAGCACCTCTTCGTCTTCTCTTTGGAGGCTAAAATGATACCTTAATAAGTGGAAATTGCTGAAATTATACGCAACAAATCTAATATTTCACCTTGCAAGGTGCATCACTTTACCCAGTGCAGCATGGAAGATTCGGCCTGTTTCTGGATTTTTTTTTTTTTCATTTCAAGTAATCTTATTAAGTGAAATCTTCAGACTCTATTAGCATGTAATTTGTCCTCCAGGCATTTATTTCTTAAATTTCAGAACTCTTTTCACAGTTCTGAGAGACACATTTGGATTGCAAAGAGTGTAAAACAAAGTGTGATGACAAATGATGGCAGGAACCAGTTAGCTCTAGGCCTCTGAAGTCTTTCCAGCATCCAGAATTGCTCATTTTCCCTCAAAAGCAGAGTGTTCCCACTGATTATCCAGACACTGAATATTGCAGCGTATATTAAAATACAGTCATTTCGGTTTATTTGTCTTATTCTGAAAGTCTCATGCCAGTTTAACTTTAGCATCTAGCCCATACAATTAAACTTCTAATCTTCCATTACAGAATCGTTTCATTTTCAAATTCCTGAAAAGCAGCTCTGCTTTAATATGACTGACCTCTGTGAGTGTTTCATTAAGAACATTGGAATAATGGCTCACAGAGAACGCGTAATTTATCTCAATTACATGGTGGCAAAAGCTGGCCTCTGTGCAACCATAGTGAGTAGCATTTCTTTCCCCCGCAACACTATCCTGTTAATTCTAGAGGCTGTTAATGGAAAAATTGCAGATGATGAATAAGAACTGCACTTTTTCTCACTCAGATATGTGGCTGTTATTCATCCTCACGAATCAAATGGAGACTGTGAGCCAGATGTTCTAAGCCTTTTTTGTGGCAGGTTTCTGGGCCAAACAAGATTCATTTAACCAAAAAAAACCCCATGCCTGTAATGCATAAAATGCATTAGCATTCTTTTTTGTCATTATATCTTAAAACTCTGTCATGTGTTTGATTTATGGCCGGTACAGCCAGGATCCTTTCAGTGTGGAGTTTGTATGCACCCCTTGTGCATAGGTAGATTTCCAGTGGGTGCTCGGTTTTCCTTCCACAGTCCAAAGACATGCATGTCAGTTGAATTGGAGATGCTAAATTGTACCTAGGTGTGAAAGTGTATGTGAGAGAATTTGTGTGTCTGCCCTGTGACGGACTGGCAGCTTGTTCAGGGTGTTTGTTCACTTTTCACCCTATAAGCGCTGGGATAGGTTCCAGCACCTCCAGTGACTCCGTTTCTTTGCGGAATTGAACACATTGAGGAAAAATATTAAATGTTGTCCACCTAAAAGTTATGACACACTGTATAATTGCATGAAGCATTTTCCCCACTTCATCCAATGCAGCAAATAAACTGAAAAGGGCACTAAAACTGGCAGAAAATGCAAAATTAATGTTTATTCCCCACAGACCTATTTCTACCTGTTTTCAGATTTTTGCTTTTTGATTTTATGCAATAATTCAGAATTTTAAAATTCTATTAAAATAATTCAGAATTTTAAAATTCAATTAAAACACAATGCAAAGGGTTTCATACACTGTATGCATTCCCAGGATACTCCAAGATTCAAAGCGTTTATTGTCATATGTACAGAAGAAATTGCATTTCTCTGTACAATGAAATTCTTTCTTTGCTGTCCACACACAAATGCCGAGTTTGGTTAAGAGTTAATAAATAAAATAAAAAATAAAAATAAAACAATAACATTAAAAAAATATATATATGTAAAAATAGAGCAGAAATAAAAATAAACATAAGTAAGTGAAGACTTAAGTGATGTGCAGATGTAGATAAATATCAACTTCATTGCATTTGCAGTGAAAGAAATGTGCAAAGGAGCAGAAAAGATTACGGTATGAGGTAGATGGATGTGCAAAGGTAGAGGGATGAGCTTAGTGTGCACAATGAGCTTAATGTGCAAAGTGACCTGATGTGCAAAATTACAGTTGAGGTAGGTCAGCTGTACAGGAATCTGATGGCAGTGGGGAGGAAGGAGTTGTTGAATTGGGTGTTCAGTGTCCAGGTGAGGTCCTCACTGATGTGGATGCCCAGGTACTTAAAGCTGCTCACCCTCTCCATTTGAAGCTCCCAGATAAACAGTGGCTGGTGAGGCCTCCTCTTCTTCCTCGTGTCCACTATCATCTCCTTTGTCTTATCAGTGTTGAGGGTGAGGTTGTTGTCCTCACACCATGACACCAGGCCAGCCACCTCTCTCCTGTAAGCTGCTTCGTCCCCTCCAGTGATGCGACCGATCACTGCAGTGTCATCTCTGTGACTGGCCAGTCAAAAAGTCCAGGAGCCAGTCACAGAGGGTGGGGTGCAGGCTGAGTGTGGTCAGTTTGTGGGTGAGTTTGTGGGGAATGACCGTGTTGAAGGCGGAGCTGTAATCAACAAAGAGAACCCTGATGTAGGAGTCTTTCTGTTCCAGGTGGGAGAGGGAGTAGTGAAGGGCAGCAGCGATGGCGTCTGATGTGGACCTGTTGAGCTGGTAGGCATACTGCAGGGGATCCAGAGTGTCTGGGATGTTGCTCTGAATGTAAACAATGGCCAAAAACACAGCTGAGAACTCCCGCGGTAAATAGTAGGGGCGGCATTTAAGCATTAAAAACTCCACGTCTGGCGAACAGTACTTGTGGACAGTCTGTACGTCTCCACACCACGAGTTGTTAATACATGCACACACACTCCCTCGATAGCCTTACCGGAGGCTCCTCTCCTCGGTGTACGGAGTGAGTCTGTAGCTGAACGGCGCATTCTGGGACTTTGTCTATATGCCAGGTCTCGGTGAAAATAAGAGTGCAGCATTCTTTTATTTCCCGTTGTGTTGTGATCCTGGCTCGTAGTTCGTCCAGTTTGTTTTCCAGGGACCGCACGTTGGCCAGTAAGAGGCTGGGAAGCGGTGGTCGGGTAGCCCGAGCATTTAGCCTAGCATGGAGCCCCCCCTCTTGCCTCGCTTGCGTCGCTGTCTCCGAAGCGTCCTCCTGGAGTCAGCTGGCTCGCTGGGGCTTCAGGGCCTTCCTGGGAGTGGTGGCGGTTGTGGCTACCGGGGCGAACAATGACTTGAAGCTCCGGTGGTATGAAAAGAGTAAAGACCAGATGATTATGTGTGTTACCGATGTCCAGTGGCGCCTGTCTCGTGTAAGTTAACAGTGCACAACACTTGTCCAGTGCAAAAAGAACAGAGAACACACAAAAAACAAAAGA
>JBBIGA010000146.1:21562305-21574828 GCA_037576975.1 Alestes dentex
AGGGGGAGAGAGGGAGAGAGAGAGAGAGAGAGAGAGAGAGAGAGAGAGAGAGAGAGAGAGAGAGAGAGAGAGAGAGAATAAGGTTCTTGTTTTGCAAGTTCCAAGATTTGTATACATTCTATACACATGTACGGCATGGTGAGATAGAAAGATACGGAAAAAAATTAATGGATGACGAAAGCATCCTAGCAGATGGACACGCGCAATGAGAAGAGGCAGCCTTCGTTGGCAGTGTTTCTGATTACATGGCCCAGAGAGAAACAGCAAGGCACAGAGATGCTTTGAAACAAAGCAAAGTGTAAAGAAAGGGTCACAGCAGAAAGGGTCACAGCGGGTTGGACAAACAGAAACACTGAGGGCAATTAAAGGGCCCATATTCTGCATTTTTGTTGCATTTTTAAAACATTAATTGCATTTTTCTGCTGATAATGTTCATGGGTTTATGTGCAAAAGCACTCATAGTTCATTTTAACCTTCTTTTTAACCATGTTCCAAACTGTCTATCCCTTAAACAGGCTGATGTTTAACTTTAAAGGGGAATGCCACCATTTTCAAGTTTTCAGAGAAGGCATTCAGAGTGGTTTAATGTAAAATGTGGTATTCTAGAGAAACTTTCCAAGTTAGAACTGTTGACAGTGGCAGGGAGCTGAACCAGACGTCTGCCTCTAAACACTACCTCACAGAAAGTTATTACAGGAAATGGTTATGAACAAATTGCCTGTTGCCTGAGACATTTTGCTGGAGCTTTATTTTTTATTTTTTGCAGAAAACATATTTTAACAAACAATTCACTTTTGAGGGTTATTGTGAGGCAAAGAGTCAGCAATTAAAAAATAATTCTTATTGACTACTATTTTACCATCATCAGCCTTACATCTCAACAGTCAGAAGATGTGTTGGTTCACTGGTGGGTTTAGATAGTAAATAAACTCAATCTATTTGTGTTCTAGACATTGCATGTTCTAAATTTAAGGCATAAATCACATAATTTCTCCTTGCTTATGTGATTTCCAGCACTTTTCTGTATGCAAATAACTACTTCTGATTTGCTTTTCTGTGCTGTGCCTTCCATTAAGAACAGTGAGAACAGGGAAAAGATGGATTTCTCATTATGTGGACCCTTTAAAAGGACAGTTGGGGAGGGAAAGAAAGCAGAGGGAACATAATTGCAGATGGAGATAAAGTGTTTCATGAAAGGGTAGGTGGGCCTGAGGATTAATTGAATATTAAATTAGCCTTGCATATCGATTGTTAGACTGTAGCTGAAACGGTCATGTTGCATATCAGGGGGATTCAATTACGGCCCATAATCGGCTGTAATTCCCCTAGCTCGGTGTCAGAGGGACAGAACCACTAACTCCTATCGTCTTTCTAGACTCATCCTCATTTGCTCCATCACTCTCTCTCTCTCCTCAGCACACACTCTTCCTTCTCTTCATCACTTCATCCCTCTTTTTTGGCTGTTTTCCATCTGCAGTTAAGCTGTCGACATTTAGCATAGCTTCATATCTCTCTCTCTCTTACTCTTGTGTTGTGTGACTGGTGCTCTATACACACACACACACTCACACTCACACACACACACACACACACACAACATAACATAACTTAGATCACAAAATGTTCAGTTTTACTCAACTTATTTGAAGCAAAAATGAATACACCCCACAACAAAAACTACTACATCTAGCATTTTGTATGACCATTGTGATTTTTAAGGACAGCACCAAGTCTTCTAGGCATGGAATGAACAAGTTGCCGACATATTACAACATCTATCTTTTTCTATTCTCCAAGAATAACCTGTTTTAGAGCCTGGATGCTGGATGGAGAGTGATGCTCAACTTATCTCTTTAGAATTCCCTATAGACGTTCGATTGGGTTCAGATCAGAAGACATCCTTGGCCATTCAATCACGTTCACACTGTTCTTCTTAAAAAATGCAACAGTAGCTTTAGATGTGCGTTTTGGGTCATTGTCATGTTAGAAAAGTGCATGATGACCAAGGGCATGGAGTGATGGTAGCATCGTCTCTTTCAGTATAGAGCAGTAAATCTGTGAGTTCATGATACCATCAATGAAATGCAGTTTCCCGACACCAGCAGCACTCATGCAGCTCCGCATAAGGAATCTGCCACCACCATGTTTCACTGTAGGCAACATGCATTTTTCTTTGAAATCCTCACCTTTGTGATGCCATACAGTTTTGAAGACATCATTTCCAAAAACAGTGATCTTTGTCTCATCATTCCAGAGTATAGAGTCCCAGTAGTCTTCATCTTTTTCAGCATGCACCCTAGCAAATTCTAGGCATGCTTTTTTGTGCGTGGGCTTTAGGAGAGGCTTCCTTTGTGGACGATACCCATGCATGCTATTCCTCTGCAGTGTGCGCCGTATGGTGTCACGGGAGAAAGTCACTCCAGTTTGGCTTTCTACTGCTTTAGCTAACTGCAGCGAACTTGCATGGTTATTTTCTTCAACCCTTCTCATCAGACGCTCCTGTCGAGATGTTAACTTCCGTGGACTGCCTGGACGTCTCTGTGAGATGGTTGCACTTCCATCTTTCTTAAATTTTTGGATGATTTTTACTACAATATTCTGACTGATACGTAAAGCTTTGCTGATCTTCTTGTAGCCCTCACCTTTTTTGTGTAAAGAAATTATTTCCTTTTTTGTGACATTTCTCTTCCATGTGGAGCCATTGCTGACAGCATGAAATGGGAAGGGCTTTTCTTTGTTAAGTAATTTTTATAATATATACACCATATTTATAATACATACACCATATATAATATTTACCATGGAATATGCATCATCCTAACAACAAATCAACATGGCTGTCATGTCGGGTTCCTTTCTCCTCGCACGCCAGGCAAGCACACTGACATCATGAGTAGTTGAAGTCCATCATGTCTTTTATTTTAAATCAAAAGCAAAACAAAACAGGCATGCTAACCAAACTCTAGAACTATAGATCCTTTAAACTGAGGGAGACAGGAGCAAACCACACTATTGTGAGCGGGTTGACCAACAACCGTAAACTAAACACAAAACGCTTAAAAACGTGAACACAAAACCCAACCGTCAATAACAAAACACAAGCACTCATGACATAATACCACCCAGCTGTGACTAATACAAAACACTCACCCATTAACTTGAACAAGGGTGGCCTCTAGCGGCCACCCACCATCACAGACCCCAGGCCTGACAGTACCCCCCCTCCTAGGGTGCACCATCGGGGCAGCAACGCGCCAACTAAACACCCCAAGGGTGGAAGAGGGGCAGGCGGTGGCAAAGGGAAGCGTCCTGTGGGCCCCACCAGGCCGCATCTCCCTGGATGACATCCTGGCCGTCGCACCGTACAGCCAGGGTGGTCCAGGTGGGTCCCATGGGACGCTCCCTTATGAGAGTCCCAATCTTTCTGGGCGGAGCCCCCTCTGGGTAGCCCCTCCGCGGGGAGCTTGAAGCAGAACTCTCAGGAACACTGTGTCATGCTCCCCCATGAGATGGTCTTGTTGCTCGGGGGTGAGCTCCCTGTTCTTCCACACCATGAATCCTCACATGCCGGGCAAGCACATTGACATGTAGTTGAAGTGCATCATGTCTTTTATTTTAAATCAAAAGCAAAACAAAACAGGCATGCTAACCAAACTCTAGAACTATAGATCCTTTAAACTGAGGGAGACAGGAGCAAACCACACTATTGTGAGCGGGTTGACCAACAACCGTAAACTAAACACAAAACGCTTAAAAACGTGAACACAAAACCCAACCGTCAATAACAAAACACAAGCACTCATGACATAATACCACCCAGCTGTGACTAATACAAAACACTCACCCATTAACTTGAACAAGGGTGGCCTCTAGCGGCCACCCACCATCACAGACCCCAGGCCTGACAGTACCCCCCCTCCTAGGGTGCACCATCGGGGCAGCAACGCGCCAACTAAACACCCCAAGGGTGGAAGAGGGGCAGGCGGTGGCAAAGGGAAGCGTCCTGTGGGCCCCACCAGGCCGCATCTCCCTGGATGACATCCTGGCCGTCGCACCGTACAGCCAGGGTGGTCCAGGTGGGTCCCATGGGACGCTCCCTTATGAGAGTCCCAATCTTTCTGGGCGGAGCCCCCTCTGGGTAGCCCCTCCGCGGGGAGCTTGAAGCAGAACTCTCAGGAACACTGTGTCATGCTCCCCCATGAGATGGTCTTGTTGCTCGGGGGTGAGCTCCCTGTTCTTCCACACCATGAATCCTCACATGCCGGGCAAGCACATTGACATGTAGTTGAAGTGCATCATGTCTTTTATTTTAAATCAAAAGCAAAACAAAACAGGCATGCTAGCCAAACTCTAGAACTATAGATCCTTTAAACTGAGGGAGACAGGAGCAAAACACAATTGTGAGCAGTTGACCGACAACTCTTCTACATTTACATCATTTTCACCATTTTGAGTGTGACAGGAATCACAGCTTGGGCTGCATGACTGCATATGAGAGGATCTTTTCAGTGTGATTGACAAAACATGAGTCATCTGTGGTGCAATCTGAAGGTGTGTTACTGGGATATGCAAAAGAAACTAAAGAATAAGAGTGGATGTGTTCTTTTTTTTTACGCTGCCAGATTCTATGTATGTAAGTTTGTCATTTTGCAGCTTGATTCTTTAGCTTCAAAAGCTTTGCAGCTGAGCTATCAAGAGATACTTTCCCTTAGATATTCACGGTGGTGCTATGATGTTGTACTTATACCAGCCAGTTGCCAAAATCGGATGCTGCCTTTACATCATCAGGGCTTCTTTGAGTGAACGAAACAGCAATCCTCCTTCAAACTAGCCATAATGGGTTAAGTAGCATGCACTACTGAGTTGTTGTGGACCATTTGCTTCTTTCATCAGGCTATAATGTATGATATAATGTATAATGCTATTTTTTTGGTTTCAAAGGACAAGGACGCTAAATTAACAGTCAAGCTAAGATAAACTTTGTTAATGGACTCAAGTGAAACTTTGACTGCCACTGTCTGAAAGCACAAAACCTCTTTACTGGTATTCCCTTAAGAGCATTAAAACCAACATCTTAAAATTAAAGATGGGAGGTTTTACAGACATGGCTGTGCACACTGGAAAAGAATGAGGACCGGATTTGCCCTAATCGTTTACCAAAGAGCAAACTCTCAGTTTCTAGAAATCCTTTTAACTGCCTTCCCTCCATTCTGATCCAATTTCCTCTCATCATTTATTCATTAGCCCTATTTATTTAGCTAGCGCTCCCTGGCCTGCCGATCAATGACTTATTTACTGAGAGAGACTGGGCATTCTTAAGAGACGTCATGTTATTAGAGGCAAAGCCAGATTAACCAGACCAACCAATAACCTAATGAATCAAGGATGAAGGAATTTAGTGACCAGTGAGCCAAGTGTGAAGCCTCCTTTCACTGCAGGCACTGACCCTATACAATTCACGCCCTGCGTTCTTAAAACATAAACAACAAACTTAACTTCAATCTAGTATCACAAAGGTTATAGGATAGGGTCATCATAAACTGAATTCCCATGACATTGAAAAATAGGTCTTTTATATTCCGTTATAGAGGTAGGAGGAAAAAATCAAAACACTGATATATTGCAATATTTTCTGGCACAATATTATTACATTAATACAGTGACATCAAGGATCCATCCTTATTTATTTAATTTATTTAATTTTTCATATATATTAGGGCATTAACAGAAAGGTCGACTAGTCGACTTCAGAAGCACAAGTCGACGCCCCCTGAAAGAAGTCGACTTGTCGTGTTTTTTCCTCTCTCTGTGCGCTTGCTTGTGTACGCAAAACAGTCTCTGCCTCTGACTGGCTTATGCTGATACGCCTTCCTTGACTTAACCAATTATTGTAGTCCCTTCATAAAAAGGGCGATAACGTTGGCGCGAGTGGAATCGAAACACAAGACCACAACAAGACGAGAGACACAGCAGCAGAGGAGACAGACACAGATCACACGTGAGGAGATATTTCACTCTAGACACACAAACAGCACGGAAGTCAGTGTTAAAGTACAGTTTTTACCAGAACATTCAAGGGATCAGCCTTTGTTTTGTTTTGTTTCATTGTCATGTTGACTGTTAATGTTACAGAGAACTTTAATAAAAGTTGCTCAATGTTGGACACCTGTGTTCCTCCGCTGTGTGTGTGATATCATCACGACTAGTCGACTCAACTTCGACTTTGTTGACGGATAAGTCAACCTGAAAAAATCTGAAGTCGTTAATGCCCTAATATATCTCTCTCTCTCTCTCTCTCTCTCTATGTATATATATATATATATAGGCATGTTTGCTTGTTTAGCTTTGCATTGAGCAACTATGAGGCTATTGTAGCTATTGTGCAATGGTAGCTTGTGAACAGCCATTTGTGTCGTAGACATGGTTCCGTTCACCAGCACCAGCACTGTTCTCTGCAATGAACTAGTTCACAAAAACCCCACTTTGACTGATTGTTTAAAATGGAATTATGCAGACATTTTGAAAAACATCTAATGACGTTCAGCAACAAAAGCAGACTTTCTAACTATTTTTAGGTCTTTCCAACTATTTTTAGGAATTTCCTCAGTACTTTCGTTCACTTTCATAGATAGCACAAGCCCTTTCCTCATCTCAGTCTGCACTACTGTCCCTCTGCCCCCTGGTCAAGCTAGAACTGCCCAATTTGTGCCCTCTTGCTCCTTTAGTACCTTCGTCTCTCTCATCCTCACTTTTTCCTTCATCCGCCATACCAGCATTCAATTACCGCCATATAATCACTTTTCATCCCCGAGGCTTGACGTGTCCTCCGGTCAGAGAGAGAGGGAAATAGAGAGAGAGAGAAAGAGAGAGAGAGAGAGAGAGAGAGAGAGAGAGAGAGAGAGAGAGAGAGAGAGAGAGAGAGAGAGAGAAAGAGAGAGCAAAAGAGGGGAAAAAGCCTAATTACTCACTGACCTTGACACTCCCTTCTTCCTCTTGTTCTAAGGGTGCATACCGCTGCACACATGTTCTCCTCATGCTTCAAATCGTCCTCAGGACGATGATTGACGGTGGACATTAAATTGCCTTTATGGAGCTGAACTGGCCTGAAGTGCTGCTGGACAACATTATTTCATTATAGTTAAGATAAGAGTGTAAATGCTTCATAAGCACACAGTGGAATTGGTTTATTTTCCATGATGGTGCATTATTCTTCACCATTGCGCTGTAACCGTATAATTACCCCGTACTGTAATTAACCCAGGGACAGGTAATTGTTTAGCACATACTGACTACTGCACTGTGTTCTGCACTAACAGCAGCCTGTTCAGGATTGGTCATTGGCTTACCCTCTGAATCTTTCCTCTTTTATGAGTCTGCTTTATATGTATCTTTATTTTTTCTTATATTGTATTTATTTATTCCTTATAAGTCCATTTGTGGCATTTAGATTTTATATACCAGAAAGAGTCTTAATTCATTTTACATGACCGTTTTCAAGCTCCTTGGTGACTGTGCCTTTAAGATAGATGTAAGTGAATAATTTCAGTTCTGATCGGCTGTCCTATTAATTGTGCATCATTCGCAGAGCAATGACTAAACTGCTGTAGGTGAATCTATGTAAATGTTGGACAGGATGATGGGTGTCATGATGCTGGGTGACACACTTGCAGGAGGTACCTGAATTCTTTATTTGGCAAACACAAAGGAAGGAGTGTAGCACTCACAGTCACAGTTTTACTCTGAACCAAGGTTAATCCAACAGTGGGGCAGCTGGTGGCCTAGTGGTTAGGGAGTTTGCCCTGAGATCAGAAGGTTGTGGGTTTGAATCCCTGGACTGCTAGTGTCATCACTGAGATACCCTTGAGCAAGGTACCAGCCCCACAACCCCCCTCTGTGGGTGCCCCTTGTTGGTGGCAGCCCACTGCTTCACTTGCTGAATGGGTTAAAAAGAATTTCACATTGTTCACACTGTGTGCTGTGCTGTGGCGTGTTCATGCGCGACTACAGGGGGTCAGTTTACTGTAGTTTTAAGGGGTAGTCTGCCAGTCAGAGTAGGCGAGTACAGGATGCTCCACAGTGATACAGGTGGGCCAAATGTACTTGGTGTTTGTAGGCACCTGGTGGCCTAGTTCTTAGGGTGTTTCCCCTGTGATCAGAAGATTGTGGGTTTAAATCCCAGGACTGCTAGTGGCAACACTGAGATACCCTTGAGCTAGGTACCGTCCCCACACACTACTCATCGAGGACCCCCCCCTCCAATTTGTGGCAGACCACCGCATCTCTTGATGAATGGATTAAGTACAGAGAAAGAATTTTAGACTGTGCTGTGGTGTGTTCACGTGTGACTATAAGGGGCCACTTCACTTACTTACTCTAACACAAAGACAGATACAAATACAGACACAATACAGACTGAGAATTGACCAGGAGCTATGACGACGAGCAGACAAAGGACTCCAGGTCGAGCTTGGTTTTAGTAGTGAGCAGTAATGAGGGACAGGTGCGCTAAATGATGAACGATACCAAAATAACAGCAGGGATGGTTGATGGACGCTCAGGCTCAGTATTCCGCAGACCAGGATACCTGGGGCATGGTGTATGAGGTGCGGTAATGACAAAAGGATGGACGGGACAGAGGTATTCCTTTAATGTTGCTTGTAAATTTGTTCTGCCAATGCAGCTCAGAAGAGGATGAGCTCCATATTTGAGTCTTGGTTCCTCTCAGTGCTTCCTCTTCATGTTTTAGGGAGCTTCACCTGCCCCTTCACTGTTGGTGATGCTGCATTTGGGACAGATCCTGCTGCAAGAATTCCTTTCTGCAGGACTCCTAATGGCTATTCACCATTGGAACGAAAAGTGACTCCTCGGATATTTTATTAATAAAAATCTAATTAAATATTTAAATCAAGTTATAAGAAAAGTAAATTAAATATGATCAAATTTGATATTTTAATGAAAAATCTTATATTCTTAATTCAAAGGCTTAACTGCTGGACCTCCTGAACAGTGTGAAATTGCATCACTAAAGGTGAATGTACAGTTAGGCCTTAAAAATAAAGGTCAGCAGTTGCACACAAACTCTTGCAAATGACATAGAAAAGAACTCAAGGAGATGGAAACTTACTGCTGATTCCTCATGATTGTATTGGAAAATGGCAGGGATTTGAGGCAAATTGTGCTTTGAAGTGAATAGTTATTCAGATGGTTGCTGCAGTTTCCAGGCAACTATTACTCTGGGAGGACGTCTAACTCAGTTGCTGCTAAAAGCAGTATTACCTCACCGAAATGAGCTCTAAATGACTTCCCTCAGCATATCAGACTGATGTGTTGTGTCACATTTAAAGTAACAGACGCGTACACAATTTTCCTCTTTTCAGCCAAAATGCTGTTTTTGGGGTTTTCTAGACAGCTGTCCATAGATGGCTGAGTTACAGGCCTGTAGCTAGTAATAATGGACCCTTCTCACTTTTCTGTGAAGTGTGAGGCAGTATAAATCATCATAGAAAGGAAAGTCTGGGTGAACTGATGTCTGTAAATGGGAATGTGTGACATGATCAATAAATTAAAATGGATGGCATTACCATGGTTAGCCACCACAGCAGTGTGGAGGATATTTCTTGTTTTACCACTTATGTCATTTTATTAAACTTCGTATGTTACTTAAGATAAATGCAATGCCTGAAATATCATTGTGTTATTAAAATTTCAGCTTGAATGTGAGCTTTGCACAAAGCCAATCTGTTCTGTTGAAATCATTTGAGAAGAGAAGTCAAGACAAAGAAAGGGAGGGGAGCGAGGCCTTCAAGGTCACTTCTAGCAGGCACCAAATATCTTTGCAGCTAAACAGAAACAATACAACTGGATTAATTTACAGATAATTTATATGCATATAGTAACATGCACTCTTTTGACCTCTGTCTCTGAAGTAAGTTGACTTCCTGGGGAGCGGTGTGGTTGCCTGACATCACCTTTTAGGAATGTTTCGACCTATCTCTAACTCTAACTGAGGTTCATATATAGTAATGGGATATAAACCATGAGCATTGTCTGGGTAATGGAACATGGTCAGGGTGAGGATGTCACTGTTTCTCCCAATTCCCAGAAAGTGTCAATGAGTTCTTAGTCAATGAGAAATGATCACCCTAGAGTTTACAGGTGTATTAACCTGTGTTAAAATCTTTGTCATTTTGAGTCTTGGACCCTTCTGTAGAGAGACAGATCAGGGACCACTGTCTTTTGTCCATTGTTGTCTTGAATATCAGTTGTCATTGTCTGTAAATATTTCATGAAACAATGGAAGGAACCAATAAAGATGCTCCAAAGTGTCTTAGAATAAAATCGTATTATATAAACTTAGATAGCTGAGTTAATAAAAGTTTGTCTTAGATCTTAGACGACCAGGATACTCTACTGCACGTCCACTTGTTGGGTTACTCATTGGGTCATTAAACCCTTACTTTTGCAGTCATGCAAGTAATTCTCAAAGAAAAACTTAGCTCCCTCTCTGAAACACTTTGCCCATCTCTGGAAATAAAAACTGCTTGACCAAGCCTTTGATTGTAAAAATGGATAAAACTCCATTTTAAAAAGTATCTAAATATTTTTTATTCCATATTTTTAGTCATAGTATGTCAGCAACCACATAAAGAGGCAAGTAAGTGGCAAGTGTATTTATGCTAATCTGACATTAGCCTTCATTACTATATTAGCCTTAATGATCAACCACAAATGGGATATTTGGAGTGTGGGGAAAAATACAAGTTTGTCATTTTTTTGCCAAAGTATTTCTTTAAGCCTCCTCCTCCTTTTACCATGTTAATCATTCTGTCTGAACTTGGATATATAGGCACAAACGGGCAGATCAAAGCTTCTGTGTAACAACTTCCAGTCAGAAGAGTAAAAAAAAAATCCGGGGGAAAAAGTTTCCTCTTCCAGTCAAAGGCAAAAAGGTGACCAGTGGCAGTGTGACTAGAATGGGCTCAGTCCGTCTGCTCCCATACCCCTCCTTGCCATCATAAATAAAAATTGGAAGCTGGCCTGGAGTCAGTCTGCTGCATTTTTCACGTCCTAAGGCCACCGAGGTTCCAGCCGGGGGGAGAGAAAGAGGTGTCTGAGCAGACATGAAGGAGAGGGTGATCTATACCAAGGAGATGAGAGCGCGAAGGGTACAGAGGGAGAGTGATAGAGAGAAAAAGAGAGAGAGAGAAAGAAAGACTGGACTCCTTGGTGTGATCAAAAGCACAGAAAAAATTCAGAGGGACATAAGAAGAGGAGATCTGAGCCCAGACACAAAAGAAGGAAATAATAGAAGCATGTTTTTTAGTTATGCTAATATACTTTCACCCATTTTGATAACCGACAGTATGCCATACTGTATCAGACACCACATATGCAAGTCAATTAAAAATTACTGAACAGCTCAGCATAATTTAAGAGAAGTGTGTGACAATTCACACAATCAACAATAGTGAGGCAATATCTTACAATACCTACAGTGAGATTATACAAATATGCACACAGTGTTTTTGTTATTTAATCTGCTTCCAGTGCATACATTCAGTTTCACAAATCATGCCATTTGACCTATACATTTGAACAATAAAAATTAGATATTCATAGGCATCAACAAAAAATATATTCTTAACAAAAGTTCAGACACAACAAATAACATTAGTACTGTGTTGCAAAGCCATTGCTCCCACCTTCTTATTTTGATGTGAGTACGCACATCAAATACCCACACTGAAGCATGATGCTATTTTTGAATTATTTGAATGAGCTGAATTATTGCCAAAGAGTTCTATTTCCATCTAAATTGACCATAACAGTTCTGATTTCTGTATTTTTCTGTGCCTCTATTTTTAGCAGAGGAATTTTGCACAGGAACATTTGTGATTCAGTCTATTGCTTATAGTTCTCTATGTAACTGTTGTTAATCCTGGTTTCAAGTTGTCCTGTAATGAGCAAATGCCGGCTTCTCTCTTATCTTCCTTATCATTAATCTGAGACTAATTTTGCCAGGTGATTAACAGTTGAGATTACAGAGCAAGAACAGTTCCACTGCCAGAAAGTTTCTTCACTTTCACCATGAAAAAAAATGCATCCATTTTCTGTGAATCAACTGAAAGATTTTGGTGTCAGGAATCATATGCTTCTACGAGCCGTTTGGACGGCTCCCCCATTGTGACGTTATAATGGGGAAATTTGCATAGAACCACCTCTCATCTGTCAAGCCCCACCCACTAGATTAGTTGAAGATCTACCATTTTTGTCTGCTGGTTTTACGAGCACGTATAAGACGCCGAGCATGATGGCTACAAGCAAAGGCAAGTCACGCATGAAGTGTTCATCTTGCTCTGGGCCCGACTCTGGGTCAAACATATAGGGCTGGATAGCACCTCTGTTTCACGTGTGTTAAACGTGCAGCGTTAGCATGGGATGGGTGGGGCCAACAACAGCTTATTTGCATAAAAGTGACAGAGCCCTTAAATGGCTCATTTTGAAAGGGACTGAAACTGTCAAG
>JBBIGA010000146.1:21584229-21597653 GCA_037576975.1 Alestes dentex
ACACATGAAAATGCTATGCTATATACATGCAGGTGGATTAATATGTGAATTACTAATAACAGAAATAGTGGTGAGGGGTATGTTATAGCATGTACTAGAGAACAGTAGTATATAAATAATATTGATATAAGTAGTGATCTTCACATGGTAAAAATACTGAACATATTGCAGATAATTAAATGATTTAGCACCCATTAAAAGCCTTCACCTGATTCTGCACATAATAGTAAGACACTGGACATAGTGATACACATAATGATACTGATTTAAACCCAAAAAAACAAAGAAGCATCAGGTTATTGCACCAATTATTGTGTGGATGTGTCACAAAGGGAGGAGTTACAGACTCTGAAACAGACCTACCTGCCCTACTAATCTACCAACTGCAAAGCTGGATGAATCTAGATGTTTCTTTACATGCAGTACATCCAAACATATTAGTAGCAGAATCAAAGGCAGGCTGTGTGGACTAGATATAAATCTGCCCCACTTTAAATGAGACTTTATGTCAGATCATGCACAATAGAGCCTATAGCATTAATTTTTCATCAGGAATGGTTCCCAAAGTTATGCTGCTACGGTCAGCAGCCGGGGATGTCACAAGAAGCCGCCATCACATGAACAATGGGGACTTTAATTGTGACACGGGTGGATTAAGTAATAATGGTGATGGTGTGAGGATTGGTTTTTGGTTTGTGCATGATTTATATAAATTGTTCCTGTGTTCATGTTCTCGTGGTCAGTCCATCCTCACATTCCCCTCACCTTCTCCCTGGTGTGTACCTGTCCTTTGGTTTGGTGTTTTGGAAAGTGTTTTGGTCCTTGTGCTGGTTTTGGTTTGCTTTTTGTAAAATAAAGCTTATTCTTCTGAAAATGGAAATCCACAGTTGTGCCTCCTTCATGGACGGGTATGCACCACATGTGACAGTACTATATTAAGGGCTGCAACTAACAACTATTTTGATAATTGATTAATCTGTCAATTATTTCCTTGATTAATCAGATAAAAAATTATTTACATTATCTTCATTCCATTTACCCAAAAAACAAAATATTATTCCAAATTGACAAGATTAAAATAAATAACAGACAAGACACAACTAAGAAGACATCAATACATCACACACATCCCACACCCTTCTAGACCACACTCCTGGGAGAATATGCAGTGGTACAGGTTCAATAGAGTATGGCAAACTTGTTAGCTAAGAAAGCTAAAGTTTGGGGATGTTTTTTTCAGAAAGACGAAGCTGTGTGTGTGTCATATTTAGATTATGCTGCTTTCAGAGCATTGAGTGTTTAGTGCTGTTTTGAAACAAATCATAAGGTAACATTTAAAGATGAACAGCCCAGAACAGCCCACTGTCAGCCCAGAAAAGGAAAACAGGGCCAAGGATCTTAGGCTAGGCCTCTGTTTATTTGAAGTACACATGGGTTTGGATGTGTTCTCAAAGTTTAACTTAATGCTAAATAACTGGGTTAGTATATATATATATATATACTAATTCATTCATTTGTTATTTTATTCATTCTTTCTTTAATTTGTTTTTG
Organism: Alestes dentex; assembly: GCA_037576975.1. Classification (NCBI taxonomy): domain Eukaryota; kingdom Metazoa; phylum Chordata; class Actinopteri; order Characiformes; family Alestidae; genus Alestes; species Alestes dentex. Next base: position 21,585,781 of record JBBIGA010000146.1, read on the forward strand.
TTTATTTATTTATTTATGTATGTATTTATTTATTTATTTCTATCCATCTGTTTGTCTATCTATCTATCTATCTATCTATCTATTTATGTGTATGTATGTATGAATGTATATATGTATATATGTATCTATTTATTTATGTATTTATTTATTCTTTGACAACCATGCATAAGAGCATAGACAACACTGAGGAGGGACTACAGACACAGCATGGAAGTGGCTTGACGGATTTGCACTGACAAGTGATGTCATTGCGTATCTCAGACTGCTATATGTATCTGTGGTTAAGACACACTGTCAGCTTTGATTTCTCTCTCCACGCCTGATGTGTTTCTGATGTTCTCCTTGAAGTCTAAACAGCATAAAGGCAATGTTGTTACATAGACCAGTCCAAAATGAGTAATTCATTTTGCCCACTAAATGTAACCATTCTGTTTGCAGGTTTTCTAGTATCTACACTCTACCTGCATCCAAAGCATATGGTCATTTACCATGGACAGTACCTTTAACCCTGGAAAAAAACAACAAAACCTTAATCCTGAAAGGCAACAGAGTGTAGTTGATTCATCAATAAACATTTATGTACAACACATTTTTGTGAAACATTTCAAACACATGAATTCTTTCATTAGATAAGGGTGGTAGATTGTCAGTAAAGTTCAGTAATACCCCAATGCATTCCTCATATGAATTATGTGCTTATGTCTAATCTTAGTGTGTTAATTAACCTGTCTCACAATCTTACATTTAAGTATATAAAGTATGCAGAACAGTGTGAATAATTATGTAAACCCAAGTTTGCTTGCACATTATTGATACATTTTTTAAATGAAAAGATTTAATCAGAACATAGAGTGATTGGCTGATGTATTTGCTCATATTTAATGTAACTACTGTAAAGTTTCTAAAAGCTTGAAATGATTTCACAAAAAATGGATTATTTCTGTGATTACTGATGTCTCTCTCTCTCTCCTCTCCCTCTAAGCGAAGATCCTGCAAAACATTCCCTTCTGCCTTCAGAGACGAGTGTGTGCATTGAGAGATTTCATTACTCTGCCAAATGCTCCTGCACACTCTTACCGATACACAATCAATTTCACACAAGCATTGTAGCACTACTGTGCAGAAGCCAAATCGGTAAAGATTTCAGTTTTTGTTAGTGACAGACAAGCTCAGACTGCCTATCCAAAGTTTGGGTACCCCTGGCTTTCCAAAATGCATTTGTTTTCTCTGCATTTGCAATAGACATTAAATGTAAAGCTGATATGAGCACCTGATAAAAGCCCTACATTGGGATTAATGCCAAAATTTGCCCTTTGAACCCCTTCCTTTGAAGCCAGCCTGTGTCAGCTCTCAAGCCTCCTAGACGTTTAAATCACCTTTGGGCCAAAGGAATTTCAGCATGTGCTTTTAACAATAGATTGAAAAATAGAATAGTACAATTAAACCAAATTGTGAGCAGAATTATATATTTTTCAACATTTCTTAACCTTTTGAACTCTGAGCCATTTATGAGTGTTTTTGCATCCCTTTATTTATTGGGCTATAACATTTTAATTCCATAAGCCTTATGCCTTATGTTGGTTTTTTTTTTTTTTTTCAGAAGGCCTAGGGCTACTTATTTATGTAATTATTTGATGTGAAACTAACAAGTAAAATTTTGATATCACTTTTATAAGCAAATTCTAGATTTCACCTAATGAAATTTTACTTTTTTTTCTTTTATTTCTACAAGATAATGTTGTTCAGTAGAGATTTAACTTTAGAAATGTGTGGGGTAAAGGTCCATAGACATTGTTATATATATATTTTTTTCAAACTGGGACATTCTATGGCTTATTATAATATAAAAATATTTGTTTATTTCCAGAAGGAATTTGACCTTCCTTGGTATCATTATCACTGCTAAAGAAGTTGATCAGAGACCTCTAGAATGCAGTCAAAAACTATCCCCCAACAGTTACAAACATATATAACACAACACCATTATACAAAAAATATATAGTAACAGAATGAAAATAAATATATATTTATTATATAGAAAGAGTGGGAAAAATTATGATGAATTATGACGAATTTGTTACACTGAATCTAACGACAAGTGTGTGGACTATCGCGGAAGTGAATGCATGCTTTATTTCCGCCTTATGGAGTTTCAGCAGTGTGTTTTTTGTGCAAAACCATTTTAAATGTACTTTCTTTTGCGCACACGATTACTCTGGAATAATTTATTGCACAAACATGGGACCTAGGCGATCGTATAGGGTAAGTCTTCTAGGTTTCAGTGATATATGTATCATGCATGTGTGTTACTCCTGTCGCGAGTTATGAGTCTGAGACTAAAGGTCACAAAAATGAACACAAAATGCGTTCATGGAGTTCAAAAGGTCAAAGGGCAGAAAACACAAAAAACAGAGAAAATGTGCCTAACCCATTTTGCCTGTAGCCATACACTTTAATTTTCAGTGGCTTTGTAGGTCTCTTAATGGTATTTTTTTATTCTCCTGTAATGCTTGTGTTATTTGTATCATTTATCAAACTGGAATGAAACGAGTTTTTCATCTGTGTAGGTTAGCAAGCAAATGAATCATTTAGTTTTTATTGCATTTAGTTAAATTGCATTTAAAGGTACATGATTTGTGATATTAAGTAAAGTCGCAGTTGTCTAATTGATCTCAGCACAGTTGTCTTTGTGGAGGGGTGTACAATGCTTTCACAGCAGGTTCTCACTTTCCCCTTTCAACCACCACGCTCAACACATTGACTTTTCACACACATATAGCCAGTTACCAAGTTAATATGGTAAGAAACATTGTATATAGTTTCCACACCTGCTTATGAATTAAAACATAGGACTCCAGGGTATCTTCTTTTTTTGCCTAGTTTCCTTATTATCCAGTTTCATCATTGCAAATTCCCACCCACTAACTACATCTCTCCCAATCACATCTTTTCAAACACTGGAAAGCTCAACACTCTAAGAGAAAAACATTAACTGCCAGTTCTGTTACATTTGCTACTAGATGTTTGCATCAGCTAGCACTGTGCTGAATGGTGAGGGTAAATAGAAGGTCTGTTCTACTCTCTTAGACTCCCAGACAGAGACATTTCCAAGGATTAAACTGCAAACTTCCAGTGAAAGGACCAATGCTTAAACAGTTTTTTTTTCACTCTGGAGCCTCTCTTATATCCTCATTCTTTCAGCAATAATGCTATCCAAAGCTAAAATGCTAAAATCCAAAGTCACGGCTAAACTGCTAACTGTTTTTCACAAACTACACATTTCTAGTGAGATGGAAGTGTGTGGCTGAAAAGCCACCTTTTACATCCCACACTGGACTTGGATACAAGTTTTGCTCTATCTGCAATGCAAATTCCAGAGAGAGCAGGCGCACAAAGCCTGAGTAAAAAAAAAAAAAAGAATAAGAATAAGAAAAATACGAATGTTCAACTGTGCTGTAGTCAGCTGGAGACACAGCATGAACTAGCAGATGACATCATCCTCAAAGACATGACAGTAACTGTTAGCTGGTGGCTAAATATGGTCAACCTTTGGTCCAAACACTCCTCTGTTATGAAGGAGTTGGTACATTGCAGCAGGGTGGCCTAGACTGAGAGTTTGTAGCAGCTGTATAGCAGAACTATAAGTGTCTCTTTTCCCTTGAGGGCTACACAGGCCATTCAGAAAGGGCCTTCCACATACTCCAACGGTAAATGACTTGGAACCTCAAGGCTTGACAGATACAGACAGTGGGCTAATTGGCTTATCAGACCATCACTCAAACCTGTTCAGGGTCCAGACCTCCATGTCCTCACTTCTCTTAGCACATTTAATGAATGTCACCATCACCCAGACTTCTATCCATTATGCCAATGCTGGGTGTCATGTCGAGGTTGCCCCAGACCTGAAGAAGCGGCTGAAATGTCAACAGGAATGAAACAAATTGGATGACCAAGACTTAGTAATAGCTTCTGTCTAATGTGTTAATGTTCAGGAGATGAAGCTTATAATATTGACATTCTCTGTTAGCCAAAAGCCCAGTCATTTCTTGGCTATGTTATAAGAAATCCCTTACAGCTCCACCATACTTGTGAACAGTTAGAGACCAAAGCCCATCTGTTGATGCACAGTTTGTGTTAGTCATTCTCTTGAACTTCATCATTGGTTAGTTTCCGACCACAGAGTCACTCTTTGCTGGATATTTCTGGGAGATGGACTGCTCTCAAGAAACTACTCTCAACAACCTGAGCAGCAGAGATACAACACACCAGTGTCACACACACACTAGCAAGCCACTATCATGTTTATGTCACTGATGTGCTGAAGATGGTCCACTACCTTCAAAAATATGAGATCAACGAGTGGTGAAGAGGTTGGATGACAACAGTGGGCTACAGTATGTTATTGGAGATCTATACAGTGGACCTATACAGTAGATGGGGATCATAAAGTGGCGGCAGAGAGAGGTAGGAGTGAGGTAGGAGTTTTTAATAAAGTGTAATTTCCTTGTTTTTTTTGTTGGTTCTTGTCCAAACTGTGCAGTAAGAATTTGAACAAGTTTGATGCAGCAGAACAAAGTCTCTGGCCTGTTGTGCTGTAAACAATGAACTAACTTGTTTAAAGTGGTTATCATAGCTTAGAAAAGGTGTAGAGTTTGACTTCACACCTGCTCCAAACTAGGCATACAATTTACATTCGGTCTTATTGAAAATGTCACTTATGAGCTGGTATAATGGTCACAGAAAGTTAGAATAAGCATAGAACAAGGCCCTGTTAGTTCAGCCCAACCTCAGTCACTGAGAAAATGTATCCACTCCTTGACTGTGGTTTTATGGTAACACCTTTGCAATGTCCTGCTGCATAGTCTGTGCATTAGCTATATATCTCCTTGTCCTTTGCATTGCTTCACAGACCGAAAAAATCCATCTACTGCCTGAAACAATATATGGCAGCATCCCAGTGAAAATAAATCTCAGTATACAGCACACATTCTTGGTCCCAGTACTGTAATTGTGGGGCCATTGAGCATCAGCGATATTGGCAGGGGCTTTCCTGAACTTTCAGACATGCTTTCAGACCCCGCTGCGGCCGCAGAATGAAAGGTGGGATTGGAGTAGTGTTGCAGTTGTGCTGGAGAAAGGCTTAGTGTCTGCACTAATGAGAGCCAGGCTGTTACATGCTGACTGGAGGCAGGAAAATCCAATGTAGACCTCCAAGATGGAATAAATAAACAGAGCTCGAGTGCACAGCTCTGCTTGCTTAGAGAATGGCTTTTCTTCTTTACCCCTCCAGTGGCTCTTTTCTTCTGACTTTCCCCACTATAGCAAAGCTGTACTGCAGTGACAGCTGAAACTGTGTGCCCTTCTTGAATGGCTCATATGACCTCCCATGAAACAAATGAGTATGACAAACAGGAGGACACTATACTATTATCCTATTAGTTTGAAGAGGAACGTTTCCTCGCTTATGGCCGGGGTGTATGTTGTGATATTGTGATTTTATCTTTCATTTATGAACTATTTTCTTAGTTTTGACAACAAAGGAATTATTTTGTTGCAGAATGTGCCTACCACAAGTGGCTTGTCCTAAAAAATGTAATAATATGTACAAAAATGTAAAAACATACTTTTACAAACTGTCCTCAAGAGATTACACCAATCATACAGATAATAGTAATAGGCAAGTATGTTTAGAGTTAAAATGCACCTGCGACCTTATGGTCAAAATGTGTTCAGAACACGTTTTTATATCATTCCTGTGCCTTAGGTCTTTGAAAATGATCATACATTTTTTCAGTTTATTAATAAACTTTTCAGTTTATGAAATACTTTCAGTAACCTGTGACAATAGCTGTGCTCTTTATAGGCCAAGGTACTTGGTGCCACAGTTTCTTAAGGAATGCCAAAGAATGACTACTTTTGGAGTGTGAAGAAGCACATTTGGTTCCCCAAGGAGGGTTTGATGGTATGAAGAACCTTTTAAAAGTTTAAAGAACTTTAACTGCCCAAATCAAGGGCTCAGTTTTAGGGATCACAGCCGTTAATTTTAGAGTCATGACTAAGTTCTAAGGTTGCTAAGTTACTGTACCACCACCCACTGAGCAATGGCAGAGATGAAAATCACTGCACTGTTAACACAATCAATCTCTTTCTGGTATCAAGGTCCCTTAACAGAAAACTAATTTCAAAAGTTAAACTTTTATTTTTACCTCGATGAACTGTATGGCATACCATACACTCCAGGTGTGCCATACTGCAGGCTTCTTAGAAACACACTGATGTAAGTGATGTGAAAGTTACTGTGAGCTTGGAGGCATATCCAGGCTGTATGAGAGGTGGTGGAATCTGAGGAGGATGACTCATAAAGGTTCTGTTCCCCCAAGTATATAAACAAAAGGCTTTGCAAACAGTTCAGTGACTAACAAAATAGCTTCTAATGGATCCTTCAGAGGAGCCAATGTCTAGATAGTGTAAGAATGTGGATGGAATCTCCAGACAGTGATTTACGAGATGCTTAGCATAATGAGAAATGGAGCTGAACTTGGTGGTGTAACTACAAAATGTGGTTTTGGTAGATGCTCCATAATATCTTCGTAACTCAACTGAAGAATCCAATATTATAGTGATTTAGTAAACATCATTCATCTCAATACAATGAGAGAACGGATTATATTGGAGTCTCATTGATCTGCTGTTCCTGGCCTGGCCTACACTCAATCTTTTGAAAGTTCAATAGTTCACAGCATGTTTTTGGATACCTCTCATTTAAAAAATGCCTTTGGTCCAGCTTTGAAAAAAACTGAAACAGGAGTCACTATAATTTCTACTTCGTTATTCCAGATAGTTCTTTAGCTCCTGATTAACTTTTGGTTCCTTCTTTGGATGCTCACTTTTTTCTTCATGAATGAAATCTCAGGAGAGATACTGTTATGCAGTTAGCTAAAAAAATTAATTTGGTTGGTAAACTTGAGATGTGAGGGTTTCTGTATTGTGAGGTGTATTATCATGCTATGTTGCATTTTGGTAGAACGATTCAGCAAGAACTGCAAGAGTCAAGACAGAGGTCATGCAGCACAATAGGTTGTTGTGTGGCCATTTACACAATGATAATGGTTGCCGACCATTCTCCTGGATCTACTCTGTTGTAGAGTTTTGTTTCAAACTGCATCCAACCTCCTTACCAGACCCTAATGTTTCAGATCCAGCCAATCTAGGACTTCTGTGTTCCCAAACATCTCACAAACTGATTGTAAATGGATTATCTCAGTTTTTACAATATCAAAACAATACAATATTGTGATAATGTCATACACTGACAAAAGGTTAGGAAATGATTGTGATAATACACTTTTATATCAACACAATGCGTGATACAATCAACAGCATATACAGTAATGGCCTTAAGCTAACTTCTTCCTTTAGTTTTCCTTTAGTCTGCAGATGTTTTGTAGAGTGTAATCATTCGGAGAGAAAATCTTTTATGTAAAAAAAACCCAAAAAAACATTTGAACTAGTATGTATTCTGTCTATTCAGCATGCATCACAATGTTTTTTCAGAACAGCACTAAACTCATACCTTTCAGTCAAAGAGACCAAAGCACATGCTAACCCTACACATATTAATGGATGCTTTATGCCTCTGTAGAATTAATTCAGCTTAGCTCCATACAAATCAAAAGCAGCAGGCAGACGAAGCGCCTGCCCACCTTGGTCGCCCTGACAATGAGTCTGAGTGGGTAAAAAGCACTCTAGCTCTCTCTGAAAGAGCTTTTGCTGGTGAAAATGTCAGAGCGGGTCAGGAGGAAACTGAACAGCTTATTAGATCTGACCTTGGAACGGGAGAGAGAACTGGAGACAGGAGGCAGCATTGATGCGATTCATTTAGCCATCCTGCTGCATAAGTTTGTGGGCTCTCATCACTTCCTGGTTAAGTTGCTTCAAGGCCAATCATCCCTTATCATTCCATTCCTATGCACATGGCAGTGGTGAAAGTAAAATGAAATGCTGATCTTATTGATCGTGTAAGGAAGGCTAGCATTGAACTGGATGTAACACTCCCCATTATCAAGGTTAGACCTTCTAACTTCAGTTTTTTCATTATTATTTTAGCACTGAAGTTCATAATGTTTCTGTCAATACTGTACAAAATGGCATATATAAATATAGAGTTCTCATCTCTAGTGCTTAGTGCTCTGCTCTGCAGAGTTTCACACATTTCTTGCTAATTTACAAGATCTTAAGAAGTTGGATCAGGTGAGTTGGGGCAAGGAATGCATCAAACTGTGCAAGAACTGCTTTGAACACCTCAGAGCTGGGGTACCCCTGCATGTTTTTGTGTAAGCCCTTTTTGAACTGTCATGGCAGTGTTTGTGTAGGGAAATATGCAGGCCAGAGGTACTCTATGACTGGTATTGGGATACCTCTGCCATTTGAGCTCTGAAGGCCATAGTGTGTAGCTCCTCAGGTTGCAGTTTAATAGGAGATTTGTTCATGGATTTAATTAGCAGACATTTTTGAAGAGGCTTAGCACCTTTGGGCTCTGGTCAAATAAACAGAACAGAATACCTAGAACAACTTCACCAATTACCACCATTCAAATGAGGACATGTCCTTGACTTCTTAAGGACTCGTTAGTTTCTACTATTTACTGATTCTGGTGCAAACAACCAGATGCCCACTCATCCAGAACCTTTGGCATTTGACTTTCATGAGCAAAACTATGGCCTGAAAGGTTGTGCCCTCTTAATACAATGGATCAGTAAACTATCCAGAGAAATTGGCTACCAAAAAGAGCACCTCTCTGGTTTTCGATTTCAGCCTTGGGAATAGAAGCAGGCATCACCAAGGCAACCTGCCCATAATGAACTTCTGCAAAGTGCCACTTTTAATTAGCAGGGAAGGGACCTCAGACAATTCTCAGGCTATGACAGAGCTGTCATCGTTAGCATGACTAAGCGCTCCAAGCAAGAGACAGAGTCCCAGAGAGAAATAATAATAATTAGATGGAGATGAAGAAGGAGAGGAGAATGAGATAAAAAAGAGGGGAGGTGAGAAAGAGTGAGACAGAAAGAGAGTGAGCGAGGGAGACAGAGAGGGAGAGAAGGAGAGAATGAGAAAGAGAGAGAGAGAGAGAGAGAGAGAGAGAGAGAGAGAGAAGTAAAGAAAGAGAGAAACAGTAGAAGTGACTGACAGATTGTTCCAGAAGGATCATTCTCTCAGAAAATGGAGCACAGGAACACCTCATCAATTTAAAACCAGTGAGCCAGAGCTTGGCTTCATCTCTCCAGTTTCCTACCTGCAGTGCTTGTGAGGGCCACTTAGGGTCTCGATGACGAAGCACTCCCCATCGTTCAAGCAATAGGCCAGGTCCTTCTCCTGACATGGCTTGAAATGCTCCGATTTCAAAGGTGGGAGTGTAGGGGCCGCTGGAAGACAAAGACAGGATAAAGAAGACATATTGTTACTGCTGAATTGCTTCACAAAGTAATCAAGATGTTGCCCATGGTTTAGAGCAGCAGTTTAGAGCAGCAGTTTCAATCCTGGAACAAAAGTACAACCAGCTCCAACATCCTCAGTTAAACTAAGGAAAGACATAGTAAAAAGCAATTAGATGAACCAAATGTGGTACAGCCATTGCCACTAGAGTGGGCAAGGCTTGGATACTCCAGGACAAGGATTGAGAAATGCTGTTTTAGACTAAAGAATAAATGCTCAAGCAGGATTACAAAGTCACTATGTGGGCTTTTGAAGATAGTAACCAATAACAAACTTGAATGCCAAGAGAATTACTTTTTGTGTAAAATTTGTCTTTACACAGCAAGAACTGCTTGGTCACTTTCATCACACTATCATGTTTAAAATAAGCATTATTGATATTATTGACCACGACCATATACCCATCAGTGCAATGCTAACAAAGCTTACAGAGACATATACCACAAAACAAATATGTATAACATTGTTCCAGTGTTGTTGTCCCAGCAAATGCCCCTACTGACCTGCCCTGAACCTTTGTCTGGACAATAGTCTAAATGGAGGCTGTCATTAGGCCTGGCAAAGGCAGTGCTATAATACAGTGTGTGTAACATTAATACACTGCGCTGAGTGTTTGCCTTTCTGCTGATCCATGACTGCGGGAAGATGGATGAGAGAGAGGAATAATCACTCTCTCCAGCCTAATGAGATTAATATAGGAAGCAGTCCACTGTTTGGGAATAAGACTCCATCATGATGAATAGAAGCAGGCCCCACGTTTGCCAACGCTGATGTAATATCAGAACTTTTTTTGCTCTTCTGATAACACACACTCCAGAAATGATCTGTCAGCACAGCAAATGTAACATGTGTCTTAAGAGGCTGGGAAAAGTTCTCAGATGAATCTGTCAGTTAGCTACAGTTCAAATGTTCAGTGGGGTATACTGAATATACAGAGAGGTTATTCAAAAAGAGTGATACAGCTAACATCACTGTATATTCATGTGAAGTAGTAAAGTGTTTGCGTAATTTGAGCATAGTTTTTAGATGATCATATTTAGTGAAGTGCTCCAATTAAAAATGCTCAATTTTTCAATGGGAAACCACACCGATTTATCAAAAGTTCTACATAATTCAGTGGTTCAGATGCAATCAAAGTCAGAGTGGGTTTGGTGTGACATGGATAGAAAAGCAGTAAACCTATGCATGTATTCTGGGTTTTAATATGTATTAATAATGACAAAGCGGTGGCATATCTGAAATAAGGTACTTGGCGCATTATATCCTGTGAGTACTTCCCTCCCATTAATGTATTTATATGTATTTCTATATAGGCCAATATTCTAACAAGACTAACATAAAACAATGCCTTAGGTTCAGGTACATTCATAAACCATTTCATGTAATAACTTCCTGTGGGTATGTTTTAAAGGTAGTAAACTCTTTAGATGTATTGTTCCATCCCCCACACTGTGAACAATTGCAACTCGGTAGGTTCAGAGTCTAGAAAAAAAAAACCTCACATCAAACCACTCTGAATGGTACTGAAGGTTTCAGTATGAGCATCGAAAAAGAAGAAGTGTATGATGCCACCTGTACTTGTCATTACAGTCCTTTTTGTTATCTTCTAAACAATAACAACTACCTGATACAACCCCTGCTGGGAACTGTCCACGAACCACATGCACACTATAGCATCAGTGTCACTGCTGTCCACCAAAAAAATAATAACTGGTCAGTAGTGGTCCAGTGCTCAGAAACTGTTCAGTGAGTGCATTAACTTCACCCCCTCAATAGAGTTTTACAGCACAACAGCTTTTCCTGCGCTGAATAAGACTGCTCATTCCTTTTGCAATGATGGTTCTGATAATATCTCGCCTGCCAATCAACTCTCCCACTGACACCTTCATTAGCAGGCCCAGTGTAATCGGTTCCTCCAGACAGTGCCGGATAAAAGCAGACCATTAAAGAAGCGCTAGCCTCGAGCTCTCTCATGGATCTTGGCTTTGCCGGATCCCTTCTATCTTGGTTTTTGCTGGAGGCTGAAGCAAAGAAAGCAATGGGTCTGGCATGGGATTCCCATGGGCTGTTCGTCAGAAGCCACATTTCTCCTCACACGTGGTGGCCTGGCTGATAGTCAAGGTCGCAGCAAATCGATCAGGACAGGTGTGGTGGCTGTCAAGGATAGAAAATGTGGCCAAAATGGACATAGTCTATGTAATTATAAGCACTCATGGAACAGTATGAAGTTCTAGGCTTGTAGTTATAACTTCAGAGAAAAATGTATATGTTAGTCTATGTTTATGCAAAGGATAATGGGCGGTCTAAGCTCTAGAGTTTGGACAACTTTAGAGAAAAACCTGTGTGTTTGGAGTAAGTTTTTGTCCACTGCTAAAAGCTTT
>JBBIGA010000146.1:21598666-21610316 GCA_037576975.1 Alestes dentex
CAGTATGAAGTTCTAGGCTTGTAGTTATAACTTCAGAGAAAAATGTATATGTTAGTCTATGTTTATGCAAAGGATAAGCTCTAGAGTTTGGACAACTTTAGAGAAAAACCTGTGTGTTTGGAGTAAGTTTTTGTCCACTGCTAAAAGCTTTCACACTGTCTCTTAAAAGGTCACTGGCAATTTCCTGCCTCAAAAAGAGAGACTGATTCTTTCTTTTCATTCCATTGACCATTCAATGGCAGTAACCCTTTCATCAGCTGATTGGCCCTAGGTTTTTTCTGTCTTTTTTTCCAACCTGTCACAACTGAACCTCTGCTGAGTCCCAGGGACCTCTGAATACTACATTTTATTTTGAGTGCAGCATTATGTAGACAGTGCACTATATAATGCATATACAGGGAACTCTGGGGTTAATATGGTTTTCTCTTGGACAGCTTTTTCAAAAAAAAAAAAAAAAGCTGCCTTAGTGCCCTGTGACAAATACAAATGTTTAACAGTCTATAGTCCATTTTGCAGACAATTTCAAATCCTCTGAATCACGAGGCTGCTAAAGAACCTATATATGATTATTGCTGCATGCAGTTTACAGTACATGCAATGTCATCATTCATCTGGCAACCAAAATATTCCTTTTTGATCTTGCTTATGGAATGCATATTAGCATTATTTCAATTTTGTAAATGTAATTCAGAATTTGGGGGTGGCAGTAGAACTGGTGGTAGTGAGTGGCAAGGGTGAAGAAACAATTCTGACTTAGTGCAACAAAGCCAGTCTATAAATTAATAAATTAATAAAATATTACTTGAAACGGTTGGAGTTATCCTTGTTAAACATGAATATCCACTTGTGGATTCAAAGTCCTTTATTTCCAAAATCATAATTTTAGTCATTTCTAGTTCCACCCACTATCAAGGACACCCACCAACACATGAGGCCACCAATACTGGGAGGGTAAAGGCGGGCACAGATTTCTTCCGATTCATATGAAGTGGCACTGCATCATTTAAATATAAAGACACTGAACAGCATAACACGCTTATAGGAGAGTGCTGCCGGCTAATTCGGTTTGTTCAGCTAACAGATGCCCATGCTGGCTATCATCTCACTAGGTGATGTGGGGAAGGGGGGCATCCTACTCAACATGGAGAAACCGAAGCCAATAGCGCGATCCTAGGGCCCATGCTCAATGCCACTCACTTGCACCGTTCTGAATATTTCCCACATGCTGTGTGTTATGATTTGATGCAAGTTTCATAACTGATCTTGAATTTTCAGGTGGCAAATGCAGCTTACACTGGATCATGTGCCACTTATAAAAGGTGTGAAAACCACATCTATATGGCACAAATAGCACATGTGTCAGACAGACGCTGAATACATTTTTGCAACAAATCCATTGATGGAATAGCGATATGTTGTGTAAATACACATTTTTTTTCGAGCATGTGCACTGCAATGCATTAACTAATGTTCGTATCATGTAATCTGACATGTTTGCACCATGACAGTGTTAACTTGTTGACAATGCCCATCCCTAATTTATGAGTACAAATCAAAATTAAAACTATAATAATAACTAATAAAGTTTGCACATTTTATATACAGTGATTTAATGTATTACATAATAATAAAACATAATACAAAATAAACAGAGCAGTCAAAATCAAACCATTTGCAGTGCAGGTCAGGACTGCGTCATCAAGATACTTAAGCTAAACATCCACTGAATTTTCAGTAAATCTGAAAATAGCTACACAATACACTAACTAGGGGTCTCGCTGGGAAAGCTGAAGGCTGGACATGTGATTCCCAGTTACACTATATGGACAAAAGTATTGGGACACCCGACCAGTACACCAAAAAGGATTTTAATGACATTGCACTGAAATACATAGACTTTAATATGGAGTTTGTGCCCCTTTGGAGCTATGAAAACTTCCACTTTTCTAAGAAGGCTTTCCACAAGATTTTGGAGTCTTTCTGTGGGAATTTGAGCACATTCATTCTATAGAGTGTTTATGAAGTCAGGCACTGATGTTGGACAAGAAGGCCAGCCTCACAATCAAGGCAGCTGTTATGGACCTATTTGTGTACTGGAGCACAGTCATGCTGGAATAGAAAAGGTTTTTCTCCAATCTGTGTCCACAAAGCTGGAAGCATGGCGTTGTCCAGAAATGTCTTGGTATGCCGAAGCATTAAGGATACCCTTCACTGAAAGTAAGGGGCCTGGCTCAATCCCTGAAAAAACAGGTGTGTCCCAGTACTTTTGTTCATGTAGTGTATATGTTTTCAGACAAAATTGGATGGTTCAACATGTTTGGAGGAGAACACTAACTGCTGATTCTGTTACATCACCTATCAGATGCCTGGACCGGCAAGGATTTACAGGAAAGAGTAGGACTCCCAGCCATGGATCACTGTGGTAAAACCAGGGATCAAGCTTGCAATCTCTTAGACTTAGATGGTCAGGCCTGTAATGGGCATTTTCAGTCCTGGTCATGCAAAGGCGTACAATAAGCCAAGTGAATAAACACTCGCTGTGATTCACTCAGAAGGTGAACTGAGACCCAGACATGTTGGGATGCTTGGTCTAGGACCCTTGGTCTAGGACACAAACCTCTGTGAACGAACTGTTCCTCACACATATACATAAACACAACAAATACGTAGATAGGAAAGCTGCCCCTAAAGCCAAGCCAGTGAAAAAATACCACCTTATTAGACAGCCTCTCCATTCATATCCATATTGTCTCAACCCAAAGCCTGAGCGGAGAGGACAATAGACATGTCAAGGCGTGTGTGTGTGTGTGTGTGCTTGAGGGGTTTGGAAAATGGCTGCTATTTCCCTTGGCACTGAGTGATCTAATAAAGACAGCAGCTCTTCTTCTGCCTTCATATATCCGCCCTATCAAAATCCGCTGAATCATCCCTGCCGATATTGGCCTGGGAGGTAGACTGCCACTAAGAGAGCCACCATAGTGTAAGAAGTGTGTGTTTGCAAGGCAAAGTGCACTCCATCACTTCTATATTATATTGTAGTCCGAGGTAGCTGTAAGCATGCAGAGAAATAAAGACAGTTGATAGCATGCGAGCAGGTAGAATTGCTACACTAGGGACCAGGGACGTGCACAGGAATTTTAAGGGGCCATTGCTCTGACCTGAAAAAAAGGGCACCCCCTTCTCTGAAAAAAAATTCACACAGGTTGTAAGGAGAACTGAAAAATATACCATGTCTTTATTAATTTAGTTTTTATTGATATACCTTGCCCCAATTTTTTTCTAAGCTTTGAAGGAGAATCCTCCTATTGGGGGCCATTTCAATAAAAATCTTGAGGACTTCTTTCTTGTCAACTTCCATTTCCCTTTCTATGGCCATTAAGAGGAGGTCAGACAGCCACTCTTGACCACATTGATTTCTAACCTTGATGCGATGAAGCTGAAGGGGAAACAGACCGGCTGAGCTTTCAGAAACTAGCTACGTCCACTCGCTTTGCCTATAAGTTTATCGAGTGGAAGTGAATAGCTTGATGGCGAAGTAACTAGTCTCAGAATGAGTCTGTAATGTTAATGTAACAAATACCGCCATATGCATTTCTCTCTCTACCTTACATGAAGCGTTTCGGGTGGCGTTTTAAAAAAATGCACGCAGTTTGCCACCGTTCAGTAGGTGTGCAATGCAGGGGAATGGGCCGTTTAGGGCATAGACATAGAATATTACTAGACGCCGCATGAGGGGTGCTGCCGTGGAGTAAAGTAATGGATAAAGATGCCTGCTTGGGGCTGTACAAACCGCTGTATGCTCCAAATCAGATCTCAGGGGATTACATTTCACAATTGTTTTGATTACATTTGGCTATTATAAAATCCTGTTCTATAAATCTTAACTTTAGCTAAGCTAGCAAAGCTAATCATTCCTGTCCTCAAGTCAGCCTCCAAAGAACGTTTTGGCTAAACGTAAGCACTATAATACGGGATTTTATAATGGCCGAATATAATCAAAAACCACAAACTAAGGCTGCACCACACTGCCAGACTGAACGTTCATAAATTACAGATTGGCAACACACGGAAAAAGCTGTGTAAGACAGATCTGTTCCAAGGATTTTAGATCCTGTCCTGTATATATTTAATACCTAGCCACTAACACAGTAATCACATGGTGTTTGTGTGTGTGTGTGAGAGAGAGAGAGAAAGGAATGAGTGAAATGTTTTCAGAAATTATTTTTTAAGCCCATGTGGCACGGAGTGCAACATTACACTGTTTAAAGAAAGAAAAGCCCAGCTGCCAGTTGAGGTCTTCCTATTTTGACTTTCAAACACTGGTCTAGTTTTTGTCATTGATTGTCATTATTAGTGCATAAATAGACATAAAGAATTATATTTAAAATGATTCACCAAAATCTGTTGTATGTAAATGATACTGTTTTAAACATTATTGTTATTTTTAATCAGAAAACCCAGTTTCTGACATGTCTACCTGTATTATACGGTTCTTTTACCACCCGCAATATGGCGGCCGCGCAGACGTATCGCATCAACTGGGAACACTGTGAATGCTGTGCCTAGCTATATATGTCTATGGTTTCAGGAGCCGGCGTTAAGCTGTGAAGCTGTTGAGATGCTGCTGTATGTGACTGAGCTCCGCACAGCGCTGCAAATTAAAAATCATTTTCCTGACAAAGATGACTTCCGCATCTTTTTTCCTCTTTGCGTGGTGAAAGTTCGGTACGATATATATAATTTTTTTTCTAGGAGGGGCAGCTTGAGTCCTGTGCACGTCCTTGCGAGGGACCCAAGCAAGGGGTTTATTTTAGGTATGATGTAGCTCTAATTGTGGCACAACAAAGCTGTTTTGCCATATTTTTGAATTACCACACAGGACAGTAAGAGGTGGTTGATAAAACTATGCAGTGTGTTCAACGCAGGACAAAAAAGAACACTGCTGTACTGTTTTGTACAAATCGTGTTAAAATCCTTTTCAGACATTTGTTCCCTGACTCATAATAAAGCTCACCACTTAGTTTTTGCACTAGAGAAAATGTGATTATGTGGGAAATGTGTGATCACATGGAAAACATGCGATCACACATTTCCCACATAATCATATTTTTCACCTGTGATCATAATTGTACCCCTGTAATCACATATTTTGTTAAGAGATCACACATTTTTGCCTATGATCACATATGTTCCACACAATCACATGCAATTTATCTATCTAAAGTATCATTTTGAACTGCTCTTCTGTGCTATTTCTTACATTTACATTTTATGGCATTTAGCGGACACTTTTATCCAAAGCGACTTCCATTCCCTAACTACAGGGGGCAGTCTCCCTGGAGCAACTTGGGGTTAATGGTCTTGCTCAGGGACCCAATGGTGGTTTGCTGAAGATAGGATTCGAACCCATGACCTCTTGGTCCAGAGACAAGTATCCTACCCACTAGTCAACCACCAGCCTTCTAAATCTCTTGTGTATCCCTTCTCGCAAAATACTTTAAAATGTGCCCTGCTTAGTGAGTTCCCTCATTTCTTGCCCCATCCCGTAAATTATACCTCTCTTTCCCCCAAGGGTCCCAACACTGCCAGCCCCCCTTTGAAATGGCTGGTGCATTTGTTTGGCAATGATTAATCTGTCAAAAAACACACACTTTGGAGGCCCAGAGCATTGCCACACAATGATAATGATGATTCTAACATTTGCTGCACAAAAACTCAATAATGCATAATGCATAAATAATTATTAAAATAATAGCTTGTGTCATGGCATTCCTTTTTAAATGTAAAGGCCACAGCTGGTGTCAGTGCTGTCCCGCCTGTGGGAGGGGGTACATTTTTCTCTCCTGTTCTTTTCTAGCAGGCCTGTGACTCCCTGGAGTCCCATAGAATTCTTTTCCAAATGTCACCTTTTTAGCGAGCGTGCGTGCGTGTCTGTGTGTGTGGGTGTGTGTGTGCATGGTCTATCTGCAAGATGCAGAAAGAAACGCAGACTGCCAGATTGCAGGGATGTTAACAGTCAAGAGACAGAGGAGTTCTGGCCTCTGGCTCATTAGCAATCATACATGTACACACACACACACACACACACACACACACACACACATAAACTCACAATCATAACGGCTGCGGCGAGCAGAGGCTGTGGCCATGGAGCTTCCTCTGAGGCCGCTGATGCTGCTGCACTGCAGATGTGATGTACAGCATAAACGTCACACAAACACAATGGGCCACACACACCAGCCTCTAACCCACAGACAATGCATAAATATTCTTTCATTTCAGCAAAGCAAATTGCTCCAACTTTAATGATGGGTAACTAAAATTAAATCTAGGTTATCAGTCCAGAAGATATCCACAGTCATGCTATCCTTCCAGTACTGTTGCGCTACCTGTTAGACTAGCGCCCACTAGTAGGACAACTCTATTGAAATGCACTTGCCCTCTAGCTAAGCCAACTATCCAAAATTAATTATGTATAACAGAGCCTAGCAAATTGAGTATTAAGGTTTTCAGCAGTTTCTGGGAAGGTCTTACATTTATGTTGGTTTGGTCTCTCTCATAATGATGACCTAACAAATTTGACCTCATAAACGCAAATGGTGAATGCCCAGATATACTGAATATGCTTGTAATAAACCTGTGGTTTTAAGTGATAAACATTATAATTTTTTTATAATAAAAAAAATACATAAAAGTTTTTTTTTTGTTTTTTTTTTTAATAAATGGCTTACTGTGCCCGTCCTACTTATCACATTCATAAATATGCAGACCAGTATTCATAAAGTTACATGCCATGTACAACTGACGTAAGCCGACATAAACATTTATAAATGCTTATTAAAACAAACCTGCTGATGATCATTTTTGATGTCATTTCACATCAGAAAATGTTAAGACAACTGATGCATGTTGGAAAAGCCTAAATGGTTATGCAGGTTTATGTCAGTTGTCATGAAAGTTTATATATGTTCCTTGTAGCCTTACAAATATTCCTTTAATGAAGCGTTGCCGTTAAATCTAGCTGAAAAAAGAAAAAAAAACCTAGTGTGTAGTGTGATTATTAGAAGAAAGAACATTATAAAATAAATCAACTTAATTTATTGAAACTGTACATTTCTTTTATTGTTTTACAATTTTTTTCTTGAATTGTTCTTTCTTGAATTAAAGAAAGCAAAATATGTCTTTATATCTTGAAATAAACAAAATGACTTAAAAAGCTCTAGAAATAAAAAATCAAATATTGGGCATTTGTGACTTTTTAGGATTTTACTGGCCAACATGCCTTTTTTGTCCAGTCTTTACCTTTTTTCGAAACTTTTTCTTGCTTTTTTTTACTCCCACTGTCCTCTGTGGTGCCCCTGACTCCACTTAAAATGAATGTGAGGCAAAAAAAATCCCAACAAAAAAACCCGTTGAGCGTTTGTGCTGATTTGTCAGCCAGTGCAATAGCAAGTCTGGCAGAGTTGCATGTGCATGTGCAGGCTCAAACAGTACCTTCTTTCCAATAGCTCCTTCCTCAATCTATCCACAAAACTAGTGCTTGGGCAAATAAATTAGACGCTGTCTGTTTCACTCACAAGCTGCTTTTCAGACATTTCGTCCATAACCCTCCCTCCCCATCTAGCGGGCTGTCCATCTGGGTGTCCATGCTGGGCTTGCATGGCCCGACTCCAGCGCTAACAGCATGGGCTCTTTTGATTAGCATTCGGTGGCCTCCCTGCGCCCCTATCACACAGCTAAAGTGCATTACACTCTCTTGCTCATAAATAAGCAAGCTAGCCTGTAATGCGGCCATCTATATGCTGCCAAAATGGAGGTCCCTCTCTCTCTCTGTTTTATCCACAGGCTTAGTCACACCTGGCTTTCCTCGCACTGCTCTGGATTAGCACGCGCACGTACGCACACACAAAACACACACAATAAACTGCCCCTAGATGGAGTTGGCAGGCCAGTATTCTACATGCCGCCTTGTCTGTTCTGACTAACAGTTGTCTATGTAGCTGGAGCCCGACATTTAGGATTAAGTTAAGAGTGTGGTAAAAACCTGGAATTACACAGTTTTCCCCTCACTCCAAATGTAGTCGAGACATGTTCATGCCTGAAGGAATCACATTTTCTTTTAAATGATGTGAAGACCGTGTTCTACCTTGGGTCCTGACATTCATATGGATGTTACTTTCATACATACCACCTTTCTAGACCAATTACACCCCTTCATGGCAACAGTAACAGTAACTTCCTCTTTTAGAGGTGCCCAACCACACCGCAAAAATTGTTCTAGAATGGTTTGAGAAACATGACAAAAAATTCCAGATTTCATAGATTTCAATCTGATCATCTGTGGGATTTGGTGTCCAAATTAGTCTGATCCATGAAAACCCCACCTTGCAACCACAGTACCTTCCGCAGTCTTATGGAGTCCATGCCTTGCTGGATCAGAGGTCTTTTGATGTGCACGAAGGAGACTGACACAATATTAAAGTGTGTTAAGTGTCCATTTGTCATATGTGAACACACCACAGCACACAGTGTGAACAGCACAAAATTTGTTCTCTGCATTTAAACCAGTATCTTGCTCAAGGGTACCACAGAGGTGCCACTAGCAATCCTGGGATTCAAACCCACGACCTTCTGATCGCAGGGGCAACTCCCTAACCACTAAGCAGGTGGTTTTAATCTTAGGGCAGATGGGTGTATAATCTCTACAAAAAATAACTCCCATTAGAATGACACACTATGAAGCAGCAAAACATGAGTCGAAAGTCAATCCTCAGCTATGAAGCAAATGTGTTCTCTAAGAGCAGGATTTGTAATCCAGAGCTAATCATCCAACATCAGTACATGACCTCACTAATACTCTCATGGCAGAATGGAATTCAAATTCTCAACACTAAAGACACTAGAAATTCAAGGCAAGTCAAGTCAAGTAGGTTTATTGTCATTTCAGCCATATATACAATGCCACAAGAACCACAAGACCACAAGTGCTTACAAGACAAAAACAAAGAGAGCAAGAGAGAGAGATTGCACTACAGCAAAAATACAAGACAAGGGAAGATATAAGACAAGACAACATTTACTGCAGCTGACATTTCAATGAATATAGTATTGTGACAGATACTGTATTCCACTGGGGACATTAGTTGTGATAATGCATTGATAATGCTGGTGGCTTTGCAGATGCAGCATGTGTTAAATATCCGTGTCAGCTGTCCGTACTATCATCTTTAGGGTCTTGCGATTAAAAACAGAACAATGCCCATACCAAGCCATGATGCAGCTGCAGAGAATGCTCTCTATATTCTCTCTGTAGACCGTGATGAGGAATTTGGGGGGTGCACTAGCTTCTGTCTCCACAGAAAATAGAGACGCTGCTGGCAATGGAACTGGTGTTGAGGGTCCACAGGAGGTTCTCTGCAGTGTGAACACAGAGGAACTTGGCGCTCTGGATTATCTCCAGTGAGAAGCCAGTGATATTCAGCAGAGAGAGATCATGTTGTCATGTCATTGGCAAACTTGATGTTGTGGTTTGAGCTGTGCATTTGAGCTACACAGCCAAGGGTGAGCAGTGTAAACAACAGAGGGCTAAGCATACAGCCCTGGTGATCCCCTGTCCTCAGATTGATCAGATTGAGTTCTCCCAGGCAAGAAGTACAGAATTCAGTCACAGAGGTATGTGTTCAGGCCCAGCAGTATCAGCTAAGTGATGAGATGCTGAGGAATGATGGTTTTGACTGCCGAACTGGTCTATTAATAGCATTTTCACAGAAGTGTCCTTTTGTCCAGGTGAGTGGGGGGCAGGTGAAGGGTGGTGGAGATGGCATCATCTGTTGAGTGGTTAGGATGATATGCAAACTGCATGGGGTCCAGTGAGGGGGCTGCTCTCTCTGGGCCTCATGACAAGCCTCTCAAAGCAATTCAGGGTGATGTGTGTGAGTGCAACGAAAGTTATTGGGGCAGGATGCTGATGACTGATGACTACTTTGGCATGGGGATGATGTGGTGGCTTTGAAGCACTTTGGAATTATTGTGTTGTTATGTGTGCAGAAGTAATTCAGTGCATCTGGAAGGGAGTCCTCACCATCACAGGCATGTGCGCACTTTGCTGCTCTGATGGCCTGGGACAGTTTGGCCATTGCTGTTCTCAGGGGAGACTTATTACCTCATTGGAAGGTGGGGTCTTGGGTTCTCAGCAGCATGCACACCTCTGCAGTCATTCACGGCTTCTGGATGGGGTGTGTGATGATGGTCTTGGAGAGAATAACATCATTGATGCACTTATTGATTAAATTCTCCAGCGACAATAAACAGTCCATCTGGGTGGGAATTTTGGAGCTCACTGATGTCTCCTGAATATGAAGCCAGCACGTTGTTAGTGCTGGGTGGTTTGTACATCGTGATTATGAGCACAGTGGTGGATTCCTGCAGTAAATAAAATGTTTTACATCTAATAGTCACAAACTCCAGCAGAGGTGAGCAGTAAATAGAGACAAGCACAGTATTCATTCACCAGTCATTATTGATATAAATACAGAGACCCCAAATCATTAGCTCAGCTAGCATTAGCTTTTATATTAGCATGGGCCCCTGCCCACTTATTGCCCTTCCTTTTCCTTGCACACCACTTGGCATAATGCAATGTAGCAAGCTGAGCTCACAGAGCTTTTTGAGCAGTCCATCTATGGTGTTGGTGTCTTATTTATGTCTAAACTGATGTTCTGGCATTCGTAGATGTGTGTACCAACTGTTTTAAACATGTGTGAACAAAGGTTTGTTGTGAAATTTGACTGAACTTGGAATGCTGGCATCTTGGGAAGATGCTTGGCTGACTAAATTTGGGGTATTATGGAAAATGCTTGAATACAAAAAGTCTGCTGTTTTCCCAAAAAAACGGTTTCTCCCATTTTGCATTTCTACTGACTATTTTAAACATTTACCACATCCTCCACTGTCTGCCTACATTTCCACTCATCACCGCCTGGCTTGTAAATGTCATCTGTTGGACATTCCTTTCTCAATGCAGTGACATGGCAGGCAGAGAGGTCTTTTTCTTCAGTCAGGAAAAGCAGTAGAGTTTGAAGGGCATGAACAAGTGCTCATCAAACTGCCACAGGACATTACAAATTAACATTTTACAGGCCCATTCTACTGTAGGGTAATGGTATTCTTTGTTTTTTTTTTCATAATTTCTGCATAATTAAATACTTTAGATGTTATTAATAGTGTTTTGATATGAAATGGTTCACGGCACCAAGCTTAGACTTAGATTTTTTTTTATAGTTGTGGTGATACGTAGTGGAACTGTGTGTACATAAAGCATAGTAGAACTGAAAAAATTGGAGACTGCTTGTTCGGAAAATCACATGCTTCCTTTTTATTCTATTTACAAAGCGCCATCTATATATTTTATTTTAAAACATACATATTTGAAAAGTAGAAGGTTCAAGGTTTCTAATGCTGTTACTTATATGTTTCTAGGACAAAAACTCACGGAGCTTTAGATGATTGATGATCTGATAGATGATCCGGACTCTGTAACACATCTGACACACCTGAAATATCTGGGACTATTATCCATACTATACTCATACCCACATTCATATCTTTCTCTGTTGCACCTGCACTTTTACATCTGCCATACCTGGTAACT
>JBBIGA010000146.1:21612316-21640473 GCA_037576975.1 Alestes dentex
GGACCAATAGAGACAGTCCAATATGAGTTCTTGCTTCAATAAAACCTTGACACATGAACCTACACTGAAAGTTAAGATTGTTTTTGAAGATTCTGACAGCTTCAATATATTTGTATTTAGATTGGAAAGTTTGCAAGCCTTAGATTGGAAAACACGGCACTGTAATTAGTTGATCGTTTTTTGCCTCGATTAACCAGACATTTTTGTTACAACTAAAATTGATTTTGATTGTAGTAGAGATCTCTATGTTTTTATATGAAGATGATTAATCTTGTTCAAATACTTGACCATGAATTAGAGAAAACCGCACTTTCCCTTTCTATGCCATTGTCATGTCACTGGTGCATTGAGGGTGGTCCATCACCCAATTAATATCCAGAGAGTGATTACTGATGAATAAAGGTAGAGCTGGATTTCCCGACCTTGGTCCTTGAAGGCCCACTGCCCAGTTCATTTCAGTGCTCTCAAACCCACTGCAATTCACTGAGGAGTTGTAATGAGTTGGATCAAGTGTGTTGGGTGTAGAAAAGGCTCTAAAATATTCAGGGCAGGACCAGAGTTGGGAAACACTGAGGTAGATGGGGGTTGACAAATTGTACCCAACAATAAATGAGCTACAATTGTAGTGGAACTAAAATATAGGTGGACTCAGTGAGTGGGAGTACAAAGTAAGGAGAGCTGCATAAAATGGACAAAATATCAATACCACAATTTTACTGCTACATATTGCGTTTCCGATGCATTTCACTTTTCTAGAAAGCCTGTCTGTAAATACTGTTTCAAATGATACATTTAATCCCTCGTCCATACAGTCTATATATGGTGTATAAGATACAAAAAAGGCCTGTTTTCGAATAGTTAAACAGTTTTTGTGATGTCACACATTTAAAAATATCTCCTTATTCTGGCTACAGCTGTTTAGCCCAGCCCATTTATGCACCAATTCGCCAACACCTTTAATGGCTGAAGAGTAAGGAATAAATGACATGAAGACTTCAATGTACGATTGGTCACCCTGTCAGAGACACTGTGATTGGTTCGAGGCTTTTGGAAAATAATATTCACTATTGCAAACTGATATGGAATATCAACATTGCAGACTGATATTGTGATGACTAGCAGGCGCTATATTGTACAGCCCTAAAAGTTAGGTGAAAAAATGTATGGAGAGTATATTCAGTATGAATACTTCCTATGGAAAACCTCCAGTCATTTGTTGATCTCAAGTACCGTTCCTCTTACAGCTAACAGCAACATCCTCTGCTGCTGATTGAGCCCTAGACTCACAAAACTCTCCAAAAGCAGAGAAGAATCTCTTTGAAGCTGGCAGTGACAGACTGTGGTCAGAGAGCAGGAAAGATTGATGAATGGGGGATGCTGGGGTCTGGACAGACAGAGATGTAGGATTGTTTGGGCACGACAAGTGAGTTCACTCTGGGTTTCCCACTGTGTAGAAGAAGGAAGAGGTCAGCCAGACCATGAGTTTCACCTCTGCAATCTTTAAATTCCACAAAACTGTAATCTCAAGCTGAACCCTTGCTTCACCCTTCAACACAGAATCCCTATACTGGCACCCTCAGCCACACACAACAGCATACCAATAACCCTTTCTCTCCATTTATGCATGAGGAAAGCAGTTGTACGTCTAGTCTGAAGCCTCAGAGTTGAATATTCTGTCGAGTTTCTAGCTGATTTGCCTATACTGAGTTTGCAGACACTTCCCATAGAGCCTCCTCTCAGACATGGAGCATTCATCCATAACCAATGTAGGGTACAGAAGGGGGTGATGAAAAGAAGACATCAGACTTTCCAAGTGTCTCCCATGTCATTCAGGGCGAGAGTGTGAATATGAGGATGAAATGTGGAAATAGACAGGTGTAAAGCCTTTAGACAGGTGTAAAGCTTGCTTAAGTGTGTCAAAGACAAAGAGAATATTTCAGTGTTAAAAGTGGTTAAAGTGGAGTGACGGGACAAAGGTAGATCTATCGGATCGACAGGATCTATGGAAACTTAAGATAAAACACTGAAATGAAATCAAATATAAATGAATGCATTGGAAGGGCTAGGCAGACCTAGTTTTCTCCATCCAGAATCCAGATTCACCCATCTTGCAGTTTCACCCATCTTGCAGGGTTTTTCCTTTTTTTCCACCCACTATTTAAGTCTCCGCATAACTAGTTCCTACCAAACGTGGATTGCTCCCTTGAAGTAGACAGATTCTCTTGTAGGTAAAAACAAATGTGATAAATTACAAAACAGAAATATGTTTGTGAATAAAAAATGTAATAAATAATGTACAAATATGAAAGCAACTGAATATGAGGTTCTGCTCCTGGTCAACCAAACAAAGGCAACAGATTATAGGAGGTACAAATTTAAACTTTATTTCCTTTTTTTTTATCATCGTAAAGATAAAAAAACGAAACAAAGCAACATAACTGTGTATTAAACAGTGATAAACATAAGGAGGGCATTGTCTGCCAGTATGTTCAGCCTCCAAGCTCAAATAATAAAAAATTCAGACAGAATTCAAGATCAATAGGCTACTCAGCACTAAAGATTTGTCTTATTTCTCAGAAGTGTTTCTACGAACATGATGTTTGCACAGGGCTAATGGAACCCCATCTATCTGCTTGAATGTGATTTGATGGCTGGATGGAAACCTGGCTACAGCTTGACATTGAAACGATTGGAAACAAGCGCAAACTCTAATCTGTCGATACAGTCTGTAAAGCAGACATGGGTGGAATTCATTATGTTACTAATTCTAGTCATTTGTGTCATTATCTAATTACTTGCTGCAAACCTTCAACGTCAATCAATCGTATTTGCTTTCCTAGCCGAGGTAGGCATTTAAGACACTGATGCGATGGCAAGGCGCAGCCTGTTGTATTGTCTCACACAGGATTACAGGGACTTTCCTTCAGCTTCTGGCTGGCCTTTGTGAGTGGGACGACCGGCAGGCCACCAAGGCATGTATGGATTGTGTAACGTCTCGCTCTTTCACATGAAAGACATCCAGCACCACGTCCTGCTGCATCACACAAAATCTTAAGGACTTAACATCCTCGCACACATGACAGCATGGTGGTTGACATGTTCTTGAAAAATAATTCTGTGGTTGACACTGGGAGTCTTGACGACATAGAAATATCGTTAAGAACGGGGCCTCACCATTTTGCATACAAATTGCACATGCATAATGCATGAAGAGCATGCGATTTACATGTCAAGGCATACTTGGAGCAAGCTGTGAACTGAAGAGGAGCGTCGATTCCCAGAAAAGATGTGACTGCAGGCAATTAGCAGCAGCATTCCGCATTCGTAAAGGGGCTGTTGACCAGTTTTCAAGGTCTAGTCAGGCATTTGAAAGCTCTTGAGCTTTTGGGTTCCTTGCTTAATCATTTAGCGCTTCGAGGAAGAGGTCAAAAGTAGGCTAGTAGTAATAAGCTTATTCCCGCAACAGATAAAACCTGTAATGAATTTCTTCCACATTAACGACGGATTACTTACTTAAGGATGCCGACACCGAGGCTGAGATCCAGTTAAAAGATGCACGGCAGGTACAGAGCTTTCATTAATACCAACAAACAGATTTAATTAAGGAAACATATTGCACAGCAGGAACATGATGTGCGAGTCTAGCATCTGCTTGATGCTGTCAGTGTTCAGAATAGCACATACAGGAAAGCAGGAAGTATTTTTTAAGCCATGCCAGCAACAGTAACCTTCAAACTTAACATGCAGGCCAAAAATGACCAGTGTATGTCCATGCAAAGATATAGCAATGGACAGTTTCATAAATGAAGTCTCTATTAGGTCATACAAGCTCTTACTCTTGTTCCATACCCTAATCTTATCCGTGTACACATGCTCTGATCATGTTGATTGGATCCTAATGACAAGTGTAAACAGGGCTATCAAAGCCCCACAAATGGTGTAATACTTCCTCCAGCCTCAGATTGGTGGCCACCTCTTTTCTCTAGGATGGGGTTGTTAAAATGTAACACCTTTCAAAAACTATGTGTTTGCATTGACAGCATGACTTAGGGGTGAAAAACTGACTGCAATTTACTGTCCGGTGACTTTACACAGTCATGGAGTTTCTGGAATTGCACTCATGCAGTGTCTCACATGGCATCCACTTAAAATAGGTAGGAACATCTGAGGCCTACCGCAGAAGCAGACATCTCTTTTATATGCTAATCTGCATGTATGTAGAAAAGAACTACCAATTAAATATTTACACACACCATGGGAGGTCTGTTCTTTAGCGGTACAAGAAGCATGGCTCATGAGACAGATCAGTGTGTGAGCATGCATGAGTGGATAATTTGTTCAGTGCTGTACTTTGATTTGAGTATCAATATGAAATAAGAGGCATATATAATGAATACTATCATTTTATATGTCGTTCATATGAAGTAACAGTAATATGAAGCCTAAAGTTTAGGTGTACAAGGCTACAACCCAGAATGTTTTTTCTATATAGCCCTGGATCTCAAATAGACTCGGATGTGTCATTCTGATAATTCTGATGTTTACTTATTGGTAAATCTAAATACCAGCTCAACAATTACATGTCCATCCTCCACTCTCAACAAAAGTATTGCCATTTAGCCCCCTTTTCGTCCCAAAATGACAACTAGAGTTAATCTATCAATGTTTCAAGATCTTAATGATGCTTTCATAGCCAAGAAGCTAACATAGCAGTTGGTGGCCTACTGTTTAGGGAGTTGCCCCTGTGATTGGAAGGTTGTGGGTTAGAATCCCAGGACTGCTAGTGGCACCTCTGAGGTACCCTTGAGCAAGGTACCGTCCCCACACACTGCTCCCCAGGTGCTGCGTTCTTGGCTGCTGGTTCACTTGGTAAAAGGATTAAATGCAGAGAACGAAGTTCGTGCTGTTCACACTGTGATGTGTTTATGTATGACAAATGGACACTTTATTAAGCTATTTATCTCATTCACCATAAACTGTGGATCCACAATCTAACCATAAACAGCTACAACAACAAATAAGTTTTATCTGTAAAAATATGGATGTAACTGAGGTGGTCAGAACCTAACCACTAATGAAGGGGTGGTGGTGGCCTAGTGGGTAGGATATGGGCCACTAGACTAAGAGGTCATGGGTTCGAATCCTACCTTCAGCATACCACCACTGGGTTCCTGAGCTAAACCCTAAGTTGCTCCAGGGCAACTGTCCCCTGTAGTTAGAGAACGGAAGTTGGTTTGGATAAAAGCGTCTGTTAAATGCTGTAAATACTTTAAAATGAAGGACAAGAAGATCAATAACCAGGCTGTAGTCCCCACACTTTCATTAGCAAGGCAGCGCTACAAGGGAAGGGTTTCTGATAAACTGGCCAAATGTTAAATGGAAATACATTCCCTTTTGTCGGCAATAAAGTAAAACAATCACAGTGTCAGGCTTTGCCTATATCTACTAGCATAATATGTAGTGTTAAGCAGATTCTATGTTTTACTTTATCAACCCCCTTTAAACAGTAACATCTAAATGGTCTCTGAGCCACTGAAATCAAACAGCAAATTAGGAAATGAAAAAACATTGCATGCCAGAGATTTGAAGGGACGAAAGTAATCTGGCATGGTTGAGAACCCGTTGCTCTCTCTGTCAAATGTCCTCTGCGCAGCCTGTTCAACACGATTAGTATTTTTAGGCAGATAACGGTTAATGAGGCAAAACTTGTCATAGTGCTGTGATTAATTTGGCCGGCAAGTGAAAGATAAGTTAATTACAGTCCAATCTACAGCCATGTTAGTCTATCAAAGTCAAAATCTTCTCCACAAGGCACACATACAAGTGTAAGTCCAACCAAGCATGCACACGCACACATACACACATGCACACACACACATTTGGCCATTATTTAGTCTCTTTAATTAGCTATTTTTCTTACAAACAAGAGACAAGCCTTTTTCAAGAAGATAGGAAAAACATGTTAACAACACAGAGGAAAGGAGTTTATTTTATGTATTGATGTATATTCATAAAGAAAGTAAGAAATCCTAACAAAAATGAGGCTTGATTTTTTTTTAATATATGGTTATATGGTTATAATGATTATACTTCCTCAGTGGCATAACTAGGATTGAATGGAAAAAAGTGAACATTTATTGTGAGTTATTTATGTACACTTATGTCAGTATGAAGTTGTTTTTGTGCCATGGGCCTCAGATTGTGTAGAACAGGAACAGAAAACTGTTATAATTACATGTTAAAACAGTGTTCTGGAACTACCACCATACATGAAATCTTCATTTCACTGTTTAAAAAAAAGAAAAAAGAAAAAAAAAATCATTTTGATGTGGTATGGAAAGTGGTCAGGTAAAAACAGTTTAGTATTTACAATTTTTAAAAAAGATACTAAAAGCGTAAGATAAGGGCACTTAAAAATGCAGAATGTCAATTTTAATTGGAGGGTATTTATATCTACTTATATTTTGTTATATTTTTATAGTTTGTCTAAACTATATCAGAATCACAGTCCTTTTATATACTCATTATAGGAGGCCATAAGCAATAGGACAGTTGGTTTGTTTCTTGGTCAGAAGCTATTGCTGTCATTAATTTGGACAAAAGAGAACAAACTAAAGGTCTAAAGGTGGTCCAGCTATGGTAGGTGGACTGTTGCTGTTTATCTCCTAACGTGAGGTCTGAGGGAGTGTCAGTGCCAGTAAAGAAGGCCTCCGTGAAGATGAAAAGTCAGAACAACTCAGACATCTGGCACTATAGCTGGTCACTGTTCTGTTTCAAATCTAGTCTGCTTGAATACACAGCCAAGAGTACAAAAAATATTCACTTTCTTATGGACTGCACTGCATTATCTATTCGTTTAAACCGCTGTCCTATTATATTTCACCACTTAGCATGCAATTTCATAATAATGCATCACTAGACAGGTTTTAAAATGCTTTACAAGTGGGGTGGAATTTGGCTTCCGCAAAGTTTTAAATATAAAAAAGCTCTTTAGAAAAAGTTAGCTTCAAAACGCGCTATGGTGAGTTCAGCATCAGATCTAAAAAGCTTCATAAATGAGATCCATAACGACACAAGCAAATCCGGAGTGTGGAAAAAGTGTAGAATCCTGAATACTTCATTTCACTTGTCTATTTCTGTTTTGCTCTTCATGTGTCAAAGTAAATGCCCCAACTGCACTGAAAAATATTACTGAAGGAGAAGAAGGAGAGGTATAGGTTATAGTCTGAAATAGTAGCTTTTCTGGCTCAACATCAGAGAGGTAATGACACAAAACTTGCTGCAACACATACAAGTCCATCAGGATTAACCATAGACTTAGTCTGAATTCAGAAACAGACCCAGAAGCAGGGCAACTTCATTCACCATATAAGCAGATGTACTACAGACTGAGGGAGAGGTCTCTCTATGAATTGACATGTGTTATGACCTTATATCGATCACTTCTGTGCTATGACTCAATCTCCCAATGCCTTAAATATAAAGCAACTCTATTCAGGGCAGATTTCTGAAAACTGAACTTATTATCTTGAGTTAATCCCATATTTTTTGAGGGATGTGTGATGTTATGCTGCCTAGAGGTGGGTGATATGGCAAAAAACGCAAAATCACAATTCTTGAAAACATTTCCATGAAATATCATAGCTGGAATAGTCAAAGTGCATCAAAAATACCACAATAAAAGCTATGAGTAAAATGTTTATTATACAGTATTTGATACACTACACTGAAGAACATTCAGTTAAGCAGACCTAATTATGTGCTGCTCGACCACCAATGGAAATAAAATGTTATTTTGGATTCATTATTCTTGTGACATCACAAAAGTTACATTTACATGAATCTGCTTATTCAGCCTACAGCAGTTTAACACAGCCTCTTTATTTAAATTAGGGATAAAAAGAGGAAAAAATGCAAGAAAAATGGGGGTTACATTAGTATTAGTTTCACTAGTCTCTTGGTGAGCTGTGTCATTGTCACAAAATGGCAAATACAAGAAAAATGAAAGATAACCTATAGCCCCTTTAATATAACTTGTAATTGGTCAGAGGAGCTGGTACTGACAATACTTATGATGTCCAGGAAATCAAAGGTATTCATATCTATACTGATTGCTTTTCATATGTAGTCCTCCATTTCAGTGACCATAAATAAGCGGACAGTAGTTTCTTGGGAGGCTGTGAAACTATCACTGGAAAAAGTAATGAAACATGCAGTGGAATGAAGTGGAAGTCAGTGGAAGTACTAACAATCCTCCGAAACGCTCTGAAAAGCTTGTGATAACATCATATTTCTTGATAATGATATCATACCTCCCATGCGTCTCTACTGCCTGTGGCCGTTTTCTGCTTTTAGCCTCATTCACACAATAAATGAATTACAGTCTAATGATTAAGGTCCACTTGTGCCCCGTTCTTCTTAAGAAATAAATGTAGAGAAGCAATGGGTCTCACAGTAAAGTTTCGGCTCCCCTTTGGCAACTTGCGGCCAAAACACTCTACTGCAGATTCGAATAACTTGCTGAGAACAGAACGAGCTAACTTTTCTTCCTAGTCGTGAAGTGCCGCCCACAGCTAACCGGGGGAAGACCTCCCTCCAGCTAATGCTTTACTAAGTGGAGCAAAGCCACAGGGGTAAACTGTGGAGTTTAGAGTTCAATTTTCTCTTAGAGAGGACAATAAAATGAGGCACTCTCACACTTAGACACAATATGGAGAGGGTTAGTCTATACGCTAGTGTCTAGAGGGGTGCTATTAGCAGCACAGCACATTGTCACTTAAAGGGAGTGATGCTGAAAAGACAGATTACTCATGATGGACTGGAATGAGGCCTGCTTCATTTGTGCTAAACTGGGTGATTTGGTCTCTATTCCATGTGCGAATCATGCTAGTTCAGCGGTGTCAAACTGCACTCCTGGAAGGCCACAGCAGTGTGGGTAATGTTCTCCACCACTTGCACACAACTAAATCAGCCTACAACATAGTTAGGAAGGTGTCAAAGGTCTCTTGCTAGTGCTAACCTCAACCAACACAGTTTATTTACTAAATGCATGCAACTTTTAGCAGGTCCAAAAACTTAGCAAGGGCAGCTGACCTTAGCTTTGGCGATCTGCTTTGACCAGCTGGTTACTTTGAAAAGCAGTTAAGCTAAAACACTAAACTGTGATGTTTTGTGAGACAGTTGCAAAAATATAAGGTCCTTGCAATGTCAGAAAATGACTGGGCATTTTTGGTATACACATTTTAAATGTGCACTAAACATTTTTTTCAATAGTTGAAAATGTTTTAAAATGTATATTTTTATAGTTCTATTTTATCTTTTCATTTTCAATGATATTTGATGAAAGCAGTTTTTTCATATATAATCATATATATACATACATACATGTATATACATACACTTAGTAAATCAGTCCAATTTGTTTATTTGCATGATCCACTTCCTTATGTTTGCCAAACTCCTAAGTCAGCCTTGTGGCTCAGTGACAACCTCAGTGTAAAATGTGTTTAGTAGATTTGGCTTTTACAGTGTTATAGTGAAATTTTTTTTTTTTCACCGAGACTATTGTTTTATTCTTGAACACTAATTCTTAATTCCCCCACAAGTGGTTCTCCTAACAGCAATAAGGATTCCTGCCCCAACAAGCAAGCAAGTCCACCAGTCCTTTCTCAGAAGCCTGAACAAAACGACAGTGCTACACAAAGCAAGTTCCCACTCAGTAGTCTGATGGCCAAAGCTTGTCACATCCAAAAGCAATCGGAAAACAAAAAGGCGTTCGGCCCGCAGCCGACGACAGTTTCCAGGCAGAAATCAAGAGATTTAGGGCTAGCCAACATGGCATCTTACTGAAAGACAAGCAGGGAGGAAGACGAGTGCTGCGTCTTCTCCAAGAGGGACTACGGCCCATTTCATCTGGACGCCCACTCCCTGCCTCATCTCTCCTGTCCGCTCTCATTGTTATGTGGAAAACATTTTTCATTGTGCTGACCCTAAGGAAACCAGAACAGCAGGAACAGGCTTTCTTTGTACTTTTTCACTTAGCTACTCTTCAAAAGTTTGAATCAGTGTTTTCGAAGGCCTAATGTTTCAAAACCCTGTTTGCTTTCAGATTTGTAAAAAGGAGATCTTATGCAACTCTGCGGGTTTCAAACGATAAGTAAAATAATTAATAAATACCATTGGCTAAGAAGACATAATGAATGTGTCCAGGATAATGAACAGAGCTGTAGGTGATTCTAAAATGACATTTGAAACAATATTAAAAACAAAATTTACTTCCAGACTGGCTCATATTTTCAAAATTGCTGATCAGATCTAATGGTAGACAACTTGACAAAAAGTACTTTAAGTAGATAATTGTAGGATCTAATTCTATATCCTACAGATTTGATAGCTTTTCTAAAACACCTTTTAGTATCCAGTTTATAAAACTTACACTGAAAGTTTTGACTTTATTAATAATCAAATAAATTAAATTATTTCAGTTAGTGGATCATCTCGATTAGTTGGTTTTTACATGGTTGGTTTTAAGTCAAAAGTTCATTTAAACATATATGTTTAGTTGTATTTTACATGGAAAGTAATTCTAGCCATGATCATGCTTAGTATCAATTTAGTGGTCGGTTCATGTGGTTCTCTAAGGCTGGTGTAAGACACGTACATCTGAATTTTCTTCTTCTATATCTGAGACATAGAGTGTGTTTACATGCACACCTATAATATGATCATTATCAGGTTTTGGCATGTAAACAGCATACTCCGACTTCCAATATCAGATTAAAGCTGTTATTGGATTTCAAGAAATTCGAATAAGAGACCTGGATTTTAGCTCGGTAATCAGTTTTTAACAAATTTACACCCTTACTCAGATTTATTGCATTATTTCTTTATTTAAAATTTTATTTAAATGAGAAGTTTTGTTAGAAAAAAGCATTTGGACATGTAAACGAGATATGATTTATTTAAATAGACACAGATTTGCATATTTTTTTTAAACCATAAAATGTTGTGGATGATTTTGAACATAATCAGCATAAGTTCAGCACATATATTTTGAAATATCTTTTATTTTGGTACATCATTAGAGGTTGGGAAACAGAAGTAGATGAAAACAGGCTTCCTAGGAAACAGTAAACATATTGCTGCAACCATGATATGATAACAAATGGACACTTTTTCCCCATTTCTAGGCAATATTAACTCTGAATAAATAATACTTACCAGTAAATTGGGGATGCTAAAGAACATCTTTTCTCACATGTTGGGCTTTGGTGGGTTTATTGGAGAGCTGCATGTCATGCATTTTGAAAAGAAATGTTACTAATGAGTGACAACTTCAGAAGAGCTCGTAATTTATTAGAAATTATTGCCCAAATCTGACTTTCTGCAGTCATCAACTTACTCATTGTGAGAATGGGCTCGTAGAATTACTGCTATAAACCTTATCAGCTGAGTGTGGTTCAGTATTTATTAGTTACAAAATTACATTGTCTGTTAAAGGCTTGCATGTGTTAAACATAATAATCCAGTTAAGGTCTATAAGTTGTTTTTTTTTCTTCTTCTTCTTTCTTCCGTTCGATTATTTCTTTTGCTTTTATTTGTTCTTGTTTTATGTTTCTTTTTGGTTGTGTTTATAGTTGTATTTGTTTTATGATGTACAGCACTTTGGTCAGCCAAGTGGTTCTTTTTATAAGTGCTTTATAAATAAATTGGTTTGGTATGGTATTAGTACAGCAATGATTGACTCTCCGGCTAAGGTCTCAGTGACCCATTCCACACGACAGACTAAAGGCACCATGTCAGGGTCATAGGACCTCTTACATCAGCATTTCTCCACATTTTTTATGTCAAGCTAGTCACAAGAACAGCATAAGAACCTTTTCCTTTAGATTCTCTTTAGATGTTGCTGACCTCACACGACACCTGTCTCATCCTTCTCTCATCTCAGCTCAAAACTTGTTAATTAACAGTTGTCTTTTTGGGCCCATTTCCAAAGAAAATCATCCTCTATCTCTTTCTAATACATTTTTAAAAGGCATTTTTCTTGGCTCTGATATTTATTTCACAGACACCGCAGTTGGCCTTCCCCTTTTTATGCATTATGTGTAAGCAAAAGGCTCCCCAGGACAAATGATGCATTTTGTTGATTTTCAAACTGAAAATAAGCACACATTCTCAACAGAGAACACACAAACCCTTTCTTGTTGCACAAGTGGTGGGCAAATGTGCTGAATTTAATTTAATGCTAAAAAAAATATTCATGTGCAAATAATATAAATTGTATCATAAAAGCTGCAGAAAAATGGATTCTCTTTTATTCTCTTTGGACATATTTGTTTTCTGTATTTATTCTCATTTAGAAAATCAATAACAGTCAAATAGGGTGCCACAAATTTTTCCCACTGTAAATAGTGTAAACACATCTGGAAAATATCTGGAGTTTCAAAACTAAATTCATTTCCTCAGTTGGTTTGAGTAACTTGATCTCATTAGGCTTCACAATATACTACAAATGGACATAATGTCCATTTCACGTCAAGTGAAGTTATCATTAATTCAGGCATGTGTCTAATTGTTAATAATAAGCCATTTTAAATGCTTGAATGGTGGTGTTGATTAATTGTTCATGGTAGCTACAAAAATCATTGCATATGAACATGCAAAACACTTGAAACACTCATTATACCACTGTTCTTTTGACTGTGATCAAGCTGTAAATAACCACTACACTGCTATACATCATTCCACTTCACATTCCTGGTGGTGATATTCAGTCACAAAAATGGCAGAGTCGTCCTTGAAGAATTCCTTTAAAGGCAGTGCTGCAGGCATTATGCATTATTGAGATGTATGACATACACACGCATATCTGGAGGGCCTTCACACTGAGATTCAGACTGATCAGCAATGGCAGGAGGCAATATCTCCAGTGACTGTGGGATGCTGTGCTACTAAGCAAATAATGCAATCTTTCAATTCTATTGGATGATAGCACTATCTTCCAAAAGCACACTTTAGTCCAGGAGACCCATTTGTTTGTAACAGCTTCATATAAATAGATTCTAAATTAATGTCAGCATGCATGCATTTCAAAGGTTTTGTACGAAACTGTAGGACCCAATAGAACAATCATTTCTTATGAGCCTTGGGTGTATGCATATTGTAGTACTTTTAGTCAATGTAGCCAAAACAGCCATCTTCTATTTTTAATTTTAGCCTGATGTTATGCTTTAACTACCTCAAGATGTCCTGTCCTTCTTCTGCGAATGGCTCACAGAGCAGTCCTAGGGTAAGAGGGTCATAAGACATTGTTAATAAGCTCCAAGAAGCTAAACATTAGGATAAAAAGAGGTGTAAAAGCTTCCAGTTGGCTCCTCAATTTGGCAATCAAATTTCAGAGGAGATCTCCAATAAAACAATGGATCTCCACTTTGCTGCAGTTGCAGCATTTTTCCTTTAGGAGTAGATATGCAAACTGGGACAAAACTCCAAATTCAACAGAAATAGTACCACCAAACTCAATATTATTCTAACATATTTGAAGAAAAAGAGACAAATACCACTGTTTTGTCTGCTTTGGATATGATTAATCACATTCTTGCAGAAGGACAAAACCATGATCATCCCCCCCCCCCATCATTATATATACTATCGGATTAGCAATAGCTGGAAGCACATTCAAGCTCATAAACTCTTATCCATGCGTGGCTTCCTTCTCGCTCATACATATGCACCTGATGGCATATCTGCCTCCGTCTGGCCGGTATCCATTTCCCTGTCAATCATATGCACGTCTCTCGGCCTTGTCCATCACTTCATTTAGCTGTTAGGATTGCCTGCGGTAAGAGCTATCATGTCCAATTTCACGCTAGATAGAGGAGAAAAGAGGAAGGAAAACATGGGGCTGTGTCACCCAAATAGAACGGGGGGGGGGGGACAGAGAGAGACAGAGAGAGAGACATAGAGATGAGGGACGGAAGCAAATAAGCTGCCAGGAGTATGTTTTTCTGGGCCATATCCTGATAAACAAACCAACATCGCGCTAGCTCTTTCATTTTTCCATGTGACGTCACCCAGTGTTTTTGCTAGCTGCTGAGCTACCAAAGCTGGAAAGTAACAAATGTAACTCATGTCATTACAAATGCTACATGAAAACATGTACCCCTGTTCAGACATGAGTTCAATCTCACAGAAATACAAGGCCAGGAGTCTGAGAAAATTATTGGCCATCCAAGATGGGCCTCCCTTCCTACATACTTTCCCATCATTCATAGTGGCATTTCTCAGCTAGTGTAACAGAACAGGCAGTTAGCTGTCTCCTCCGAATATGCTGAGGAGTTGATGGAGTTGTATATGGTGGTGCTTCTAGTGTCAAGGAGTAAGCACTGGCTAGCCTTCACCTTCACAGACTGGTGGGGCAACCAGTTAGCAGGTGGTCTGTGGACCAGGCTATGACTACTGAAGAAATATATATGCAGCTAATTTAATGAAATCTCAGCACTGCATTTTCACCTGCTTGGGTTACTTTATGCAATCATAAAGTAACCCAAGTAAAAATTGGTGGAGTTTTCAATTAAACAGTTTATATTCTCTACTTTGAGTTATTTTATTATTTTATCACTTTTCAAGTAAATTATCACTGTAGTAGGGCTACGCATACACACGCACACACACACCTTACCTTTCACCTTACCCTTTCCGTTCTATTCGCTCACACTAAGATTTTTAATGCATTACCTGCTTTCTTGCCACCTTATGTTTTAATCAGTTAAAGGCCAATGCTCCCTCACCCCTGGCTTATATGCCATATGGGTCATTTTCTGTAAATGTGGTATCGGTCTAGTCTGAAGATAGAGAGTCAGTTGTATGTATGTGAAAAGGCACAGAGCAAAATGTGACTGGACTCGGCCGCAATATGCCCTTACAATGCATTTGAAATTTAAGTGCATTTTAGACTATACTGCTCGCACACCAGTTTTCGACATAACACACCACTTTTTTCATGCGTCCTATTTCCGCTTGAAACCTGACGCAGAAGGCTTAGTTTGTCTGGTCCTGAGAGAAATGACTGGAAGTGGCATAAGCAAATCAGTTCCGAACAAAAACGAGCTCAGTGGCTCATTTAAAGCCTATTGCACCGTCTTTCAGAGGCCCCTCCAGACCCATCGAAAAGAAAACATGACAGAGAAGGGCAGTGGCTCTTTATATCAGCACAAAATGCTTCTACCACTGCTGGGAAGAAGAGAAACACTTGGTCTGTTCCAGCAAAACAGCAGGTTCTGAGCACTCACAGAGGCTTGGACAATAACGTGCGGGCTCGTCCACATGATCTCATGGACAGTATTAGACACAGCTATACAATCAGAAAGAAAAAGACTAATAAGCATTATTAGAATACGTGTGCGCTTCAAAGAGGAAGGTTCATCTCAAGAATACGTTTGAAGTGGTCTTTTTTAGTAAGTGTCCCAACAGTGAAGTGGCGGATGGGTTCTTTTCAGGTCTTGGTTAAAGATATTTGGTTCAAATAACGGCTGAAAGGATGGATGGCTGGTTGGATGGCTGGTAGATGGGCAACAGCAAACAGGATGTTGCCAAATTCCAAATTCAGTAGTGTTTGAGTTTGTTTTGGTCTGTGGTTAGTAATATCGCACGACAGTCAGAAGACAGTTTCTTTCCAAAGTAGGCAGTTTTTGGCACGTTAAAGGATCAAATACAGTGATAGGCAGAGGTGTCTGCAAAAGGCAACTTCTAAGGGTTACACCAGAATTTATGTGGGGATCCATGATTTTTTTGTGTTGTGTGGCTACCTGTACTGGCAATTCAGTGTGGGGATCTGATTGGTGTGGCTGCTTGAGTCACATGGGGCAGGTCACATGACCCACTAGGATGTTATAAAATGCTGGCTTGTTGAGCTCTCACATTCTCTTGCTGCTGCCATTTGCCATTGTGACTGTGGCTCCCTTGTCATGCAGGTAATGAAAGTAATGTTAGCTGTTGTAATGTATAATTGAATTGAACTCATGTTTTGTTTTAATTTTTTATCAGGGTGATTGCTAGACTAATGTGTTCCGCTCTTCATGGAGGACAGAGGTGACTGCCTGACATTTTAAGAGTTGTGACCTCCTGTTGAGTGGCTGGGCTGCAGACATTGATGCTTTGGTAACTCTTATTTTATGACATTTTTAATAGTTTTATGTTGGTATGTAAAATATACTGATTATGCCTCTTTCTGCAGCACTGGAATGTTCCATTTTGCCTTCTGTGTTACTGTGCTTTTTTTCATTTTGTTTGGTTGCTTTGTGGTCCTTTAGTACTTACTCTGTGCTGGTCCCGGGCTTCTCTGCCTTGGGCAACATTAATTTGAAGCTGGATTTAAGTTGGAACTTTGGTCAAATTTGTGCTGGGAGCTGGCTGTTCTCTCTTTTTGTCCTTGTGTACAAGGCCGGATCCGCACCTGGCTATTTCTCCCTTCCATTGGGGGCTGCACTGGAGGGGGGGGCACGATCTTGGTGTGTATTGGTAATCCCCAACACGGTGTGGTATACTGGTGGTATTTATAGATCTTGTGCGTGTAGTGCTTGCATGCTTGTGTGGTACTTGTGTGGGTTTGCTGTCTCTTTTCCTCTCTTTCACCAGGGCCTCTGGAAGACGAGAGCTGTGTGCCGACCCAACCTTATTATTTGGAGAAGCTTCAGTCAGTTACCCCTGCAGTCTTTTCTTTTATTCCTTTTATAAAGTGCATTTATACTAATTTGTAATAAACTTGAACTTCTGATATATACATATGCCTCTTGTAAATTGTTCCTTTGCGGGGAAGGCCTAGACTTAGTTATGCTGTAGAGTTCAGGGGTTTCCCCTGCCCAGATTAGGGGGTGGTGTAGTCAAAGTAGGTATTCTGCATGTCAGGTAATACATTTACAACTTATTTCTTATTAATGTCATAATTTGCTAATTACTTCACATTTTGAGGCCATCCTGGTTTTTACTGTACTACTTGTAGTAGATGCAGTGTGTCACTCTGATCTTTTCTGGGTCATGTCAGTCAAAGCTCCGTGGAGAGGTTTTTGTTTACTACTTTGCACAGGTCCGCTTGACGCAATTGGTTTAAAACCCATTTTCCACAGACTTCTATGAGTGTTACCTAACGGGCTGCTTAGCACACAATCCTGGCATCCTGGTGTGCCACCTCTGATGCAGGGCTTAATTCGAGCCTTGTGGCATTGCCATGTGTACTGTAGTTACTGTATCTCCACAATGCAAAGTGGCACACATTAGCATTAGCACATGACATGGTGTTTGGGGGGGAGAAAAAGCACATCAAAACATCTAGAGCTGCAGCGATGCATCTGAGTAAATAGGACAGTCTGTGCTTTTGTGTTTTAACTTTGGGGTGGGGGGTTAAAAAGCGTACATAGGATGTGCATACACTTTGCATCATTAAGAAGTAAATAGCTTTGTTTTTATATCTGATTAAACATGCTATGTGATGAGAAATGACAACATACAGTGCAGTCCTATAATCCTGTCTCATTACCAGTATGCCAATCTGATTCATTCCAACATCAGCCACTGAAGATTAAGCATGCTTTTAGTGTCATTGCGGGATGAAACACTCAAGTCAGATGTCCTGTCTTTGATTGGATGTGCAGGCCACATGGCCCTTCACAAACATACATACATCTGCTAACTGCTAAAAATCAGAAGAGAAAACATCTGGTGAAACACGATTACTGTTTAGACTTCAAAGGCAATGTGTAGGTATAAAAAATTAAATAAATTAATTGAAGATGGGGGGACCATCTGGCTTCTCTTGCACGCCTAAATCAAGTCTAAGTAGTCATATTATAAATCATGCTGTCTAAGAGAAAGTATAAAAACACTGCTGTAATCAATCTCTTCCAATGTAACCAGGTGGAAGGCAAAACACTACTAGAGGTACGTCAAAGGTAGTTGTTGCCATTTTGTTTGAGTGAACAAGAGATTTTTTTTCTTTGAATTAACATGGTCTGTAAACACCATCATTTCTCTTCTTTTGATGTACTGTCATTTCCTTTAAAATTATGCTTTAAAGAACAATATTTTTATTTGGAAATTATGAGAAATACTGTCAGCAGTTCTTAAAAACTAAGGCAAAGCTTTTTAGTTCAATACTGGCACCTACAAAAGATAAAACCTGAGAAACAACATTTTTGCAGTGGTCTCGTTTTTTCCTGGAGCTGTATATATGTATAATTTGTGTGTTTTTGTGTGTGTTTTCTTATGTAGTGTCCTGGTGATTGGCTCACATTTCAAGCTAAACAACTTAATTTTGCCTGCTTTTACCCGGGATCATGATTAAGTGAGTGCATTTGGAAATTATCAGCTGAAAGGTGCGCGGGAGCTAATTGCAGCTGATTGCCTTCTAACTCATCATCAGTATAATTGTGCTAACAAAGTTAATCTTTGGCATGGGTGGAAGGCTAGGGTGGAGGTGTAATTGCTGGTATAGAAAGGTCAGAATTGTTGCTTTTTTCTCCCCATATAATGTTAAAGCTCAGGATCAGGGGTCAAACTGCATTTCATAATCTGGCTGGGGTGGATGGGTAGGCACTTGGGCTGTGAATCAACCCCCTGAGGCAGTTTACCAAGCCAACTAGCTAGCTAATATGGACCTTATGAAGAGATTCCTCTAAGAAATCAAAGGTTTTTTTTTTTCTAGTCATTGTGCTGCATTTTTTTTTTTAAACGTAATCACAGACCTCATTTATTACATGTTTGGATTATTAATAAATATTTTATTTCTCAATTAATTACATTTATTTTTCCCTTTTTTCAGTCACAAAAAGTCATTGTAAAGTTGTATGTAAAAACTTTGGCACCTCTTATCAAATGTTAACGTCATGCTTGGTGTGTACCCGTCCAGTGTTGGCCCTGCAGTCAGAATGTTGGGGTTTCGAATCCCAACTGCCAACCATCCCCACACACTGCTCCCCAGGTGCCCCTCGTTGGCGGCAGCCCACTGCTTCACTTGGTGAATGGGTTAAAAGCAGAGAAAGAATTTCACATTGTGCTGTGGTGTGTTCACGTGTGACTATAAGGGTTAATAAATTAAATTACACTTGAAAAACATCTAATTTATTTAAACCTTAATATAATTCAATCCTAATACCTAAACCAAACTAATTTCCTTGGGAAATATGATGTGCCCTTTTTCCAAAAGAAGTGAGAATGAATATGGTCCATTTTCTGGCAAACCAGAAAACTCTGGAGAAAAAAAGTTGGTAGAACTTTATCCCTTTCCAAATTACCTTGAGGCGGCCTGGACACCATTCAGGAATGTTCTGTCCTAATGTTACCCTTGCCTGGGACCATATATTACCTTCTCTGTTCTATCTTCTCTTCCAATTTTCTCTTGATATCATGACGTCCTAGCCTTCTTCCTAGCTCAAATTATGCTCTTTCACTCTCTCTTGCTCGGTTTCCTGTGTCTTTATTCCTTCCCCTTTATGGCTATTTATTTTTCTTTGAAGTAAAAAATGTTAAAATTGAATATAGCTGATAAGGTTGCAGCATACAGAGACAATAAAGGCAGAACAAATACAGACACAGCAGCTCTTACAGACTGGCAGTTCTGCATAACAGTCTTTCTCAGCCCCAAGTTGACTGTACAGTCCAAAATACTGTTGTGTTGACTCAGGCTCTCATCTTATAGACAATATAACTAAATACACATAATTGTAGATGCCAAAATGTCTTTATTGCATGCTGGAGTGCATATAAAATAGACTTGCTTTTCTGTAGCGAGCAAGGAGTCCAGATGAAGTCCATTACCTCTCTTACATTATAAGGACACACAAAATACTCCACATACATACTTCTTAAAAGTAAGACTACTATAGTGGCTCTCCTCCAGCAAGACTGCTATGATGGCACAGTGAGACCACCATGGTGGGGCAGCTGGTAGTCTAGTAGTTAGGGTGTCCGCCCTGTAATCAGGAAGTCGTGGGTTTGATTCCCAATGCCGCTAGGCACCTCTGAGGTACCCTGAGAAAGGTACTGTCCCCACACACCGCTCCCCAGGCACAGTTTTCCTGGCTGCCCACTGCTTCACTTGGTGAATGGGTTAAATAAAGAGGAAGAATTTCGCGCTGTTCACACTGTGTGCTGTGTTATGTTAGAATGATCACGTTCACTAAAACCATGAAGATGGCCTTTTTCTAGTAAAATCATTGTGGTGGCCCAATAAGACCATTACGATGGTACAATAAACACATGATGATGGTTTTCCTCCAGTAAGGGCACTGTGATGGTACAGTAAATCCACAATGGCCTCCAGTCAGGAGTCTTCTGGTCAGACCCCTATGATCAAACCTCTATGGTGGTCCAGGTGGCCTTTCTCCAGTAAGACCACTGTAATGGTCCAACAAGCCTTTATACACAATAACTTTTTAACAATCAATTACCTTCAAAACATAAATGTGAAAAAATTAAATTCACATTTCAACAGTTTCTCTCTTTCAAAAAGGTATGGGGGAGAAACACTTTATATACATTTATAGCCTGCTTTTGATAGCACTGGTGATAACTGTAGCTCGAAGGCTCAAAATAAATTCAGGGATACTGGTATAAACCATGCCACCCAACATTGCCCTTCATGGCCAAAGAAGCCTTTGCATACTCCATTACAGTGCAAATTTGGCGTAAGTGGATTTGCAGTGGAGTAGGATAACATAAATTCCATGATCTCAAATGAATGTGTGCCTGTTTAAACATAATTGAGAGCATTGTCAGGTGTAGTCACTCAAATATTAATCACTGTTTTATTTCTGCATGGTTGGCTACAAACTCTGGGACACATGTTTAAAAGGTACTCACTGAAATGTCCTGCAAGTGTAGTTTAAGCTGGAAGCGATGCTATTGAGAAACTTTTCAGCACCATTTACTTTATATTCTGTCGCTGCGCCCAGCCTAGGCCTCCGAACTGCACGGCTTACGCTAAGCAGTTTATACACTTGGTTATGTACTGAATGGCAGAGCTATTGCTTGTTATTTGTAATGTAATGCTGGAGGAAGGAATCACCTTCGAAACCCTTGCCCTGTTTGAGTGGCTCGAACTGTGTGTTCAAACTGCGGCAATGAGGCCCTGTCAGAGCATTAGGGTATAAGAAGCAGGCTGTGAAGGGCGCATATATTCACCCATCTCT
Organism: Alestes dentex; assembly: GCA_037576975.1. Lineage (NCBI taxonomy): Eukaryota > Metazoa > Chordata > Actinopteri > Characiformes > Alestidae > Alestes > Alestes dentex. Next base: position 21,633,499 of record JBBIGA010000146.1, read on the forward strand.
GAGAAACAACCACTCAAATATAGACAGGGACTAATATAAACATGCTGGCAGTGGGTCCTTGGCCATTGTAGGGTGAAGGTAGGCTTGAGATTTCTTCACCCCTGCTGAGAATTGCGCTCACCAGCATGCAAGCCATTGAACAAAAAGGCCAAAGAATCTGTCATTGGACATATCACTTTCAGCAGCCAAATGCTAGCGGAGATCAAACAGATCGAGCAAATCAAGATGGAGGCATGGTTCGCTAGTCATACGGCTTCTATAGTGCGCGTGCATCAACATGATTTAATTGATCGTAATTGCTGCTAAGCATTTGCTCTCATTATTACAGTGTCCAGCACCCAGTTAAGCCATCATTCTTTCTCGCTCAGGGGTAAGTGAGGGCGACAGAGGCCAAAAAAGGTCCTCATTTGTTTGTACTGAAAGCAGTTGTTTGGAATGAGTCAATGTATTTGCATTAGCCACTAGATTTGCTTCCATGTGATGGAATATTCAAAGCAACCACATCCTACAGCATCAGTAGCATAATTAAGATTGCTGGAATGACTATCATTCTGCTAAGTGACCTGTGGCTTTGTTTATGCGAGCAGGTCAGCCATTAAAAAAAAAAACAAAAAAACAAAGCTAGCATGCTAATTTGGTCTCCTCTGCCAAGATTATCTGTACAATTGTGTTTTAGGTCCATGGCTTTGTACAATGTAAAGTCTCAACAACAGCACATAATAGGTATAGGCCTACAGGGACCAGGATACTAGGCTCGATGGGAGCAGTTGTGAAGCCACAGACAAGTGCTGAAACAGATGTTTCTTTTTATATTACTAATTGTTATGTTTTGTTCCAGGTTTACACTGGAATTTAAGAAATAAAAGAGGAAAAAGGAAAATAACTCTACTGGCAATATTTTGTGATCACCTTTTGTACATTTTATCAGTAAGTATCTATGTTTCTAATCACTTTGGGCAGAATTTCATCCTTTATTGTAAGTGTGCAACTGTTATTATAAATACTCCCTAGTATAAGGCTTTTACTTTACCTATTGTTCACCTATATCCTTTAAGTTTGGATTTCATTCTTTCTTGACCCTTTTACTCAATTAAGCTACCTAATGTATATAATTAACCTTTTAAATTGTTTTTTTTATCCAAGTTTTAATGCATATGGTTATTCCCACACATCAGTTTATTTAAACTTTCAATAATCACTCCTTCCCATGCAATGTCAAATGTAAACAAAAGCACAATAGAAAAGAAATACAAAAATACCAAATAAAAGGGTGTTTGCTGAAAGAGACAAAAACAAGAAGAAGATAAAATTGTGGATTTGGCTGTAAGTCCAGTTACTTCAGTGTCCAACACAGTTTACAGACACAGTCTCAGAATCAAACTACAGTTCACTTTTCTCCCTTTTTTGTGAATGGGTCTATTTTTTTATATAGTATACACATTATGTTAGTTTGAATAAACAATTTTCTATCATTTGTTTTTATCTAAATGCCATCAGGGATGCGTCAGAATCCTCAAATGTGTTCATAAAAGTGTAAAGTAAATTAGAACCTTTGATATGTAAATAGTTCATTCATTATTTGAGCTGCTTATCCTAAACATGGTTACAGAAGCCAATTTGTCAGAATGAAAAATGGAGAAACACCATGGACAGGTTGCCAGTCCTTCACAGACAAACACATTCATACCTGGGGCTTGTTTAGCTTGTCTTTCGACTATGGAAAGGAACTGAAGCACCCAGTGGAAACCCACATAGACAATGGAAGAAAGTGCAAACTCCACACAGAAAGGACCCTGGGCCATCCCAGCTGGGAATCAAACCCAGGACCTTCTTGCTGCGAGACAACAGTGCAACCCACCATGCAACCTTGCTGCCCTGATGAGAAAATTAGGTTCCCTTATATTCTGAGGAAACCTGAGTTATCTGTTGTCTATACTCCTCCAGAAGTCCTGTAGATCCTGTGTGAGAGTTTAAACTGAAGAAGGAAAATATAGAATCTCTAGTATAATCATCTAAAGGCTCCCACCTAGTGGATGAGAAGTTTTTTTCCTGGATTTTTTTCACCATTCGAACAATGCCTGGGGCCCTGGCACTTTATGGAAACCCCATGCCTAAAAAATAAAAATAAAAACACAATACCCACAAAAAGCTGTTAGCTTTTTCTGCACATCCATAAGAAAAGGAAAGCAAACAAGTGTGTTGCGTTTTGAAACTTTTAGACTCTTATGTTGTCATTTCAGCTCCATATTTGTCTTTAAGCTTTAATGTCAAAACAATGAAGAGCAAACAGTGCTATTTAAAATGCAACAGAGTTGACTAACCCCTACTCGTCTCTAAACACTCTGTGCAACAGTTATTAATAATTATAAGTCATTCCGCAATCCACTTCCTTCCATCCCCCACCCCCAAAGACCAATCTTCACGCCCTGGGGCTAGAGCTTGCATTGTTGTCTGTAACAAGTGTGCAAGTGTGTTTTATTCATGCTTCCTGATGAAAACAAATCTTTTATTTATCCCGGGTGTTTATCCTGTGTCCCGGATTAGTGGACTTAGCACCAGTGTGGCTCTTGCACTCTCTCATGGGATGTTTCTCCAGCGAGAAAAAGCAAGCTTCTGCATCTGTCAACAAATTTGGTTCTGAACAAATTTTATTTGCGTGTGGGTGGCGTTTTTTTGTGGAGGGATTTTCACTTGTCCTTTAACTGACAACAGAGGTCGTTTTACGTGACGGCAGAAAACATTTTAACTGTGAAGTCTGTGTGATGTAGAGCAAGAGGTGTCTGTTTAAATGCTCTCTCTATAAAGTAAGTTGAGCTTAATAATACACTGCTTCAGAGAAATGAACCCTTACACAACTACTATTTCTTTCATAGCAGACACGACATTATTTTTTACAACAGGTATAACTAGTGCCAGTGTGTGACATTTTGCCACTCAAGGCGAAACAGAATTTTGCCGCCTCCAGCTTCAGTCCAAGCACAAAGTTTATGTTTTTCCCAGTTGAAGAGAGGATGGTTTTGGGTAGGTGGCGAGACAAGATCACTAGTCTTCCACTCCTGTGTTTGAAAAATGTGGTACTGTGAGTCTGCATAGTAAGGCATGCCAGCTACTTTCAGTGTTTTGATCCAGTGGCACTAAGCACTGTCAAATTTACTGGTAATGAATGGCAGTGGTCTGATCCAATGGCATTTAGCACTGCCAAATTGACAGTTCTCTAGTTCAACTGTGTTGGGACCTGCTGTTGGGGTGGGGGTGTTGGGTGGACATATTTCAGCAGGGGACATGTGGGAAGAAAGTTCAGACGGTGTTCCGAAAGTGCCACCCTTAGAGACTGCCTAGTTTGATAGTATTGGATTTCCTTTTCTCTCAGATACCCCATCCGGCAATTTTTGTTGATACTGGGAAGTGTTGAATTGCTGCCATCTCTACCAGTAATTTATTTATTTTCACGTCAGGTCACATATTCCTAGATTGTATTGAGCATTGCTACACTATTGTAATCCTTTTGAAAGTAAGAAGTACTCCTGAGGCACTCACGAGGATTATAAATATAAAGAGCCTTTACTAAACTTGGCTATAAATTAAAAGCATGCCTACATGTTTCGGCCAAGATGGCCTTCTTCAGGGCTAGTTTAAAAACGGCAGTCAGTATATTCCATTTTCTAAGTCTGCATGTGGTCACATGACCAAAAAGAAAGCCACGACCCTCTGATCTCAAGGTGAACTCCCAAACCAGTAGGCCACCAGCTGCCCCAAACCAGCAAGTGTGTCATGGCCGACCTTGTGTGCCACAACCTTGGCTGCCTGGCTCATTGGAGTACCGAGTCTGGCACTTTCCTTTCTCCCTGTTTGCCCTCATTTTGGTTTCTCCCACTCCCCTGAGTATCCACAAAGCCACAGGAGCTAAAAGTAAGTTCTAGTTCAATTCACCATTATTGCTCCTAGTGTTGGCTGGTTGTTGCATAGTTTGGGAGCACCTGAGGCATGTGGCTGAAACCCCGCCCCTGAAACTCACCTGTATTGTCTTGGTAGTCCAGGGGCATATGAATCGCTAAGAAATAAAATTTAAAATAATCAGGACAAGGTCATTTGGAGACTGCAGCTGAAATTAAGTGCTATTTCAATTCACTATTATTTCTCCTGTTGGTGAACAATTGTTGCATAGTTCCAGAGCTCCTAGGGCGCCTGGCTGAAACTCCGCCCTAAAAACTCACGTCTTCTGTCTTGGCAACCCGGAGGGCACACTCAGCGTGGATAATCGCTGCTGACATGTGAACAGCCGTGTCCAATTAAGCTCACTGTTTATCAAATAAGTGCTGATGCTAAAACACCTAAATTACTTTTTAAAATTGAATTTATTAGTTAATTACTTATTTATTTATATCAATTTATGTAATTAATAAAGTCAGTTCATTAACATTTTACCAGATTCCACAGAGATGACCAACATATGCTATGGGCACCAAATGGAATTTAAAAAATTGCATCACAGTCCTGTTTATCAAGTACACAAAATACAAATTAAGCATCTCTTCAGGCATAGGCTATTCTAACACATGACTAAGGGTGACATCCAGACAGAGAGAGAGGGAGAGGGAGAGAGGGAGAAGAGAATTAGCATCAGATAGGCTGTGTGTGTTATCAGTATTTGTGAAGCTTTGTGAGCGATTTACTGCGTTGGACACCGGGGGCATAGTCGCAGGTTGTGCTTAAAGCCAACCACCGGAATAAAGCCGTAGATCAAAGAACACACACAACCCCACAGATGTGTTTAGGACATGCTGGCGGTGTTGATGTGGCTTTTTGAGTTTTTGGTCATGTATCAGCTGGCGCATTGTAACAGACAACCAGTTTTGTTCAGAAATCAACCAAAGTGCATTCTGGACATCGCTCTTTTTCATTTGTGTTTGTAAAGCATTGGATTATGCAAGTAGAGGATTCCTTTTCTTTAAAGCTTAGCACTAGCCCATGGTCACATTTGAGCTGGAAAAGAGTCAGAGCGACCATGTGTGAAGGAAGACGAGATGGCGTGCCCCAGCCTGGTCGGAGATAACTCAGAGGGCCGCTCCAGTTCATCGCCTTAAAGGAATTCTTCACTTTGCAGAGAATTAAGGTCATCGTTTGCTCTCTCTCTGGTGTCTGTACACCCTTCTGAGGGCTTTTTAGCCCTTATCTTCTTCAGACAGTGCTGTAACTAAAAGTTAGCTTGCTCAAAATGGAAAAAGAGCAGCACTGGTTGAAACAGAGGACCCACAAAACTAACCAGAAGCATTTGTGTTGCTCTTGTGCTGAGAGAAAACTTTCACCAGCACATGTGTTGCCTGGAATGAATTTCAGAGCACTAGCATTTGATAACCAAAATTGGAAAAACACACGCGTTTGACATATTACATGATTGTTTGGCTCCAAAAGACCAGAGTTTTATAGCACAAGTCATTTTGTAAGATTTAATGGACAATTCGATAAGGTTCTGGGGTCGTTTTGTTCAATACCCTGAAGAGTGTTTTCTGAGAAGCTAACAGTGCTAGCTGCCTGAAAGAGATAAGCACTACAACCCCCCTACAGAGTTCCAACAGATATGAGTCTGTTAATTCTCTCCAAAGGCCTTTAACTAGATTTATTTTTGCTAGCTCCCTATAGCACAGGCTTAGAAAAGGAAAAAGAAAAAAATCAGAGGAAAGAGTGAATCTGCAACATCATAGTGTCATTTTGCTATCAGACTCAATTAAGCTGTATGAAGTGACAAAAATGGAATTAGCTTCAAATTTTGGGTCTTTTTTTTACCTTCCTAATCCATTTTCCATTGCTTATCAAGAATGCACTTCCCCCTGCATTCCTTGTCATGCTGAGAAAATAGCTTAAATTACTATAATAGTTAGGGCTGTTTGAGTCCAAAAATATTGAATGCTGCTATACTATACAGTGATATACTCAATTACAAGAATCCAGTCCACAATAATTTTCTTGCTTCTGATTTTCTTGAGATTTGGCAAAATGAAAATGCATTATTAAGTACATTATACACTATTTTGATTGATGATGTGGCTAACAAGGAATCTTGAAAATCATGGACAGAAAAACTTGCAAGAATGCATTTTTTCAAATATGCAGTCTAGTCCAGGGATGCCCTGTCCTGGTCCTGGTCCTGATTTACAATTCTGTACAGTTCAGATCCAACACAACTGCCTCTTGTATTTGGGCGCTCTTCGTTATCTAGATCAGGTATGGTGGATTAAGGTTGTAGCTAAACTCTACTGGGTTGTAGATCTCCAGAACCAGAATTGGGTGCACCTAGTCTAGACCCGTAGTCTGGTGCGATATCCTTCACTCCAGGTGTAGACAAACTTCCAGAGCTTTGAAGCTGACTTTTAATTCAGTAATCACTCAATTTAGACTCTATTTGGGCCCTAATAATAATTAACAATAATTAGCCCGCCCAACCACCTCAGCTTGTCCAGAATTAGGTATCTTCTGTTTGTGCAATCATGGTTCATTATCACAAGTGACAGCTTTGCTGACACTAATGGTAGCTGAAAAGTCCCCCTTTGGCAAGTGTTCATGAAGAAGATGTGCATTAAGACTCTTGGCACCAGGCTATATGCCATGACATTGTGGCTACAGCACCCTATAAGAAGCAGTAAATGGTCATTTTGAATAAGTGTCATGAGTGAATTTCAGCATGTCAGTGTCAGTATCCTGTGTGTGCATGCGTGTGTGTGTGTGTGTGTGTGTGTGTGTGTGTGTGTGTGTGTGTGTGTGTGTGCATCAACCATTTCCATCATGATGACAGAGACAGTAAAAGAAGCTATGTATACTGGATGATCCAGGGAGGCCTCTATATGTCTTTATGTCCTTGTCATACAGTAACTCATCATTTCAGTTCCTCCATTCCTGTACAATGAGACAACAGATGACACAGTTTTAGTGTAGTAGAGAAATAATGTAATGAAAACTTTTCTGATTTTCAGATTTTTT
>JBBIGA010000146.1:21640573-21655170 GCA_037576975.1 Alestes dentex
GTCTCATTCAAGTTTTGGAGGCCGACTACTCATAACCCAGCATTGTTTTGGATTAATTAGAGGGTGACTTGGTAATTCCCCCAAGTAAAACCACCAGGAAGGTTTCAAATTAATTCTACAACCCTGGCAACTGGCAACTCCCCAGTAACAGCAGTGTGGAATGATAGAAGGATAGAGGGAGGGAGAACAGTAGGGAGAGGAGGGAGAGAGAAGCAAGGGCAAGGGCGAGAGAGATAGAGCATAAGAGAAAGAGATTGAAAGTAATAAAAGTATCTGACGTTTGTGAGAGAGTGAGTGATTGAATGCAGTGAGAGGGTGTGTTCCTTCATATATGCATCAGTGTGTGTGTGTGCGTGTGAGAGAGAGAGAGAGAGAGAGAGAGAGAGAGAGAGAGAGAGAGAGAGAGAGAGAGAGACATGTCAGGTTCAGGCATACTTGAAAAGTCTGAGTGCCCTGATCTTAGTTCAGCTCCATCTTTATCCATCTTTTCATCTCTCTCTCTCTTTCTCTCTCTCTCTCTTTTGGCCCTGCAGAGGCGAAAGGGCTGGCATCATCATTTGGGGGCAAATGGAGTCCATTAATAAGATGGCACAGTGGTAGAGTTCTAGTGATAGGCCATTAAGTACGTCTCCTGCCTGCTCTTCACCCGCACAACAGTCTGTCCGGATTTCATAGCACAGCTTAGCACAGTGAGCTCCTTCAGTGCTTCAGTGAACTTGCTCACTCATTCCTTCTCTCTCTTTGGCATAGACATCACTCAAGACTACCACTGATTGTTCAGCTGTCAAAGGGGGAGGGGTTCATATTGTTGAAAAAACTTAGTTCAGTTAAAATGACAAGGAGAGACATTTGCCTGATCTAACGCAAATTTAAGTTAAAAACTATGCTCACTTCCAGACGATCCGAATACAGATATAGAGACAGGTAATTTTGTCAGTTGGACTGATACAGATACAGATCATATCATTTCTGCACACCTGTTCAGCTGTTCCTTTAATAGCAATATAATGTTAATACCATTATGGTTGTAATGGAAAGTGGTAAAATAGATACTGGATAAATATTAGACAGTTTTCAGTGGCAGACTGAAACTCACTGTATGTGTGGGTAAAACCACCTGAAACACCACTGTATCTATACACTCAGCTCCACCCACACCACCACAAATGTGCCGTAGTTGTATTAAGACCCAAATGATACCTAGTACTCCTGTAGTCAGAAACTGAATGGGGTGCAAGTGGGCTGATAAACTGCATGGCAACAGATGGGCTACAATCTGTAATTGTACATCTATGTCAGTTGTCAGTTGAATAAAAATAATTAGCAGTACATTGCCATGAAAATAGAAGAGCACTACTCGTAAGAGTACACATTAACCATGCAAGCAACAATAATGCAACAACTGGAGATGTATTCACTGTTACAAATAGATTACAGTAGAACTGCAGCTTATGCAACTGCACATGTGTTTTAAGTCATGAAACTAGACTTGTATATTGTATGTCATTACATATAATTACATGAGTAAAAACTGAAGCTAATACATATGTTAAATTGCACAGGCTGCACTACTGTAATCCATCTGCAAAAATGAATACATCACTAGTAGTCACATTGCAGCTATATCAGCAATAGTGACAATAATGCAGTCATTGCATGCATTATTAATGTGTTACTATACAGTTACAATCGACTTGAAACTTCTTTTTTTTTCCAAAGACCTTTATTTTTAATAGTCGAATCTTTTAAACTCTCCAGATGTTCGAATATCTATTTCATCATTTCTTGATCTGCCCCATTGCATGCCTACACAGTCTGCTAACAGAATGTCCTTCATCAAACCGCAGCCAAAAAAACAAGGTGGCGGCATTTGTCTTCCCTGTGATATGTGAAAATAGGTTGAAGGTCATTCGTCAGCTGTGACTACCTGCCATTGCTTTTTCGCTGCAAGCAAAGACTCTGTTTGTCCGTGTTCAGTGGAAGAAGAAGATTTAGTGAAAGCTTGAGTTTTTGAGGCAGAAAGGTCAGGTCAATGCATCAGGCTGATTTCCAACAAGATATTCAACCTCGAAAATACCACACTCACCTCTGACACAACAGATATAACCGGCTGCCAGCGTGAAAGGAGATGCTAGTGGTGGATCCTAATTGCTAGTGCAGGCTGAGTCAGGCTTTATTACAAAGCTATAGGCCTCAACAGATTGCCGTCAACTCACGTTAAGAAGATACACCACGAAAGAGCACACAAAACCACGCTGCAGATATCTAACACTGAATTAATTAGTGAGACCCTGCTAACATGTGCAATAACTTGCGAGACCATGAACTCATTTTCTATCAAAAATGCGTCCTGATAAAGTCCCGCAATTAGGAAAAATAAGGAAAAATAAGTTCACGATACATAGAACACATATTTTAATACAGAAATACTGTTTATGTGCCGATTTTAACACATTTGGACAAAATATGACCTGTACAAAGTTTATTTCACTATGTTAAATGAATAAAAAACTGTGCACAGAAATGTACAGAAAAATACCACATTTAATGTTGCTCCCTTTAGAGCATGAGTTAGCTTATAACATACTTCAGAATCAACAAAACATGTAATTTGACTGTGCCAGTATATGACCAGTAGTGACTGATTATGAATGACTATTCAGTAATCTCTAAAGCAATCAAGCTGTTTTCCTGAAATACGGCAAAAACATTTGGATGAAGCTTCATCAATGGAGACTAATCAAAATTTATAGAGCTTTCACTTACCTGCATGCAGCATTGAAGTGGTTAGTGGTTGCGTTAAAAAAGTGGTCACCCATGATACAGAAGGCAGAAAGGGCAAGGCGAGAGAAAAAGAGAGAAAGAGAGACATTTAGAATGCATGCTAGGGCCCTTTTTAATAAAACTCACACACTTACTACTTAACTATGGTCCTTGTGAGAATTACGCAAACACCTCTATGCAAATATTTCAAAAACGTTCCTGTAAAAGCAGGATTTACATGAACGCGACTCAGCCGTCAAAAGCCAGGGTCATCATGAGTATTCAGTGTTTAGGTGTGCTTGCTAACATGTAAATATGTCAGAGGTGTTGCCATAGAAACAGGGAAACGGGACAGTTGTTACCAGGATACGGGTGTGAAATTGATATTCACACACAAAACACAAATGGTATTCCTTCACGACGGCTTCATGATTATTCACGCACCACCTTTGAGGGCCAGAAATTGACCTTTAACCTTTAGAGGCTGTGGTTATGAAAAAGACAAGTGTAGCCCTCTGCCATCTGCTTTCAAAACATTCATTTTGCCAATGGGAAATTTTGGAAAACAGATGATGAAAACAGTCATTTTGTAATCTTACAAGAGCAGAAGCTCTGAATTCGGCAGCCCGGCATAACTGAGAGGAGTGAATTACAACTGAACTACTACTAGCAGCACCAATATATAATAATGATGTTATCCATGCAACAGCTAAAACTATACTCCTGTCTTTTACTGTCATATCGTCATTCTGATCTTGATAAAAAAGGAGATAGGATTAGCATTAACAATAGGTTGAGAATTAGATATTGAGCTGATAAAATAAGGAGAAAGCACACCTATCCATTAATTTCTGCTAGCTGCTCTATGCACGTCTAGTTTTTAAGATAACATTGTACGTAACCACTTTTGTTGTCCTAGATTTGGCATGGACAAGGATTACGTTTGTAACATGTAATAAATGTATTACAATATATTTTATCTTACATGTAAAATTTATAAAGTGTTTCCTGACACAACGCTAAAGGTTCTAAAGGGTCCTGACACAAAGCTGAAACTATTTACGGATGTTCCGCTGGTGAAGCTGTCGCTCCTCGGCCTGCCATGGGAACCAGGCTTGCAGACCTCAGCCTTAGCTGATGCTGCGGACCAGGGCAGGAGGACATCATAAGTGATGTGCAAGAAATCGAAAGCATGCCAAACAGTTGGGATACTAAGGTACCATACTAAGGTAAAAGCTAATCCAAACCAAATGGGTCTCCTGTCCATTCTGCTTGCAAATGCCTCCTCTCTGGACACTAAATTGGATTACATGCGACTTCGGTAGTTGACCCAGTGTGAATTTAGAGACTGCTGTACTTTTATGTTAGGAATTTGGCTCAACAAAAGTGTTCTGGACACTACCATTCAGCTAGATGGATTCTCAGTGTTTCATGCCGACAGAAATTGATTTCTGTCCAAACTCTGTATGGTAAGATTCGAGAAGGGGCTTGCGTGTATACATTAGCACTAAAGGCTGTATAAATGCTGTACTCCTTTCTAGTTACTGGTGGTAAATATTCCCTAAATTCCACCATTATGTGGACTTTGCAAAGAGAGGGAAAAACATGCTGGATTCTGTTTACACAAATATCGCTGGTGTGCACTGAGCTGAAACTCGCCTCCAACTTGGCTACTCAGACCTACTTATGCTAATCCATACAGACTACCAAGCCTGCTCCGAAGCAGGCAAACGCCTGGTCCCCAGGAGCTGTTTATGTGTTTCAACCACTGTTTTGAGCACACCGACTTGGACAGAGTTTAGGGAAGATGCAACCTATCAACCTGGAGGAGTACAACCTGGGCATCAGTGACTAGACACATCAGAAAGTGCATTGATGTTACTGTCTCTAAGACCAATACAGTTTTTAAGACTTCTAAGAACTTGTGACACTGCCTTCAAATTAGGTGATAAGGTTGCCCTGAGAACAGTGAGGGCCAACATATCCTGGGTCATCAGAGCAGCAAAGCATGGTAATGCTTAGGAAATCAATGGCCTCTTCCAGGACCTATATGGTAATCCCTTCACAGGACTTCTGCACTTGCCTGTGACATTGAGGTCTCCCTTCCAGGTTACTTCCTGAATCATTTCTATGCATGGTTTGAGGCATGGAACAACATTGCAGTGAGGAAGACCATCACTTCCCCCATCGACCAGAGGTTGTGCAGACCAACTGGCAGATATTGTCACAGACATCTTCAGTATTCCTCTGAGTACCACTGTGGTCCCAGCATGCTTCAAAGTCACCACCATTATCCCTGTGACCAAGAATGAATTGGTGTCCTGCCTCAGTGACTACTGTCCCACTGCACTCACATTTACCATCATGAAGTGGTTCAAGACACCCATAATAAAGACCCAGTTGCCCTCATTTAACCCCCTGCAGTTTGTGTTTCATCTCAACCATTCAAAAGATAATGCCACCACCACCCTTCACCTGGCCCTCACCCATCTAGATACAAAGGACATTTTGAAAAAGGACACTATGAGAATGCTATTCACTCTGTTCGGCAGCACCAGTCTGCTGGGCTTTTTTGCCGCTGGAGCTGGTGTTGAAGATTCACGCGAGGTTCAGAGGAGAGCACATAAGCTACTTATCTACATTGTTTATTCCCCAGCATTTGTGTATATAGCAGGGTGTATTTCATGCTGAGTATTTTCTGCAGAGATTTTATTGGACTTGTTTAGACTTTTATTTTATATTGTACTTGTCTCTGTGTCTCTGTGTGTCTGTACAATCATAACATAAGCAATTTCCTCTGGGATAAATAAAGTTTTTTTCACTCTGATTCTGATTAAGATTAACGTGTGGCAAAATTAATGTATTATAAACACAATTACTTCAAAGAATAAAAACAATTAGACTCTGTATTACAAAACAAAATCTTCGTGACTGAGTAATTTGTCTTAAAACTGCTTCAATAAGCAATCATTAAAATACTTCCATGATCACACCAGCAAATTATTTGAACCCTATGATGGGTAAGACTATTATCATCATCATTGGCAACACTTAGGCTTACCTTGGGGAGGCAGAATGAGGAAGAAAAGATGTTCTATTCCCCCAAACCAACTGCACACATGCGCACACATACACGGCAGCACTAAGAAGTGGACCAAACCAAGTGCTTTTGTAGACTTCAGAAGTGTGAGGGTGACTAGGTGACCTCCCTCTCCACGAGGGACACTGAGCTGCAGCCTTAAATTACAAAGAAAAAGTGATACCAAGTGATACTCCTGACAAAACAAAAGAACGTACATGGCGGATTCACAGACACATACGAAAATAAAAATAAAATTGAAAAAGAAAAAAACACAATCACTGCAACTATGTTCAAAGTGACTCCTCATGGTCTACTTCACAGCCCATGCCAGTGCTGTGCACACTTATATAACTTATATACCAGTTATATAAAATAAGCTCAATCATAAACCAGTCAGTGGTTTGTACTACACTAAAATACTCAAAACCTGGGCGAGGCAAGAGCATAGCAGAGACAAAACCTACAAAGCCAAAAACAAAACCAACTAAATGACACAAAAGCAAACCCACAGTTGGATTGAAACACGACACATCAACACTCAATGAACAGTGTGGCCAGAAGAGGAACTTCCAACTAGCATTTACTCAGGCCTTGTATGCACATGTGAATCAATCAAATATACTAAATAACTGGTGGAAACTGGGCCAAACTAATTACGAATACTACAAAACAACAAGAGAGGAAGGACCTGTCTAATGAGACAACTGCCTACAATCTGAAACAAGAAGTCAGTGTACAGAAAGAAGGCACAACGGCTCACAGACTAATTGTGGACAAAACTAAAGAGATGGTTGTCGATTTTAGGAGAGCACAACATGATCACTCTTCACTGAACATAAACAACTCTTCTGTGGAGATCATCCAGAGCACCGAGATCCCTAATATTCATACACAAGGTGAATCTCATGAATCTCATGAATCTCATCTCTTTCCTCATAAATATTTTTGTTTTTGCACATTTAATTACCCTGCTGCCAGAATACTGTATCTGTACATAATACAATCTTCCCTCTCAGTACTGTTTCTGCTTCTTGTCGGCTGCATTGTATGCTGACCTACCTGGTTGCAGTGTTTACTGTTGTCTTGCTATCTGTGCAGTTCTGTCTACACTTGCCTATGGTGCAGTCTTTCCTTGCACCATAGTCCATAGTCATAGTGGACTACCTCAGCCAATAAACACATCCATGCATTTGACAGCCAATACGAAAACTTTAAACGTAGCATGGTTTAGATGGCTTAGGTCACGTTCGCACACTTATTTAAATTCAACCTGGGAGTGACTTTGATGGATGGGTTGTGGAATGGCACTTCAAAGTGTCCACCCAAGCTACCCCCCTTGCCGTCTCTCTGTCATTCCGTAATTGGTGAGGATATCAAGAGGCAGGAAGTCATCTGTCCGCGCTCCACACTAGGCTTTTCCAGCAGGCACCAGAGTGGGCATCTATCCAGTGGTTGATCAGTGAGTAAGTATGTCGGGGCTGCTAGCTGCTGGAAAATGCAGACTAATTGAAGACTTGCAGGCATGCCAGGCATAGAAATTTGCAAAGAGATGAGATATTCCCTGCCATAATTCATATATGCTGTGAGCACTGTGCTTGGGAAAGAGATATTTTTATTTATTTATTTATTTATTTTTGGCTGTAAGCATGCTTTCACATGCCACTCACTCCAATCGAGCGTGTGGTTTGGAAGCATTTTTTGCCCATTTGCTTTATTTTTCATTAATCAGTGCAGATGCTACGCTGATGACCTTCCCATTATGCATAATTCAATCTTGTCCTTTCTCTCAATTTAATTTATAAATGATATTTGCAGAGAGGGAGAGAGAATACAAGTGGAAGCGGGAATACAATCAAGATCAAGAGCTCTGCAATATAAACAGTTGGTGATATAAACAGCCTTTATTGCCAGCTGACAAAGACAGGTGGATTCATTTGTTCTCCTGCAAGCCCCTCCCAGGATCAAAAACTAGGACCACAACAAGTGTGTCTGCGTCCACTCATTTGAAATACAAGTAAGACTGGGGAAGCTATGACTAAAAAAAAAAAGATGCTGAGTGGTCTACTGTAATTAGTCATTTTTACATACTTATAACCGTGTCATGGCATAATAAGAATTCATGGCATGTTAACATTTGAATTGCAGATGTGGTAAGTAAATGCTTTTGAAAGTCTGCTATTAAAATGCTTATTTATATAATTACTTCTATGAATTACATAGCTATTTGCGTTCAGTTTTCATTTGTATCAAAAGGCTGTACATGCATTACCGACCTTTTTCTATTGTTTCACAGTCAAATGAAGATTCCTACCCATCCTTAGTCTTGTCTTGTTTATGGTCAATATTCAATTACATTAAAAGGTTACTTACATTTTAGCCATGCTTTTATTTGTCGATATTGAAATTCATGGCATGACTAATGTCTGAATTACAGATATGGCTGAGAAAGCTGTTTTAAATTCTGTAGTTTAGAATGAGTATAGATAATAAAATAATGTTTTCTGTCATTGTGTAGTCATCTGTGCACTCTTGTCCAGTCGTTGCAAGAGTGAAACACATGATCGTGTTTCACTAAACTTCATCAATAACTTTTCATCCAGTGTGTACTATGTTTTACTCATTTAGTGTTATAACATTTTGTAGCCATAGAAAATGTCAATGAAAACTCAAAATAAAGGCCTACATACAACATAAGGCATATATGTCACAGGAGGGAGGCTAGAGAGTGTCACATTAGTAAATATAGTGGGATAGAAAGAAATGACAGGAGACACAGGGCGCGCAATGGTGGGAGCAGAACAAGTGACAACTAAAAATAAGGAGATATAAAAAAGTAGCAAGGGAAAATCACTGAGACAGCTTCTGATGGTATAAGACAGGAAAAAGAAAAGAAGGCAAGGCGAGTTCTTTTTTTCTGTCGTGGACTGTCGGTCCTGGTTGTTGACGTGTCTGTAATTGCCTATAAATCATTAGTATTACTTTTCCACTGCCATAGCCTAGAGCTACACACTCCGGTAGAGGATGTACAGTGTGACACTATGCTGATTACTAAGCAGAGATATATACACATAGACGTACACACACACACACACACACACACACACACACCATTCTTCGCTTCTATTACTATATGGAGGAAAAAAAGGACACAGAACATTACAGGTTGCTTGATCTCATGGGATTTTATGTAATTATAACACTGAACGAATTCCAATACCTGCGACCTCCCAAGGCATTTAGAGCTGCAGGAATTGATTGGGGGATTCAGCAGTGAATCTGTGCAATTTCACTGTGCAAGTTGAAGTAGTGCCACTGAATTTGTGTGTGTCATCAACAAAAACAAGGAACCTAGAGCAACAACTGTTGCCTTTGTGTTTATATGTATTAAAATCTTGCATCTCCCCTTGTACATTACTAAATTATATAATCTGGAAACACCAGCTGACCTACACATTGCACTTAGAAAGATTTTTCTTGTTTTTTTTTCTCTATTTTTTATCATTATTTGATGTATACAGGGCATCTAACAAAGCCAAAAGGTAATATATTATACCCATATTTTCACTGTATACCTATATTTCTTTTGTGTAACAAACTACTATAGTAAGCAATAAAAGATGAATAAAAATCTGCTTCATGCATCATTTTTCTTTTAATGTTACTCGGATGAAACAGCACTAAACATTTCCACAGTGGTGTGCAATGCGATCTGAATACACTTAGAAATCAATGTAGTGCATCCAACAACAAAGTCAGCATGAAGCTTCTTTTAAATATTGAAAACAAAACAGCAAACAGAAAGCTCACATGATTCCACATGATGATACATTTTACTATGTATCCACCCCATACTCTGGGAGATTGTTAGCATGTTAGCAATAATCTTGCACTTATGACATATAATTGCATGTTTGAAATGCCTTCATATGGATGTGTACTGTTATAGGATTCATATAATGTATATATTTGCATCTAGGTACCACCTTTGTTTTCCTAAGTATTTTAGCTCAAGTGTTTCTTCAGCTTATCGACTTAGAGTTCTTTAGGCTCTTAGTTCAATGGTATATTTACCTTTACATACTAAATTCAACTAACTAGGGGACATCAAAGGACCCAATAACTGTCCAAAATGTTAATCTTAGATATGGTAGGTCTAAAAAACCCAGGTATTTTGACTAATTTAATTCAAAGACAGACTAAATATACAAAAAAATAATATCTAAATTCACACCAGCTAATCCTGTCATTAATGGGAAAGCCTTCAGAGATAACCTTGATCTAAAACATTCTTTGGTACACATTACAAATATGATTGGGGATTGGCTGCCGAATAAGCTTCAGTTAAGATTAAAATAAAGAGATCAAATTGACGCCATGAAATATTAATATCAATCTAAATTTGATTGCCCTGTAAACCAGTTCACTGACTCACACTGAGATACACTGGAAAATAAATTCTCTATTAATGTCTCTTATTCATTTTTAATGTGGGGCCCAGATTACAACGCAGAATGCAATTAATACAGATACAGTCACTTTCTGCTTACAAGAAAACTGATTTATTGCCACATCCCTACGACTTCCAGGGAAGAATACAGATCAGCCAAAAGTTGATAGAAAAATAAACCAAGGTCTAAGGTACTTTGACCAGTTTGGAAAGAAAATCTGATGCATTCTGCGTGTATGAAAATGGCATGCATAAGCACTTGAGGAAGGATTGCACAAAAAAGTGGAGGGGTGCTACAGAAGATGCGTGGATGTATAGGAAATTCACTAAAGCTTGTGTGTCTAGTTGGGGCAGGATTTGAATTATTTTATTTTTTTCCCACCATCTAAAAGCAGCTGTAAATTTGCATGTCTCAAAAGCATGTTACAGAAAGTTTCCTAAAAAAGAGGACAACAGATACAGCAACCAGACACATGCCTTGAACATGGGTTTAAAGAATGTTCCCCATCAGAATAACACTGTTTCAGCTTTCTGAATCAGATGTATGTACACAACATGCCATGATGAGTTATTGTTCTATTAGTTCTATTTCTGCTGTTATCTTGAGTAGAATCACATCCCTGTAGAATACTTTGTTGCAAAAAACCCTGGTGCTTTGTCAGTGAAATTTCATATCCTATTTTGTCTCAAGCTAGATTTAAAAGGCTACGCCACGCCTTTTAAACCTAGAGGCTCAGGAGTTAACAGGCAGTCCTGTAACCAGAGCAGTTTAAGTAAATCACACATTCATTTCAGTCACCCTGTGAAAGTATTGCAGATTTAGCTCTGCTCTATGTACCATCTGGACCTAACAAAAATGTGTCAGGGGGACAATAAATGGGATAATTCAGCTGTGGTCAGCTGGATAGATTGTGATTGTAATTATTGCATTTGCATTTCTGGAATTACACTTCATACTAAATGACTCAAAAATACTGAATATTCAACATCTGTAAACACAGATGCAAATGTAAAAGTAATATATGTAGTGTAGTGTAAAACAGAATTAGTCTTGTTCAGATATAACACCACAGTGCTCAGTCATGATCTGGTTGAATATTAGACGAGTTCAGTTATGGTGTATTCTTTTTAAATTTAGAACTACACAAGAACAACATAAATAAGGCTTTACTTATTACCCAAGTAATGTTTTGTGCCCTTTGAAATCTACCAACTCAGATTTTCTTTGCACTGAAACCAAGGTGTGCAATGCATACAAAGCAAATACAGCCTTTTATTTATTAATCAAAATTATTGGTGAATGTGTCTTGTTTTTTATGTAATGCCAAGGACTGCAAAAACGTGTCAGTCTGTAAAAATGTATTTTGGGGGGAAATACGTTGTATTTCTTATTATATAAATCTTATTTCAAAACTATCATAAAACAATGTCTCAGGCATTATGCCATATATTCTGAACCACTGCATGTAATAACCTCCTGTGCGGGTGCTTTTAGAGGTAGAACATATTTCAGACCTGTTCTTATCACTATCACAGTGCTTATTTCTCTATTTATAAAACCACTGAATGAATTTGTTCACATCTTAACCATTTAATTACACATTTTTAAATCTGTAAAAACAAAATAAATGTTTGTATATAGGCCATATAAGAGAGAGAGAGATCAGATAAGATAAACCTTTATTAGTCCCACAAGTGGGAAATTTGCTTTGTCACGGCAGAAAGTGGACAGTACAAAGTTAAGAGCAGCAAAAAAAACCCCACCAGAATAGAATAAAATACTATACCAACAGTACAGTATAAAATGTACACTATACAATCTATAAATATAAACATAAATAAATAGGATATGGTTTAAAAATATACAAATAGTTACCTTTGAATTAATTCACAGCTTTTATTCCTGCTTTGTCCTTTAATTACAGTTACAGCTACTTTTACTGTTGAAGTTCTCCACCTAGTAAGCAGGGAAGCAGGATGAGCAAGATTTAGCGTAGGCTGGCCTAGCATGAATACCGCTTTACTACAGTACTAGAGGCCTAAAAGGACATAGAAGTTCTAGAAAACCCAGCAGGTCCAAAGTGCACTGGCAAACAGAGCTATGGTGTACAAGCCCACAGAGGGTGGTGGATTGGGTGCATGCTGCTTATGTAGATGGGGGATTAGCAGCACTAACCCTGTAACACAGCAATCCTTATACATCCACAGCAGGTCTTCCTGAGCTGTACAAAACTAATTAGGCCATTTTAAAGAGCTGACTGTGGTCGAGAAACCTTTCCAAGGACCCTGTGTGTTTGTCTTGGAACATCTGCATTGTTTTTTTCATTGAGACAAGCTGCAGCCTCCAACAGAGGCCTGTAATCCAATTATAAAAGACTCTTTATGCACTGGCAAACAATGTTCAATGTCTGTAGAGGGTCTATTTGAAAAGAAGACTGGCCAGAACCCTAAGTTGCTGCCTGAGCTGCTTTAGTTAGGGGTCGTAATTTTCTTGCGGTACAGTCTTATTACCTTAGCGTCCACCAATATTGATATCTTTGACCCCTGTTCATATCAACCAATTTTAACAATGTTTGCAGAGTGATAACCAAAGTAATTTGCGATTTGTGGTTACATGCCATGAAGCAATACCCCCACAACTGAAACAGGCTACACATTTCTTGAGTCTGTTTTCAGAAAATAAAACAAAGATTACCAACAGGATGGCTTGCAAGAAACAAACCCATTGCTCTAGGAGACAGATCTCATAATGCAGGAGACTTTCACTTGTGCCAACATTGCTAGCAGGAAATCCCTGGCAGAAGTGGAGGCAAAAAATAATATCCATCAGCAGGGTAAGTGACTGGCAAAAGAAACCATATAAACTGGGGAGAAAAAAAAAGTAATTTCAACATTGTCTTCTTCCAGAGACATACCAAGGGGATTCATGTTTGAGTTTTTCCCCTCAAGTTGCAGAACAAAGAAAAAAATCTCAAACAAATCTTATATTTTAATATTTTAGCTGTGAATGGGGTAGTTGTGAATTTGATGCAATACACTACCCACTAACCCAGGGAATACCAGCACAAAATATACTTAACTACTTAAAGTGCCAGCCTATTATTCTGTAAATCTCTTCTAGGGCTGTTTAAGAGTTTATTAAGTAATTAATACTTAATAAGGTATTTTAGTTATCACATTAATAAGTGCAATAACTTACTCCAAACTATCATTTGTGTCAGTAGTTTTTCACTCGTTATGTTAATATATAATATTAATATTGATATTAACTTTATATTATATTGTTACTGTCTCTGTGTCTCTGTGTGTTGTGGCAGTCATTACATAAGCAATTTCCTTCAGGATCAATAACGTTTTCTAATTCAGTTTCTGATTACAGCCTTTTTCAAATTTAATCATCACAATTTGATTGCAATAAAGGATTATTTTAAATGTATCATTCAGAGTTTTTTTTAAAAAGCAAAGGTTTTCAAAGAAAATACTTCAACATTTTAGCATAAAAAATAGTAATAACAAAGAGAAAACTGTTGATAGTGTTTTTTTCACTTAAATAAGATTCATTGTAACACCACTATTCAGTTAAAATCAGGGTTATGGCAGCAGCTCACAATGGAAGCATCATAATAAAAGAAAGTTCTCCAGGAAATCCCCCAAACAAATGGATTATAAAGGGCCACATCATATTTTCCTGGGCAGTTTATCACCTGACAGCACCAGGTCAGTCTGTCTATATGGCTTTTCACTTAGGTACCACAGATCGAGCTCTTTCTCATATTTGTAATTACTATCTAGATAAAGCTGTAATCCCACGAAGGCCAGGCACAGTAATTTAACCACAGTAAAGGGGTGGGGTTAAAATGATAAAATGTGTAAATAATTGTATGTGTTATAAAGTGTGTTACGGGAAGGCTATGACTGTCACGGCCTAATGTACACAGTCATAATTGTATACAACAACTTTAACTTCACCTTCAGCCTTTAAAAGTTATTCATAACTGAGTCATCCTTTGGAACATTGTGTAAATGTACAGCCTTTCACAGTAATTGGCTACTCGCTGATATTTAGAAAACAACCAAATACCCGTGTATCACTGTTTCAGTCCACACTGGTTGCTTATCTTGCATTTTTCAAAAGATCTTTTGTTTGCAATTTTTCCACTTGTGATCATGAACAAAATACAAACTTGAAATGCACAGAGAAATACAAACTTGAAATTACATACTCACACTTCCTAAAACACACACTTCACTTTATAATAAGTGTCTATAACACCTGCTAACACCTGTGTGCCTGCGTGTGTGCAT
>JBBIGA010000146.1:21655821-21667788 GCA_037576975.1 Alestes dentex
ACTTACCCTCTTAACTCCATGTTTTTTTCTTGTCTGTGATTTACCTGTGACTTTTCTTTTGAAAAAAATAACTTGGTTGAATAACAGATGTTGTTATAAGTATAGCTTTTCAGGTATGAAGAACATATGTGGACTACTTGAGCACTAATGTATGTCGCTCTGGATAAGAGCATCTCCAAAATGCTGTAATTATAAATGTAAATATTTACTTGAAGTCCAAAGCAGAATCACTGAATTTTGGGAGTATAATTTGTTGCAGCTCAATCATAGAATTGTTGGAACATGCATGTGCAAACTTCTAACATAATAAACAAAATAAGAAACATGATGGGCTGTGAAATGCTTTACATACTGGCTGTAAAAAACATGTTCAGGTTAATCTGGTAAACACTAAAAAGGTAGGCTGACCTTTATATTATAGCAGTTTCTTGGCAGAGGGATCAAAAATATTAAAGCTTGTTACATCCAATATTCTGGGCTACTTTGCTTTTCTTTTTTATTAATCTTTTTACATCTTTTTCCAGAACTGATTTACAAAAGCAGTAGCACTCTTAAGTTTTGTGTGTTTTTGCAAATAGCATCATGGCTATGAACCACGATCTAGGAAACTTGCATTCCTCTTATGTTCTATTGCTTAATTAAAGCAACATCATCACCTCTCAGCAAAGGGGCAGCATTTGAATATTGGGGCAGCCAAGAGGAGATTCCTCAAATAGACACTTGCGCTCCCTTGAAAACAATAAAAAGAATGGAAATGTCCAGCACTAATGGTTACATCCATGTCAGCAGATGCACAAGATGAAATTTGCATTTTTATTATCAGAATTATTCACTGGAAAGCAGGCTGAAAAAGCAACCTGAATGGATGACAGTTATGTTGGAATATCCTGGCCTTCAATAAAATCAAATCAAATTAAATCAAAATGTATTAGTCACATCCACAACCTTGCATAGTACAGCATACTGTTAAATTCCTTGTATGTCTGTCCGTGGACATAGATGGAATTTGCATGAAAACGATTTCCATACATGAACACAGAAAAGAGGAAAATATAAATGTAAAAGATATAAAAATTAACAGCAAAAACTGTATGTGGTATGAATGCAGATACATGCAGGTCAATACTTTGCAATACTAGGGTAGTTGCAGCTAACAATACAATGAATATTCATAAAGAAATACAGGATACTTTGTGTGTATTGACAGGAGTGTTGGGTGTGTGGATTTTGTGCAGAGGAATCCAGGGTCTGTATTTATGTGTCTATGTATGAATAATAGTCCTAGTATTTATGTGGTCTGTATTTCTATAAATAAGTATGAATAAATAGGTGTTAGTCTTAGTAGACATTTCCTGCAGGGGGAAGCTCCTTTTCTCTGTGTTGGACTTTAGGGAGTGAATGCACTTCCCTGACCACAACAGAGAAAGGAGTCTACTATTAGGATGGTTAAGGTCATTCATTAGCTTCCTGGCCTTGGTCCCGTACTGCTTGCTGTAGATAAACTGTAGGTCAGGGAGCTTAGTCCGGATGGTGTGGTCAGCTGATTGTATCGCCCAGTGGAAAGACTGTCTATACTGTTTGGAGCAGTTCCTAAACCGGGATGTGATACATCCTATCAGGATGCTGTCAATGGTGCAGGTGTTCCTAAGCACTGTAGAGGTCCTTTAAGTGTCTAAGGTGGTAAAGATGCTGACAGGTCTTCTTCACCAGAGTGTTAATATGAAGAAGAAGATTCATTATTTGTCACATACATAGTCATACAAGTACATCACACAGTGAAATTCTTTCTCTGCATTTAATCCATTCATCAAGTGAAGCAGTGGGTTGCTGCCAACAAGGCACCCGGGGAGCAGTGTGGGGGGACACGGTACCTTACTCAAGGGTACCTCAGCAGTGACACTAGCTGTTGGGATTCAAATCCCAACCCTCTGATCGCAGGGCCAATGCCCTAACCACTAGGCTGTCTAGATGCCTATGAGTGCATGGCGTGGACGCCAAGGTTCTAGGAAATCACTCTGTCTACTGGAGCAGTACTGATTCCCAGAGAGGTTGTATCTCCTCTCATGCTGAAGTCCACTATCAACTCTGTCTTGGTGAGGTTGAGATGGAGGTTATTAGCCTGCCACGATTTTTCCAGGTTTTGAATCTCCTCCAAGCAGACCTTCGCACCATTATCAGGGACCAAGTCCACCGCAACGGTGTCAATAGCAAACTTCACAGTGGTGGTATAGTTGGCAATGGCCACATGATCACAGAGTACAGCAGGGTGATTAGAACACAACCCTGGTGGGGCTCCAGTGCTGAGGGTAAGGGAGGGTGAGACTGCCATCACTTGAGTTGTTTTCAATGAGAAAGTTCATGCCCATTAGAAGTTTCAGGTCCTCCAACTTGGTGGTAAGTTGAGATGGGATTATAGTGTTAAATGCTATGCTATATTTATAAACATAAATTAAATATAATTTCCCTTCCTGCTCACCAGATGGCTCAGGGATAGTAGATGTGTAATGGCATCATCTGTTGAGTGATTGGTACATTCTGCAAACTGTAATGGGTCCAGGTAATGAAGAACTGAGCTCAGGGCTACTGGGTGGTCCAGAGGCAAACAGGCTGGGGTTTCTTTGTGAAAGCCACAATAATGGACTGTTTAAAGAAAGTGAGAATTACTGACTATGACCATGAACACCAGTGGTAGCTGATCAGAACAGACTATAAAGGCTCGACTTGAGATGCTGTCTGGTCCTGCTGCTATCTGGGTGTTCACTCACGTCATGCTTTGAGATAATGAATGCATTTCTCAGTCTGTCACACTACACACTGCATATTGCCATTAGCACAGTTAGCCCTGTGAGCACCGCTAGTGCTGTTAGCTGAAGACTCGAAGTGAGTATTAAAAATATTCAGCCTCATCCATCAGAGAGGGTGGTTTATAACCGATTAATGTTCTCAGCCCCTGCCATAGGTTCCTAGAGCCACCCTGTTGGAACTGTGCATCTAGTCCTCCTGTAGTGTCACTTCGCCTCCTTCATCGCTCTGCACACAGTCTTGTACAGCCCCATCCATGTTCGAAGTGAGACTTCAGAGTGGCGCCGATGGTTTGATCCACCCACAGCTTCTGGTTGTGAGACGGTCTGATGGAAATTTTGGGGACTGTGTCATCCATCAACTTCTAGATAAATCCCACAACCGCTTCCATAAACACGTTGATGTCAACTGAACTATGTCGGAACATGTTCCAGTCTACTACAGTGTCCTGCAAAGCAGCACAAGACCTGCAGCTGAACTGCAGTTTTCCCTTTTCAGCCATTGTGTGTATCTAGGCACGAGGAAGATGGCAGAATAGTCTGATTTCCCAAATGGTGGGATGAGGCTATGCCTCAGCAATCTCTAAATGGCCAGGATCTATTCAGCCCTCTTGGGGCAGGTGATGTGGTCTTGGGCACTGTGGGTTTGTGGTTAGTACTGTTAAAGTCCCGCACAACAATGATTGTAGTGACCTGGTGTTGAGTGTAGTGGTAACTGAAAATCATATACTTCATATAAGGCAGTATCTGTGCCTTCCTGAGGTGGAATATAGACAGCATTGAATATGAACAAGGCAAATTTCCGAGGACGATACAAAGAAGGACATTTGCTGGTCAGCATCAGATTGAGTATTCAGGAGCATTAAGGGGAACAGTGCTCACACCATTTGTTTTTAACCATCAGAACCCATCAGAAGCACCCTTGGTTTTGCCAACTCCTCTGTCCTGTCCATGCAGTAAACTAAGAAGATTTCTCTTGGCTGGATGCCATTTTCCAGTTCCGCTGGTTTTAGCCATGTGTCAGTGAAGCAGAAGTTGTTGGGTCCTGAATATCTCTCTCATACTACTTTGGGCCATTGGCTAGCAGGATGTTAGGCAAGGGAGCATGGTATGTTCAAGCCCTCAGCCTGTTCCCAGTGCAGGCTCGATTCCCTTAGAGCCACTGCTTTGCACCACATCCTTTGTGACAGGTGAGTGGATTATAGAAATAAGAGCATTTCTAATGTATCTAAGAAGAGCCATCGTGAAAAGGAAAATAAGTAAAGAAAATGCCACAAACAAACAAGACTAACAAAGTTTAGTGTGCTCACCAGTGCCATCGTGATAATGTACCAGCATTGATTTTTAACTGCTAAATATTTCTCTCTGTACTATACATTTTTCATTTGAGCAAATGTGGTCCCCTGATACTCAAATATTTATAATAATTCCTGCAATTTATATAGTCATCGCTTCATTTCAAATCCATTAAGTTGACTGGATTTTTGTGCCAGTGACCACATACTAACTACATTGTATCTATTTGAAATAGCAATTTTTATATTCACTTACTCACTAAACTGTTGGATGTTGTTTTTGGTTTGCTGTGCATTGTGCAGAAAGTGAATCAGCGGTAATGCATGTCTGGCAGCTGAAGCCCTACTTATTCAAGTTGAAGCACCTGTACAAATGACCCCACACACACACAAGCATCGTAATTGGAACACCCCTCTGGCATGAAGTGTAGCATAAGAGGCCTCTTTCACATAATGCATTCATTTATCCACACAATGTAAATGAAACCAGTCTTAAAAACAAAGATGCCAAATGAGTTCTTTGGTCCAAAAAAAGAAATAATTTTAGTTACCTATCACTTTTTTAGACATTAGCTTGAAATTTTAGACATTAGCTTGAAAATCTGCATTTGACGATCCACCCATTTGTCTGTATAAGATGGAGTAAATGTTATGTCATACATCATCTACTATGACTTTTTATGTTTTTATTTAATGCAATCACAAAATACTGAGAGTAACTGAAAACAGCTGGAAACAGTAACCAGAAGTCACATTGTGTTGAGGCCATGCATCTTCATTAAAATCAATCCTTTTACATTTTTTTGCAGTGTGACAGAGGCTGACGTGTTGGGGCCTTAAATGTGAAAAACATTTATATCAATGCATATAAAAAAAGCAAATTATTGGGAGTTTGAAGGCCAGAAAAAAATCAAGACAGAACTAGAATTCAGCCAGGCTTTTCCAGACAGGAACATGGTAAAACCAGATGGTTCTACAACAAGGATTGAGTGTTACTAGAAGCTTACAGGCACTAGCCGATAATCCATGACACAGGTGATGGTGTTAAGTTGCTAATACAGGAAGTCTTATATTACAAGAAAACACCTGAATATCCAGGAAAGCTCAGGAGAACCCTCATGAGAATAGTTCAGTGAAGACGATGAATATTGAGAGCATACAAAACCAAAAATGTTAATGCTTGAAAATGCCACTGCTTTTTAGTACAAGACTCACCTACTCACAGAAAGAACCACTCTGCAAATCCCAGAAAGCAAAGGAAAAATGTCATGTCAACAAAACAAATAGTACCTGAAGTTGTTTGTTAGTCATTATATGCTTTGTATAAGATAAAGTTCAATTAACATATAAGATTCTAAACAATGCAGTAGCAGCTGGGTGAAAAGCAGTGGTTAGTGTATATAGAAAGAGAACGTGGGAAAGTTCTTTTTAAGCAAAGGTCAGTCTCTCAAGCTGAGTCATTCACACCCCTTGCAGAGTCAAAGAACATACAAAGGTTAACTAATTGTTGTAGTTCTTCTATCTCAAGACTTTTATTCAAGATATACAGGCATGAGTGGTCACAAGCATCCATGCAGTGGGAAGGTCAAGGTCTACAAAGATGAACAAAAGTCACTTTCATTCATTCTTTCTTCCTCCTCTTAGGTTGAATATTTGAGTACTTATTAAAAGAAACAGTCAAAAAAAGGGTGACCAAATTCAGCATGAATACTCAGGCATGGTTCACCTGGTAGTGGAAATGATGACAGAAGTATGATATTGAGGATTTGTAACCATGCTGTCACTGCCCAGAAAATGTCAAATGTTTGGTTTATGTCCATAGACAAGGAGAAGAAGTCTAGCTGTTTTCTGAGCTTATGCCTTGTCCGCCACACCCCCCACATCCTTGTGCTGGTTGTTTATGTTTGGGCTATACTCAGAGGCAGGAGGTTTGAAAGTAGCCAGTCCGAGAAGTTATTTATTTCTCCTTGCTGCTGATTGGCTGTTGCTCTGTGACTCATCTGTGGCAGCTGCAGTCCAGAATTTCTACCATGGAGCATCTTGAGTGTTTTTCCATTTGTTCTTTTTAAAGCCCTGTATATTTAATACTGTAAATTAAATTTATTTATTATTGTATTTACCTGCTTACCAAAGAAAACGACAGTACATACCAAAGAAAACATGCGTCCATGAATTACAGTACAGTCTATAGGGGGGGTAACATCAGTATTTTACATGCTAGCACTGCAGAGTTCAGTATACACTGCACAGTACGAATACGGGTTTACCTTTACATTTTCTTTAAGGGTAATGTATTAAGCTGAGTTTAAAATGAAATTAAAGTGTTTTGGGAGCACATTTGGGGGCATATTTAGGGTTTACACTTCAAAAATAGGCATCTCCCTGGTACAAAAATGATGGTCAGCCAAAGTTGGTATCAAGGGTGTCATAATGTCACCATGCAGTTTTGCGCCAAGGAGACATGAGACTAGTGCTTTGTGTAGATCCCCTTTTTCCTCATGTGCTTCTCTCTCTTCCTTGGTTCTGCCTTACTTTTTTCAAGTAGGTGCGAGCAAACGATGAGGTAAATGTCATACCTTCTTTCTACTAGGAGACAAACGTCCTTGGCTTTCTAATAAATTTGTGTTGTCTCATCTTGAGCATTTTCATATCTTCTGTCAGACCTGCCTTTTCATGCTTGCTCAAAATCTATGCTCCAGACTCTTCACAAGCATGGCATTTACCAGTTCTCTGCACTTATATTTTGTAGACTTTGACAAAGACAAAGATGAACAGCAGCGAGAAGTGAGATGTCACTTTTTTTTACCAACACGCTGAATCTCACTGACTTGCTGAGGGTCAAGGTTCAACTGCCAAAAGCTGGACATCCAAGCTGTAGCCAGCCTGCCCTCAGCAGGAGAGTGTGTGTGTGCGAGTTGCAGGGCAGTGTTGTGGCAGGGACGTTTGATTAGAGAGAGGAGTTCCTGTCTGACTGCCACCAGGGAGCCATTAATCTCACCCTGACCCAATGTTTCAGAGATGAGGAAGCCAGTGCCACTGACCCGCGCTCCAAATGCACACTAACCCACTCTAGCTTCACTCTGTACTTAGACTGGGGAAAAATAGACACTTCATGAAGTGTGGATGAACTGCTACATTGTTTCTCAAGGTTGCAAGCATAGCAAATGTATTGCTTACTCATGTTTTCATATCTAACATAGGTCTCTCACATGACATTTAACACTGGTCAGTGACTAATCTCATAGATCTTTTCTCTTTATGATGCAAGTTGACGCTCTGTCTTATCTTTCTTGGGAACTTGTGTTACTTGTATTATAAATGCATCTCGTCCAGAGGAAAATTCAACTCCTGCAGGGTTTTACCTATCAACCTTGCTTCCTGTCAGTGTTTCTTCCTCAGGCTCACAGGGAATTTTCTGTCTGAGTCACAGTATTCTTTAGTGTTTCCTCTCCATGCTTATAGGCAGTCTTTCTTTTTGAGGTACGGTTCCTCTCAGAGTTACTGTCTCATGCTCTTAACCCTTCAGTGTGTACCGTCACTGACAACTTTCCAATGAAGTGCACCATCACACCAGAGTGTTTTAGAATGTTCAACAGTAAACATTCTAACACGTTCTAACTGCTGATGTCACAAAAGGTCATTTAGATTCAATCTGATGTGCCACCATCTTTTTACAATTGTATATTTAAAGCTTTATATTTATTTGACAGTCAATCCCTAACTAAATCACATTAAACTCAATTTGCATCTGAACAGTTGATGCACCAACTGTTGGATACAGGAAATGCTGTGCAGGGCACTTAAGAGTACAAAAAACACATACTTGCTGTCAAACATGTGACACCAGCATTTAGGCGATGATCATCTCAGTGACAAGGAGATATTTAGCTGCTCTACAGTCAGACAGAGCGACCAGAGCAAATACAAGACCAGTTCACAATACAATAAAATAGATTGTCCAGTTTTACTGTGGTACGCCAGAGCACAAAAACAAAACCCTCATGAAGCAATGGGTAGAACTGTTTACTCCTAATAAGTCTTTGTTCCTCTCAGTGCTTTTTCCACATGTACTTAGGGAGGCTCTCCTTCTGAGTCATTTTTTTTCTGCATGTTCTTAGAGAGGCTTTGCTTCTGAGTCGTGTTTCTTCTCAGTGTATCTTCCTCATGGACTTACTGAGGCTTTCCTTCTGAGTTGTTATCCCTCCCAGGGTTTGTTTTCCACATGTTCCTGAGAAGCCTTTCTTTTTTAGTCTTGGTTCTTCTCAATGTTTCTTTCTCATGTTTTGCTGTCACATTGGCTTGTTCTTTGGGGGGCTTTAGCCACATTTCTCAAATATTTACTTTGGGACAACACCCTTTGTTTCTGCCTAGGCTATTTCTGGCATGTCTGCATTCGTGTGGCTTATTTCCACTGTACTGTACACTTGACATGTTTCCTTGCACATAAAGAAGAATAAAAAATCCACCTACTCAGAACACAGTTGCTCTAAAGAAACGTTTAAATTATTGACAGCATAACATACATTTACCCTTACATCTTCCTACGAAAAACACAGAGAAAAACCTGTGAAAACTACACTACACTGATAACTAATTACCACAAATTATTCCCTCTGAAAAGCTAGTCCCATCTCTCAAAGAATTACACAGATTCACAGCTTTTATTTATAAACACCACTGAAATACCCTGAAGAATCATTAAAATCTCTATAAAATTTGCTTTGCATCAGTGTTTGCTGACCGAATCTAACAATTGCGCAATTGCTTCTAATTAGTGCTGTTTTAAGTCAGTGGGTTTACTCTTCCAAAGAGGGAAATGTGTCAAAATATTTGTTGGTCTTCTAGACAGACTTCTTTAAGTATTTTAGGCACTTGTGCAATGTTGTGCACAACTGTAGAGCCATAAGAAATGACTAAAGTTTAATAGAAAAACCTTTATTGAGAAAGTTTCTCAGAGGGATTATTTTCGATGCAGGGAACCATTCCTAGATCTGCACTCCTACTCTGAGAAGTTTCATGAATTCAGGCCAAGGCCTTAAACCTAAGCACCTGTGATTTATAGTCATTTCTTTCCTCCCTTTAGCTACACTGGCCACCTACACCCTCTGATTTGTCCCAGATCCACCTCCTAAGCTGTCTCCTCCCATTTTAAATGACCTCTTGTCATTATTATTCTTATCATCTCTCATTACAGGGCAGAAGGGGCGCAGAGAGATGGCATGAGACAACACCACCCAACTAAATTACTAATATTTTTTAGTAATAAAGTTTTGTCCTGGTTGCCCTTGCCTATTCTTTTCAGTGTATTCAGTCCCCTAAACCTTAGTCTACTAAAGGCATAATTTGGACTCATTAATTGTTTTTTTTATAGAGTATGGTCATGCTGGTTAATTGTCAGTACAATAATTATATTCCTTGTCCAGAAAATAATTTAGGCACACTCAACAGCTATTATGTGTACTACAATGTCGATGAGTTTACCCAGTGATTGGCCAAATGGTCCAAAATCATAACATTTTACACCTCATTTATGCATTTGGCAGATACTCTCATCCACACTTTAAAACATGATTACAGATGTACGCATAGGGTAAGGGCTGTTGCTCAGGGACTCCTGTGGTGTGTTTGGCCAGCTGGGGAACCAGACTCCAGCCTGCTGAGGGCAGAAATGTAACTTACAATGCTACACCAATCAGTGCAATAAGTCATATGTTGCCTCTGGATAGTCAAATTTTCCTTACTGCCTATAGCATATATAAACATTGCATAAGCAGGAAAATCCCCAGTGTTGAATCACCAGCTACAGCGTTACACAAATGTGCAATGCAAGAGATAAATTAGCTGAACACAAATGACCATTAGGAGTTAAATCAACACTGGAGAGTTGTTTACTGTGTGGGCAGTTTTAATGGGGGGTTTGCGTCAAGGGGCTGTATGTTCATAGTTCCATTAGCTTCAGCTAATGCAAGTTAAGAGATGTCTATAGAACACCCTGTCACTGTTGTAGGACTAATTACTCCCAATACCATTCCTTCAAACAGTGAACCAGTATCCGAGGATGGTATGTACTCATCAACATAAAGCTACATTCCAAACTTTGCACTTGTCACTAAATAGTGCCCTATTGTCTTAGGCTGTCTTTGTGTTGTTCGAAAACAACAGTGGAACTGCAATACCATACACCATAAAAATATATATCTTGGCAAATAAAGTGATCTTAAGTCTACTCAAAGCTATCTAACAAAAAACATGTAAATAACTAGAAATACGTTGCATAATCGTTTAATGTTTTTTTCACCAATCTCAACATGAGATACTAGATATTTAGAATATGTTTTTTTGTAAGATTTTACTTGTAATTTATTTGTATGATGTGTCAAATGTAAGAGAATCTACTGGCTTTTTACTGCTGGGTGACCTAGTGATTATGGCTTTACTCTTGTGATCAGGAGGCCATGGGTTTGAATCCTAGGACTGCTAGTGTCATCACTGAGGTACCATTGGGCAAGGGCATAGAAGTTTTGCTTATTTTTATAGCTTGCAGTATCGTGTTCTTTACCACATCAAAACTTATTTCCACTTTAATGAAGAGCTGGATGAGGTTTCCAGTGATGTCTTGGCTGATCTGAAGTGAGTAGAATTTTGAAAAAAAAGACTGAATAAAGTCAATTGAAATTACTGTAGTTATTCCTTCACAGATGACACAAATGCAGTAAAATGCTAGATAATACAGGCCTAACCATGGCGAATACTGAATGCTCTGCTCAGTTTTTGGGGGTTGAATTATAGCAGTCAAAATCTGGCTCATATAGAAACAAGAAAAGATACTGAAGAGAAGAAGACTAGCTGTAGTGTGGGTCAGATTTAATCAAGCATGCCAGATGAAGCCAAAAATGTTTCCTAAATGAGCGAGCAAACAGGAGAAGTCAAATGGGCCAGAAAATAGCACCTTTATTCCTGGAGCCTTTAGAATTGTCTGAGAGATTATTCATGTGTAGCAAATCAGACAAACATCCCCCAGAATCTAGGTCTTACTAAATTATGAATATAACTACTGCATAAACACATAGACACACAGCAACACACACCCTGTTAGTGTATGTATTTAGCTAGAAATTACAGGCTGCTCTAATTGTGCCCTCTGATGGATGAGTGCAGTGCTGGGAGTCCAAGCTGCATACTGGAAATGTGTGTTTTTATGTTAATTTGGCATTCCGGCAGCACAAATGCGCCATCCCTGCAGACACACGCATGCCGCCTCCCTCGCTCATCCTCGATTCATCTGGCGAACAAGTGTCATCTGGAGAGAGAATTTACACAAGTATCACTCCCCAAATTGCATCACAGAGAGGAGACAAGGGGGAAAAGAAGAGAAACAAAGTTGCTTGCGTGTGAGAGATTTCTAATTACGTTTTGTCATGGTTCCTGAAAACAGGCTGTTGTAAACAAGCAGAAAAAAAAAAAAAAAACAAATAAAAAGATAAGGCTGCCATACTTTTAAAACATCAAACCTCAAGTCAGTCCAGAGCAGACCACCTGAAACCTTTGAGTAGAAGACTTCAAACGGAACCAGGGCAATTAATTAAGGACAGCATTATACAGTACTAGAGTAAGAAAAATAGTTAATGGAAGAACCGTGAAGCTTCAAAGCTTTCATGAATTAAGCTTCCTTGCTTAACAATAGCACCCACAGGGTATAAAATCACAAAAGCTTCCTCACTGTAGTACCCAATGCAAAAAAAGGTGAGCATTCTAGCACTTTCCCCTTGTATGATTACAGGTTAATCAACAGAAGGAGAGAGAGAGAGAGAGAGAGAGAGAGAGAGAGAGGGAGAGAGAGAGAGAGAGAGAGAGAGAGAGAGAGAGAGAGA
>JBBIGA010000146.1:21672168-21682677 GCA_037576975.1 Alestes dentex
AGAGAGAGAGAGAGAGAGAGAGAGAGAGAGAGAGAGAGAGAGAGAGAGAGAGAGAGAGAGAGAGAGAAATATTAATAATATTAGTAATATTATGTATTAACAATGTGTGTGTAATTATGCTGATGTCACAAAAACAACTATTTTAAAACAGGACGTTTTTGCAGTGTATGGAGTGGGAACTGGTTTTCCATGATATGGGCCCTTTAAAGTTAATAAACAAATGGCAAATTGAATTTCAAATCAAAAAAAGAGTTGCTTTTTGAAATGTGTATTATTAAGGCTGTCTTTAGCAGGAAGTGAGCATAAAAAAAAAAAAAAAAAATGAAAGCAGAATAATGGTCCCAGCTGAGCTGAGCTAGCCTGACCCTGCTGCTGTCCAAGGAGACATAGATGAAAGCTTTTTATTTCAGTTTAAAACAGCATTAGCAGCAGAGAATCCAGACTCTAAACTGATGCTGCTGCTTTAATGAGCACGTCTGATCATTGTGCAGTGTGCAGGTAGCATTCGTTTTGATAAAGCAGCACCCGGTCCAGTCACAGGAGAGAGGGCACCTGATGCTAAATGGATTGAAGGCTGTTAGCACCTAAAATAGACCATTGATGAAGGCTTTATTTGTTGGGTATTCCCTCAAACAAAACGAAAGGGATCAGCGAACAATGAGATAACATTATAATGGAAAGGAAATTTGACAGACCAAACACCACCATACCTGGGATAGCAGACAACGTCAAGAACATTGTTAATGCAGCTGAAGCAGCCACATTTATTTACCAGGTTCTTTAGAGTACTTACTGTTCCAGATTGTAATAAAATATATTACATATAAATATTTTCCCATTAATGATTTCCCATTTTTCTTAATCAGCCAAAAAACAAAACAAAAAACAAATTTAGAGAACCGCTACACCCCTAATATTTGAGACACATTTACCACTGGCCAATGACCACCTGTTCTGTTAGTCACCCCTCAAAAACAGAGTATGAAGATTTTTTCCAGCGTACAGGCCCATTTAAAATATCTTTGAAAACTGCATGGTTTTGTTTGTTGCTAAACTGCATTTGTGGATTAAAGTAAAGTAAAGTGGCCCCTCACAGTCCTGTGTGAACACACCACAGCACACAGTGTGAACAATGTGAAATTCTTTCTCTGCATTTAACCCATTCAGCAAGTGAAGCAGGGGGCTGCCACCAAAGAGTGGCGCCCAGGAGCAGTGTGTCTGGACGGTACCTTGCTCAAGGGTACCTCAATGATGTCACTAGCAGTTGGGACTTGAACACACAACCTTCTGATTGCAGGGGCAACACCTTAACTACTAGGCCACTCAGCTGCCCCAAAGGCAGCCGAGCTAGCCAGTAGTCAAGCCTAGATTCTTCTGAGCCATATTCAGACACGTTATCCATTGTGCCAATGGATTTCTGAGTGCTGTGCTAAAATTTCTTTCGGCAGGTTCCATGTTACACATTATTTATTTATTGCTTGCAATCCATTATGTCATCTATCCATCTAAAGAAATATTGGTGGTGTAATGATTCTGAAACCAAACTAAAAACTGAGAACATCCACAGTCTCAGATCATGGTTTGGGAACATGGCACCGCAATCTGCCCTGCCCCTCCCCACCCCGCCCAGCACCCAACAGAAGTCATTTTTAATTTCACAATTTACACTACAAGAGAAAAGCTGTATATTTGGTACATATTAAGCATTACATTTATTTTATGGTCCTCCAACTGCGTGTGTCATGTGATTATTATGGTCCAATCACACCTGCAGAAAAGTAATGCTAGGAAAATGAGATGGATATGGTGAATGAAATTCACAAAAGTGACTATTTATCAGAAACACTACAGGAAATTATCGTGGAATGGAAATTTGATGAACCAAGCGCCACCATACCTGGGATAATGTCAAGAACATTGTTAATGCAGCTGAAGAGCCACATTCATCTCCAATGTTCTTCAGTATACTTATTGTTCCAGATTGTAATAAAATATATTTTCCCATAAACATTTTCCCATTTTTATGAATCAAACCATGGATTTGGAGAACAGCTGCACCCCTAATATGTAAGAGACACATTTACGACTGGTCAGTGACC
This sequence comes from Alestes dentex, assembly GCA_037576975.1. NCBI lineage: Eukaryota > Metazoa > Chordata > Actinopteri > Characiformes > Alestidae > Alestes > Alestes dentex. The sequence goes on from JBBIGA010000146.1 coordinate 21,674,268, forward strand.
ACCTGTTCTGTTAGTCACACAGAGTATATAGATTTTTTACAGTGCACAGGCCTCTTTAAAATATCCTTGAAAATTGCACAGTTTTGTTTGTTTGTTGCTAAACTGCATTCCCGCATTGGTTGTCTACAGTTTGCTGGAGTGACAGGCTGATAGAAACAAATAAGCTTTTTTTGTTGACAGGTAAGGATTGCCAGATCATTCCGGGTAGATGAAAGAGCGAGTTACAGAGCTAACAGCATTCACAGGGTTGCTTATTTTACGGCTGACAGCCATTCCATGCAGAAATTGTAATTTGCAAATGAATGACAGCAGTTTGCAATGTGGGTGTGGAATGAGGGACAGGGTTAAAATGCATGTTTGGAGGAGTAAGCGCGCTCGACCTTTACCGCATATGTCTGTCAAAGTGCTAAATAACCGTTGGGAGATACACTGAGATGCACATCATTCTACACAGGATGGAACAGAGCTTTCCTGGAGTGCGATAGGAACTCCAGCAGTGACTGACAGACTTTCATATGAAGCCAGTGTCACTCTGATGGATTAACACTCATCTCCGAGTGTATGCTCTTCACTCTAATCACAGGAGTGCCAGCTCTACCTTGATAGCAGCTTGGAGGAGCATGGTTCTGGGTGTAATATTGTCAGCTTCTGACGGTATTGCATTCCCTGCTCAGTGTGAGGAAAAAAAGGCGGCACACAAAAGAGAAGGAAAAACTAATTTATTTACACCTATTCTTGTGCCGAAAGGTTTTTGTGCTAGTTGTATAGAAATGCAGGTGAGGTTCACAAAACATCTTCACACAAAACAAGTCACCTTGTTGTAATTGGTGAGGGAAGTGTCTCAAAGGCAAAGTCATGTGGCTGACCAGAAATTAATATAGCAGAACTGGTGGAGAGCTGCCCAAAAACTGATTAGCCAGCTCTCCCATTTGTTAGGCCTTCAGACAGTAGTTTGAAGGTCCATCATATTCAGATTAACCACCAACCTAACTATAACGCCAGAGCTTTGTCAACCAAGTTCACGTTTTGATTTGTGATGAGACCAGTTTTAATGGGAGAAAACCATCAGCTCAGCATTAAAATACTAGACTTCAGTAGTGATTGTGCAGAAAATAGCAGTGGAGATGTTCTTTTTTCTCACATTTTCCCCATGTTTTGATATTTATAGCCCAAAACTGAAAGTCATCATTTGCCACTGATGGGTTATTCACAAACACAAATATAAACCATCAAAGCAGAAAGATTTTAAAAAAATCAATAAGGCTTGCAATATGAATGTAGCGTTCAGAACTAGGTCACAGATTTTTTTTTTAGGACGCCTGCCCATCATGTTCCTAGACTGAAATGACAGTTCAAGAACAACCCAGCCCACTTTTACTCAGAGGAGGAAACAAACAAAATCTCCAAATCTGGCTGGAAGGCAGTCGGCACAGAGGAGTCTTTGCTGGGACACCTCTAGAGACCCGCAAGCTTAAGTTCCTCCCTTTTCAAGCTGTTTCCTGATGCGTAGGGCTGAGAGAGGTTCTCCCCTCTGCCCTGCTCATGGTGGGGGCCTAGGAAGCGGCTGGTCTGCCACCAAAAAGGCTTTCATGTGCAGATGAGGCACAGCAGGAGGGCCTAGGTTGTTCTTTCACTCATTCTCTCTCTCTCTTGTTTCCCACATTTTCATATGCCAAGATTCAATTGCAGAAGGTTTTGCTCTTCCATCACATAACCACAGCACAGACCACAGAATGTAGCCAGTTACACTGGTTACATTTAAAGCAATTCAAATGAATTAAACCCAAGGCTAAGCAAAGTAGATCTACTCTCTTTAGAAAGTAGATCTACTCACTTTTAGTTAATTGGGGAAATACCACAAAACAACCACCTTTGATTTTCTAAGAAATCGTTAAAAGGACAGATCTTTAAAGATAAATTTTCGTAAATGAGATGCAAGTGTGAAGAGATACATTCATAGATCCAAGAGAAGAACTATTTAGAAATCATTCATTTTGAATAGAGGGCTAGCCTGAACAGCATTTTATAGACTTTGAATGCTTATTGGTATTTTCAAGCGAGTGCCAGAAAACCTGTTCTCAGGTTGCCCCTACACAATGATATATGAGCTTTTTAAAATAGTTTTAATAAACTTTTTTAAAAACAGATAGATTTCTAGTCCTCGCCAGCTGCATAAGATGCATCTAAAACTTGTATGGTTCGTCTTTATGTTCTGATGCAATTTTGCTATTTTAACATTGACACAACCATGCTGTTAGCTGTCATGATACGTTATGAATGTCTGGCAATTAACATAATATCATTGTTATCATCACTAATAATTGCCATGACAGATGTTGCAATGTTTATGCTTGCCTGAGCAATTGCAGACTTGTTTGATTTGTTGTCAAACCTGGCCAAGATGATAGTGCGTACCTTAGTTGTCCCCTTTAGTAGAAACACCTTGCATTTTTCCTCAGTTTTCACTTTGTCAGCAGTGTCACTGCTGGATCCACCGTCCAAAAACATCCTGCTCTGTGATCAGGAACTGGACAGGAGGATGGCTAAGACAATTTACTCTAACTAGCCAGTTGCTTTCATAGCAAGTGTAAGCAGAGCTGTGAGAGAAATGGACAGCTGATGTAAAGCTTGATGATGCCTAAAACTAACTGCTCAGTCATTCTAACTGATTGTACATTCATTCATTTTCTTTAACCACTTAATCCACACTAGCATTACAGGTACCCAGAGCCTATCCCAGCGTTAGCCAGCATGAGACAGGACTCAGCATGGGCGGGGCACCAGCCCACTGCAGGGTGCACACACACACACTTCGCTCACACACTCACACCTACGGTCAATTTAGAATCCCCAGTTCACCTTCCACGCATGTCACACACACACACACACACACAGCCAGGACTTGGATCTGAACCCTCAGCCCCAGAGGTGTGAGGCAACAGTGCTACCCACTGCTGTTAAAATCTGGAATATTTATATTTTTCACTACCAAAAGTTATAAAGCATGGCTGCTGAATCTCTATTTTCTGTCTGCGAGCAAACAGTAGTTTATTGTAATGGTGCTAAGCATAACATGCCAGCTCTTTGACAGTGTGTGTGATTGTGCTTGTATATGTGTGTGTGTGTGTATGCCTGCTTAAATATAAGTGTAATTCAACAACACATGGAACGAAAGAAAGTCAGTCCAGGAGAAAGGATGTGCACACAAACGTCAATCAGACGCTTCTGACCTTACTAATAGTCTCCGCCATGACCATGTCAGCACAAAGTCAACAGCAGCTAATTCCTCCAGAGATTTCAAAACTGTTTGCTAATTTTGTCTCATTTAATTTCATTCACTCTTTCTCTCTCTCTCTCTCTCTCTCTCTCTCTCTCTCTCTCTCTCTCTCTCTCTCTCTCTCTCTCTCTCTCTCTCTCTCTCATACACAGTTTTTCTCTTCCCTTTCCTCCTTTCTCTTTTTCCATCACTTCTTGTTTCCTTCATTGAACTCAACATTGACAGTTAAGCTGCTTATACAGCTACTGTATGCTAGCTAGGCTACAGAAATGAACTAAGCTTATTAATCTCCTAGCCACGATTGTATCCCTCTCATTCAAGCATAGCTTTTTAAATTGCTTTCAAAGTGATACATCCTGCAGCTTCAGCAGATTACGCTGGACAGCACGTAGTTCAAGATGAAAATATTGTTCTTGAATGGCTGAAAGTCACAGAATTATACAATTAATAATACGAACATAGTAGAATGAATCTAATTACATTAATATTTTTACACAGCTCTGCACATATTCTTTGGACGTTATCAGGGCTTAAGGTGAGTGGATTGCAGTGGCAGTGGTGAATCACCATTGGAAGTTCTTTGTCAGTCTGGGTTTAGGCTTAATATGCATCTGCAAAACTGGCCCCTAAAGTTTAATCAGGTGATTGTCAACTTAGACAGTGAACTTGACAGTGAACTCAAGTACAGTTGAAGTCAAAAAGTTGTAAAGCTAATTGTCATTTTGTAACCTTTGTCGCCCTTTGAAAAGCTGAAATGTGATTGGCCTTTAATTTTTAATAAAACTTGACAGGTTTCTAATTTTTTTCTCTTTTGATGCAATACCGCTGTTTAATTATGCAGTTCTGTAAAACAGCAGGTCAAACCTTGAAAACCTTCGACGGTTTTGCCCCTGTGCCGCTCAGTGCTGCTGTTCACCATTATGGGACCTCACAAGCTGAGAACTCAATGGAGGACTTTTCGTTCTAGCTCAATTTATGGACTGAGACGTCTAAGAGACTGTGTGAAGCCTCTCACGGTGTACTGAGTGTTTATATCTACTGCTATTTCTTGCCCTCTGTGCTTTTGACCTACTTCGGTTTTTGCCCCTAGCCTTGCCTTTGAAACTCTTATATATTGGTTTTTGACTTTTGCTCTGTTCCTTGTTGAATAACCGCTATGAATCTGCCTGCCCCTATTTAACTTGGATCTGTTATTTGAATCCGATTGTGAAATGTCTTTGTTATATCTGTTTGCTGGATCTTGACCCTGAACCATTGACTTCATGAGTAAGTGAAAGTAATGTTTTATCCCTTCTCTGCAAATCCTTACAGCCCCTTCTAGGTTCCCTACAGCAGTGGTCCTTACATTTCTCCAAGAGACATAGCCATAGCCTCTCCTTCATCTGATGTAAAAATGGCTTTTTATCAAGAATTCAAATTGTCTTTGATAGTTTATTGCCTGTCAGTTTTCTCTAGCCTTAAAATCTTGTGCCAGGCTCATTATTATAAAGCTTTTACATGAATAAGATTTAATGGTATACGTTTCTTTTTCTAATTTCCACCTCATTTTCAGTTTCCACCTTCCATTTTCCACCTTTTGGGACAGAGACGGCTCGTATGTTTTTCCTCGTGCACACACAAAGAGCTTAACATGGAGGACACTACCCATGCTATCAAATTCTTGTGACATAGTCATTGTTTATATGGAAGTCCTTGTATACACCTAAATTGCGACTATACTACCACCCTAGCAATAAAAAACGAAGGAAAAAACAAAACAAAAAAAAAACAAAACATTTTGACGCCAGTCAATGAAGTTTCAAGATTATATATAATGTGAGTTTCATTTAAATTCTGTATCCCACTTCGGATGAGCTGCTCAGCCCAAATGAAGCTCCAGTTTGGTTATTGCATTGTATTTGTATTCTCGCAACCATATTTTAATGTATGTAGTTCATGGTAGCAATGACACAGGAAGATAATTATTCTTAACAGACTCTTTTTATAAACACTGACCGTGTAGAAGAGAAAAATAAGGAGCTGCACAGCCGATTGGTTGTTGCATATGAGCTGATTAGCATATTACTCACGACACAGTAATCAGATTTCCATCTGGCTGACCAGAGACACATCTTACTACCAAATGTAAAAGCATCTGATCCGAATACTGTTAACACAAAGTCACCAGGTGCAAACAGGGTCAGAGTCACCAAAACGTCCTCTGGCACAAAAGTATTGGGACACCTGACCATTACACCAACAGGGACATTGCGTTCAAGACCTTTTGCAGATTCAGCAGCTTCCACTCTTCTTGGAAGTCTTTCCACAAGATTTTGGAGAGTTTCTGTGGAAATGTGTGCCCATTCATTCAGTAGAATTCACTGATGCTGGATGAGAAGCGCTGGCTCGCAATCTCCATTCCAGTTCATCCCAAAGGTGTTGAGTGGGGTTGAGGTCAGGGCTCTGTGTGGGCCAGTCAAGTTCTTTCACACCGAACTCATGCAAACACATCTTCATGGACCGCGTTTTGTGCACTGGTGTATCGTCATGCTGAAATAGAAAAGGTTATTCCCCAAACTGTGTCCATAAAGTTGGAAGCATGGCCTTGTGCAAAATGTCTTGGTATGCTGAAAGTCAGGGGCCACTTGAATTCTTGAATCCTTCACTGGAAGTCAGGGGCCACTTGAAATAAAAATTAAGAGATGCGTCCCAATATTTTTGTTCATATCGTGTATCTGAACTAGAGGGTGCCAGAATTCTGTTCCAACCCAAGTTAACCTCCTACACACATGCACCCTTTTCCTGCTTCTTTCTGACCAGGAGTGACCAATGCACCATCTAGACCATCTTCAAAGCAACACTTCATCTTCAAAGTGAGTCTTTCTTCTTTATCTGCCGAGAGCAGCAATGTAGTCTGAGAAGAAAGCTCTCTGATGAGAAGAAAGGGATGAACAAAACCCGTCACATTCTGCACAGTGCAAATGACACATAGAGCAAAGGATCATGGGGATGCTGGTGTGAAATGTCTCGCTTACTCTCCAGAAAGCAATTTTTCCTCCCATATTTCTTTCCTCCTCTGTGCCAAGTCCTAAGTTCCTATATCAGCATGCCATTTGCATGTGACTATCTCTCACGGAAAGGTAATAATTCGACTGTTTCATCTACAAATCCGTGGGATATGTATGAATGTATGGCAGCGCTGGCCAGAAAGAGATTTGACTTAAGCAGTTCATACCCTGCCTGCGTGCTGATAAATAATTCATACATGCAGAATGAAATACAGCCATTGACAATAAATTTGAGCAAGAAGGCCCAACATAATCGATTTCAAAGTCCTTTGTCAGCAGACTGATGGATGTAGATAAGAAGTATTTTTTTTCTCATGAGCTCCACAAGTTTTGTAAATTTGCGACCCAAGGGAAGGAGCAGGTACTGATCTTCTCTCGGAAGTAAAAGGTCACTAATATCATTGGCTTTGTGAAGTAATGAGAAGCCCTCCTTCCTTGTTGTACAGATTTTGCCTGCTCTTTTGATCTTTTCTTTTGTTTTCTTATTGAAATATAATGTCAGATCCAGTGCATTGTGTTGCTTTGCACATTTGGCACTTTTCATGATAAATCAAGATCAACTATAAAAAGGGCCAATGTCAGGTAAATAGCATCATATGAGCCATTTACAATCATGGTGCACCCTTACTTTGCACTTCCACTCATTAGACACTTCATGTACTCCACCTACCTTAAAGGTCCACTATTTGGGTGTACAGTTGCAGAGCATAGCTTATCTGTTGCAAAATCTCTCAGCTACATTCTACCCCATCCATCTTTGGTTACTTTCAGTTGTCCAGAAATGATTTGGATAATTTAGCATTCTAAGCCAAATATAACTGCCAAGTTAAATTGATTTGCAAACATCAGGCCTAAATACATCCTATAAAGAACAGGATTAATGGCTGAACCAGTTTGGAAGCATTATATTGAAGCTGAAACATAAAAACTCTGTTCTGCTCAAGGCTGTTTTGACTTGCAGAGTGGACAGTATGAGTTTCTCATAACTTTCTGGGTGTATTATGTGGTTCCATTTTGCTGTTCTTTTTCAGCCCTCAGTTGTTGTTCCCAGAATTCTGTACTTACAAGCGATGCCAATAAGTATCTTGCTGATTAGAACAGCAATTGCACTGAACTGCCTTGCTAAAATCAACAGCAATCTCTATTGTTCCTGCCTTTCTTATAGCCTCCAGACGACAAAGAGGCTAATTTAATTTCTGTAGCAAATCTCATTCTGTAATGACTTTGATGTAAGCCCCACAATGGCAGCGTCATCTGCAAATTGCCCATGAATGCATGATTGGGGAATAATGGTCAGTATAAGAAGTGTTCTCTCCAATGTATTTGGAGAGCCAGTAACTGGGTCTTCTTGTCATCCTTTAGCTTTTGGATTCTCTCTGCCTCTCCTAATCTCCGTTGTTCATTAGTTGTAAATTGAGAAATACAACTATCACACTGTAACAGCTTGCCTCTATCAGTGCACTAATCACTGGTGGGTCCTAACAGGCACATTTACTGAGCTGCATGTACATAACTAAAATTTGGAATTTGGTTTTTCATCTTTTTATTGTTACTCAGATTTTCCCTATCGTAGGGTGAATGTTATAATACGTTCATCCTACAAGTCACATAAATTGTCACCTCATCTTTTCAACTATTATTGGACAGCTCTTCACGCTTGGAGAAGAACTCTAACTGCAATTTCTATTATAGCAGCTGACAGGCCTTCACACTAGCTAGCACCACTGTGGGACAGGGGAGGGAAGACTGAAGGAAGACCTTCACACCCACTCATCGAGGTCGAGGCCCATTGTGGATCAAACTTGTGATTCCCTTACACAAGTAAGGGAGGGCTAGCAATAAGAGTGTTGCTCCTGCAATCAGAAGGCTGTGGGTTCGATTCCTCACTGAGGTTCCCTTGAGCAAGGTACCATCCCCACACACTGCTTCCCTGGCGCCCCTCATTGGTGGGAGCCTGCTGCTTCACTTGGTGAATGGGTTAAATGCAGTGAAAGAATTTCCCAGGGTTCACACTGTGTGCTGTGCTACTTACAAAAGGGCCAACGCAAAGACAGTTATGCCAATCTGGAGTTCTCCAGTTCAGTTT
>JBBIGA010000146.1:21704094-21724452 GCA_037576975.1 Alestes dentex
TATGCTCCTGTACTTTTTCGTTCCACCACCAAGTCTCCTTATCTACTTTACTCCTTCCAGATGACACACCAAGTACCCTCCTACCTGTCTATTACTATTTATATCATATTATAAAATATGTATTTACAATATATATTATATATTGGGGGGCACATCCCTCCAACATTTAGATGAGCTCACAACGTGCCTCTAAATATCTAACAGTATAAAAAATATGTATGTTATTAAAAAACACATTTACTATGCTACAACAGGCAACCACGCACTGCAGTCTGAAATAGGAATTAATAAATGTAATTGTCATCATAATAATAATCACAACTAAACTTCACAGACTCCTGTTTTATTACAGTTCTAGTATCACAGTGTGTGGTTTGTCTATGTGGCATTGCCGAACCCCAGCAGAAACAAATGCTTGGCTGTGAGTAGGTACAAGTAATATGTATAATATGTATAATAATAATATCTTATTATTTGTGAGTGCATTAAAAAGTGGAAAGATATAATGCAATATGAGTGGTTTTTAGACTGTATCACCGTGTCTGTCACAGCTGTTGTAGTGTTATGAAAATGATAATTTCATGAATTGTTATAGTCTCGCAGTGCTAAATTCCTTAGTCATATCCGAAAATATACTTTGCGCTTGTGCATATATTAGGGGTTACCTGGTAATGACACTGTGTCCCCCTCACTTTTTTTAATACTGCTTTCTACTGGCTACTTACCAGGAATGAAGAACAGATTTGGACTACTTTAAGCACTGTTTTACGTTGCTCTGGATAAGAACGTCTGCCAAATGCCATTACTGTAACTATTCTTGAAATTTGCATCACAGGCTAGTATATTATAATATTTAGCCCCATTTTATATTAAGTGCCCCTAATAACTATGTAGTAACACTTTACCAGTGCGCACAACAAGTATGTAACTACTGGTGCCTGGATTAACTGGATTACAGTAGTGCAGTATTAATGCAATTATGCATAATTTTTTCTTACTGCACCTATTATGTGCAATTTTACAACCATCATGTCCAGTTCAGGGGCATCTTTGATCTCTCATTATTTTATTTCAGATTAATTCCCAAATATGGTCATGCCCAGTTCCATTCTATTAGCACACCCAACACTGTGAGGGTGAAGGCTAGCACATGCCTACTGAGTCTTGTTAGGTCAGCCACATTTTTCATGGGGAGTGATGGGGAGAAGGAGTCCCACCCACCCAGGACTCCCAGATACTGAAAAAAAAAAGAATGTTAAACTCACTCTGTCCCTGGAGCTAAATATAGGAAAAGCTCCCCTGAGTCAACCTGACTATAGCCTGGAGGCAGAAATTAGGAAAGGTAAACACCAGTAATAACCTTAATGACTTTCCCTATGCAGGCCATAGCAGTGCTATCTTTTCATAATGGAAAGACCTTTAGTCCAGAATGGACAGAATTAAGTTAGTACATACCATGTTTAAAAGTCAAATTTAACCTAAAATACTTAAATAATACAGTCTAACACAGAGACTGTGTTGAATCTGACAGGTGCAGCATTCAGGGATTCCACACTTGACTAGGACTTGCACTTAAGACTCATACTCATACTCCCCATACAGCGATTTTTATGAAATGCTACACTATCATTATGCTTTAATTCTTGTGTCACAAAACCTTCCTTTGCTCTGCAGGCATCATGGAAATACATGCTTTTACAAGTTGTTTTGCATCAAGTGCTCCCCAAATGTCCTTGCCAATGATTGTGCATTCTGGACATGTTGCGTGTTGGCTCCGGCTTTGACCACCTTTATCGGACACTTCCCTTAGCCATACTAATTACCCGATAAGGCAAACACCCCATTTTCCTGTGGCTCACTCAGCCAGGAAGTTGCAGGCAGGAAGCAGCCTGGGCAGTTTTTGGCCAGTGGTTAAGTGATGTCATTGAAAGAGCGCATGCCAATCACTTCGTCTTGAGGGTTTCTATCAGGTAGCGCTTGACATGCATTTGAACATGCAGAAAAGGAGAAGGATGGGGAGGAAGGAGTGGATAAAGAAAAGTGCCAGATAAGAACTTAGGGATGTCTTAAGATGAAATATGATGTGTTCTGTGAAGCTGGTTGCTCGGGGCAAGACAGACAGCAATATAAACAGATAAATGAAAGAGGGGTTAGAAGGAGAAATATGGGCATTGAGGGGGGAGAACATCACATTAAGTGGAAGGATGGGGAATCTTCTTAAAGACCAGGCAGAGAAATCTGACACTAATCAGACATATCATTCCATTGCCGCATGCAGATACACTCCAAAAAAAAAGAAAAGAAACTATTCAGATGATCAGAACTCCAGCTTGCAACAGACTGACACAAATTAGACATGTATAACTTCTGTGTTTGTTATAAGAATCCCCATCCTTCTTAACTCTGCAAGTTTTCTGTATATGTATAAATATAAATTCTATACTGTGTAAACATCTTTTTTAATGTATCTTGTGTATCTGAAGACAGTAAGCCTTCCGGGAAGCATACCTTGATATTCAAAAAGAAAGAAATAAACCGAGGGAGCCAATCAATGCAAGGTTCCGGTGATGTAGACAAAGAGTGTTTGTTGGTACACACAGCTGTGTGCAAGGAAATGTAAGTATGTGATCAGTAAACATGTAGAAAGAGGAGCAGTCCTCTTCGGCAAGGCTCATTTCCCCTCTCAACTGTAGATACTGAAGATGCGTTGAGCAAACAGTAGGCAAACCAGCCCTTGGTGCTCCAGCGACATGTCACTGTAAACACTTGACTGTCTCATGGCGCTGAAGGACAAGGCTTACACAGAAGAATTTATGTTTTAGTGAAAGCCAGGTGAAGATTCAAGGTTTGGTTTGGCTCCTCTGTCCTAAGCTGCTCATAGTATTGATCGCAAACAGTCAGGTTGATATTTGCAGACAGTGTTTCCCCATCTGGGTCCTGGAGACATGCTTCACTGCACATTGTAGTGCTTTTCTTGCCCTTACACACCTGAGTCGGTTCATCAGCTCATTGCCAATCCCTTAATTTTTGTACAATCCCTTCAGTCTTGTACTTTGATAGAAACAGTCCCTTTCACTAACAAGCAAAATTACCAGCTACAATGAATTTTGACTACTGGCGCTTGGGTCATAAATGTTTACATGCGTCAAGGAAAACAGTACTCTCATGGGGGCACACACAAACCTCAAGTCCCAGTGCAAGTGACTAGATCTGGACTTTTTAAATATTTTCACTATTTCACTATTATTAAACAAATAATATATAATTTCATTTTCACAATAAGAAAAATGAATATGGCAGTGCTGCATATCTAAAGGTGCCCACTTGACATGTTCACAGTTTAACGAATGTTTACTTTAGCAAGTGTCAAGCAAAGGATAGTTTACCTTCATTGTCACATACTGTTCAAGTGTTTAACACACATTTGAAGATTATAACACATACAACCATGTAATCCTTATTTTAAGCGGCAATTTTACAGATTTGGACTGCTGCAAGGTCCTAAGTTTGTTTAAGTATGTTCAAGTTGCCTATCAGCTGTATTGTTAATAATGTGTTTAAGCGTAATTTTTGTGAGGTGGCTGTGAGCTGACAGAAGCCAAAGTTGGCATTAGCCTGGTGTGTCTCACACCAGGCTAGGGTTAGACAACCATTAAACCTTTGGTGTGCATGTAATAGTAGTTGTTGGTGTTGCAGAACATGGATCTACTTATTGTAAAGACAAAATTGCACTTTTTGTGTTATAGCTGTGTCCATGTGAGAGTCCAGTAGACATTAGATGGCCCATGTTCCTCTGTGGATGGAGCATCTGAAGCAGATACTACAAGGTGTATAAAGTTTGGAGTACATTTGGAGCAGGATTAACAAACACTGCTGTCACTGTTTAAGGTTATTTCATATTTTCAAAGAGCTTCATCATACACACACACACACACACACACAGAAACACAAACCTCTAAAGTGCCTTTTTATAGCAGGCCGGATATAATCAGAATAAATTACAATACACATGTTCATCTCCCAGCAGAGACAGGCAGCAGGGGTTGTCTGGATTCCGTTCAGTCCGGAACAGTCATTACAGGAACAAACAACTCTCTCATGGTCATGCTAAGATCTTAATGACCAACTAAGAGGCAGCAAAAAAAATGTCCCACCACTTCCACCCACCTTCATTTCCCATTCACTTTAAAAGCCTGACTGAATCTCTGATCAGACCTGAGGAGGGCGGCCTTTATCTCCATTTGCTGTCCCATCAATATTAAAGCCAAGTGCTCTGATGGGTCTTTTAAAGTCACTTTCTTAAACTCTTAGAAGTCTGCACCCTCTACAAAGGAGTTCTTTACAGTTATTTAGCAAATGCAACAGTTAAATATAGATCTTTTGGCAACTCAATGAACCATTTAAATGCTTAAATAGTTTTACATGGTTAAATGGGTCTTTTCTATAATCAGGAAATGGGACAAGTGCCTACATTCTTTCAAATAATGGGGGCAGAGAGGGCAATGTAGATGACGCCATAGAAGAAAAGAAACTCGCTGCGGATAATTTTTTAAAGCCGCTTTTTTAAAATGAGATGTATGAGCTGAAAATTGTTTTGAAAGAAGCATTAAAATGTTCCAGACCTTCACATATTTCATTGATAAAACTGATTCTCTAGATGTCTAAAATGGTTCTTCTGACATTGCCTAGGGGTTCCTCACTCTTTTAACTACTTAACTCAAATATCAGTTCAAAAAGACAGATCCAAACAGAGTCCATGAGCCTACGGGTCTACTGCTTATTCTCGTTGTTATGCAACTTAAAGTTAAGGGCTTAATTGCATACCCTTAATTAAGGGTATGTAATTATACAAAGAATTACATTAGTGTTCAGTTTCCATCCCGTTTCAATGGGTTTGAGTCTGCAGTTCTTACTTTTTTCTTTTTGTTCCAAAATCATACAATGCCAAATGCAAACAAGAGGGCAGTAAAGACAGCAGGGCTCTCGACTGGCACAACTGTACTGGCTCTGTTATTGGGAAATTCTGAATCTGATCCCCAGTGATGCCACAGCCATCCATGTATGGGTGTCTAGGAAAGCACGACTGGCCTTGCTCTCTCTGGACGGGTAGGATGGCCTCCCTCTCATGCTAACCAGTGTGGGTGTTTGTTAGATAATGTAATAAAATTAGCAGTTAGTGTTGTCCTCCAACAGCTTTGCATCCAATTATGTTGAGCTAGCAGCTAATTGTTTGGAGTCCTAGCATGTGGGTGAAAATAGATACAACTAAAACAACAATAAAGACAAAAAAGGATTTAAGACAAAAAGGCAAATTTTGTACAGTATAATGTGCACCAGAGGTTGGCACAGAACTCCTAATCATTTGTCATTTGTTCTAGCACTTGTTCTTTGACTGGATTCGATTTTGTTTTTGAGATATACTTACTTTCTCATCAAATTAAAACATTAGCATATCTCTTCTTCTACTATACCCCCATATAGAATTCTACTGATTGTTTCAATGAATGTTGAGTGAGAAATCAATGATATAAACAGCAATCAGCCTTTTTCTTTCAGTTGAATGTAGTATTCACATGTGGCAATAAGCAGTTATTCAAGCTGAATACATTTTTTATTTAACAGAACCAAAGCACATTCAGATTTTTTCTCCACAATTACCGCAAGTCAGTTCCTCAGGTAAAAATACAAGATGCATGGATCTGTTATTCGAATGGGAATAGGTACATTTATACATAACATTTACAGCTACATGGCAATTTTATTTACATTTTATATTTAATTAAACAAAATCCTTTAACAACAGTCTTCTAAGGGTTAAATGACTAATGGCTGGTTAATCTCAGTAAAGCGGAAGAAACGGAACCTGGTTGGTGTGGACACACGGCTACCATGGCGATATGGCAGATGGGCTCATGTGACCCTGCCAGGCTCAAATCCGGCGCACTCCAGCATACTTCCAGCGGCAGCACGTGCAAGTGCCCTGGAGTGTCCTGTAATTTTCCTACAGGACCAATGCAGAGGGATCAGGTGCAGAAACCCGTACAGGGGTCAAGGATGGAGGACAAATCACACGACTGCTATTTTGTCTAATCTTTTGCAAATGAACGTCCCACCACACTGCCTTGGAAAAGTTTGGGGACACCTTGTCTTCTGTTAATGTCCAGTGGAATAACAAAGAACACCTTCCAAAGGTTTTGTTAGCAAAAGGCCACTGTGTCCTAATACTTTTGGTATATTAGTTTCAGCGTTCTTCATCTTCATCTTCATTAGTGTCAACTAATTTTATTAGTTTTATCATCTTTTTACAACTTTCTCTGTTAACACAGATTAGGATACTAAGCAATATAAAATAAGCCATATAAGGTACACGATGTGGACAAAAGTACTGGGACACGCCTGTTTTTCAGGGTTTGAGCTAGGCTCCTTATTTCCAGTGAAGGGCTAATCTTAATGCGTCAGCATACCAAGACGTTTTGGACAGTGCCACACTTCCAACTTTGTGGACACAGCTTGGGGAAGAACCTTTTCTATTCCAGCATGACTGTCCCCCAGTGCACAAAGCAAGGTCCATAAGTGCATGGTTGGATGAGATCAGTGTGCAAGAACTTGACCGGCCCGCACAGAGCCCTGTCCTTAACCCCATCCAGCACCTTTGGGATCAGCTAGAACGGAGACTGAGAGCCAGACCTTCTCGTCCATAAATGATCTCATAAATGCTCTACAGAATGAATGGGCAACAATTCCTACAGAAACTCCAAAATCTTGGAAAGCCTTCCAAGAAGAGTGGAAGCTGTAATAGCTGCAAAGGGGGGACCAACTCCACATTACAATCTATGTATTTGAATGTCATTAAAGTCCCTGTTGGTGTAATGGCTAGGTGTCCCAATACTCTTATTATAATCTATATAGTGTATATAAAGTACGCTATTGTGCTAAAGTGTTTGAATAGTGTTTAAAAAAGAAATCACTGCATAAATATGTAGAAAGTACAGCATTTATCACAAAAAAAGCTGTTTGTCATTACTGCACCACTGACACCATATTAGTGCCAGCAGGATCAATGATAGTTTTATAGTCCTCACATTTATGTAGCACAATTTGTTTCTTTTGCTGAAAAGCAATGCTTTTCATGCGAACAATGCCGCAAAGAAACAAAAGTCTCAATAAAGATTAGAGGGCTCACTTTCCATCAGAAGCCTGACCCTGATTGATCAGAAGCTCACCCTGATTGGTTCAAAAGCAATTTATCTATAATAAATCCTGAACTTAACCTGTTCCAGAGGAGGATAGGCATTCAATATTAGTTGCCATGGTGATGTAGCCTATAAAAAAGAAAGAGAAAGAAGCAATCTAAAAAAAATCTTTAAAACTTTATGACAAAAGAACACCAAAAATGTATTTATTTATATTACTATGCATTCCAAAACCGCTCACTGACTGGTTTGCTTCTTGATTTGTTTCTTTCTATGATGCTTTGCCTTCACTAAACAAAAGAGTAGGCCATATAATTGTGACAAATAGATCGTTAAGTTAATAGAGGTCCAATAAGAGCAGAGACAATATGATTAATCATTCAACAAGAAGTCTGTTTCAATATAATACTAAATGTAAAACTTAATTTGTGTGATTTCTTTCACAAAAACACAACTGGAGGTTTTTTCTACTCCGTAAAACGTCAAACTGTGGAATCGCCATGACTGCACAGCTTACCCTGATAGCCAAACACACTGTACAGGGATAACATATTGACTAGCCTTTAGAAGGTGAATGTGATTGTGTGTGTGTGTGTGTGTGTGTGTGTGTGTGTGTGTGTGTATGTGTGTGTGTGTGTGTGTATGTGTGTGTGTGTGTGTGTGTGTGTGTGTGCATATGTGGGTTCATGCGATAACCAGTAAGGCTGCATGGCATAACGTGTATTGATTAGGTTCTTGCAAGCTAAATAGCCTCTGTCAGCAGTAAATCATTCTCACTGTGACACTGACCCTGGGCCCTTTCTCCAGAGAGCAGCAGAAGGTCATTCAGATTGCTTACTGCTTACAGAAGGCACCAGACTAATAGAGCTTCAGTAGATACTATATTATATTATATTATATTATATTATAAGTGACTTTTGCATTTTCCCCAACATATTAAATTCAGAAAATAAATAGTAATTTAGCTCTAAAGTGCTCTGACACACTAAATGTGGTTTAATTTAACCAGACGTGCTGAAATTTTGGCCTAAAGCTGTCAGTTTATGCACAGTATTAATCAAGTTATTACTGTTAGCACAGTCTTGTTTTGCTAAAAGAAAATTGTCCTTTGTTTACTTTAAAGAAAATTGTCATGTATTTCTCATTTTTACATTAAAAAATGGAGAAAAATCAGACAATACAGAACATAAATTGCATGTAAAAATACTTTGCTACATAATTTTCTGTTCAAAGTAGAATGACTACACCAAAAAGTCAAAGGTTGAAAAATTACAATGTCTCAGTACTGTAAAACATTTTACAACAAACTGACTGTGTTAGATTTAAACTTTTGAAGTTTATTGTTAACTGATTGAAGTTACTAAAATAAGCTTAATTAAATCAAATTTTATTTATTTTTTTGCTTTTTAGGTTACATTTCTAAAAACAAATTCACAACAAAGATTCACCTTGGCCTTGTGGTAAAAGGTACCATTAGTGACCTAAAGCAGTGTTTTTTCTGGCCACTCTGGCACAGTTTTGGGGGTGATGTTTATCAACATGTGACATTTCGAATCAGCATGCATCACATTTAACAACCAGAATAGAGTCCAATCATGTGACTAGAATTTGTGATTATGTCTTGCAGAGTTACCATTTCAAAAACCTCAAAGACCTGCTGTCAGATTAACTGCCGCCAAACTTCACGGCATCTCCCTTCCTCAAGCATTTGTGTATTTTCTGAGATGTATATTGTCAAATGACAGACTCACTATGAGAGGCTCTTGGATGGAACCATGGGGGCTTGATGGTTGTGACATAAACCCTGAAATGAGTGTTTTTGCCAAGGAGACAGGGAGAAGAGATGTTTAAGGCATATGAAACCATGCCTCAATACCATGTTCATTATATTCATATTTCCTGAGCCCTAGAAGAGCATGTGTGCTGGTCTAATGTTCCATGTTCTGGTAATTCTGCACTACAGTCTGCAGGAAAATGCTAATTTAAGTTTATTCAGTCTTTGGATATGCACTTATTTTCACTTCAAAATAAACAAAACGGAACTTGATTGGGTCATCACATCTGACTGTCACACTAAAACCAAGCATTCTGCTAAGCATTCTGCATTAAAATCTTCACATAAACCGAAACATGAAATCAAATACCTTTTGAAAAGTTGCGGTTCTATTTCTATAATTTTATGCAAATTATTTCATTGGAGCAAGCAAAAAACAATCGATTTGTGCTCGTAACTATATTTATTATCATGCATTAAATGTAATAAAAATGAAGAATTTTTCCTTTTTGTGTTACATTTTTGCCATGAATTGGCCTTATTGGCCAGTTATATTTGTATTTGCATACAAGAGAGTCTCTGAATCCAGTCAGTAAGATAGTAAAGGTAGTCCTAAAAAAAGATAACTCTTATGATTTGTATTGGCAAAACATATTTTATTTCTTGCTTGCGGACCAAATCAATACAAATATTTCTCCACGGGAAATTATCGAATGGGGGGTCTGCTTTCTTCCTGCTTCCAGCAACTCACATCTTCCATTACTTTAGCTGACATGCTGCTTGATGTAGGTCTACATTAGCATCTAAGTACACTATATATAAAACATAAAACCTCTTTTGCATTTCGCTCCAAGGTAAGCTACAGTTTACAGGTCACAGTCTCTTTCTCTCTTGCTCTCTATTTCTTGCTCTCTCTCTCTCTCCCTCTGGAGATGGTAGAGAGAAATTAGTGTGGAGAGCGAGCACTTTCTTCTTGCCTTATGACAAGTGTCGGGTGAATATGACAGGTGTTGCCAGGCACTCGGGCTGTGGGGATGCGTTTGTCTTGTGAAATAACTGGAGTGGTTTTCACTCCAGGACTGTGAGAAGAATCTGGTGAGGAATGACAGTGGAGAACATGGTGTACAAAGGGAGAGACAGGGAGCTAGATAGAGACACAGAGAAAGGCAAAATTATTACTTCTTTTGGATACTCAGTGCTGATCCCTGACCAGACGATCCTGATGGTCACCTGGCCCTTAAAGGACAGCAAAAATACTCCGATCCAGCGGCCAGCTCTCTCAGTACTGTGGGAACACCCACCATCCATTTATCAGAAACACTGACCCCTTTTTTAGAAACAGTCATATGCTTCTCCTCAGTGGAAATGGTGAAGATCTAAACTATGATGGATGGCTAGACTATGCATTAACTATGTATCAGCGGAAGGGTGGGTAAAGTTATAAGCGTCCTTGAAAAGAAACGGATCTATATTGTAGCCCAGTGCTTACATAACTCAAAAGTCTTCCTCACAATTATTGAATATATGGCTGTATGTTCACACCTATATTAAATATTGATCATACTGGATCCAGTGCCTCTACATGTCTAACTAAATACAATATAAGCCCTTGACACGTGTTCCATTCTATTACTATATTTCATATGTTGCTGTTACTTCATGATTCCTTATTATATGTCATGATTATTATGATATGTACTGTATTTTATACTGTGAAAGTGAATGTGTCATTTATTATTATTTTATTTTTGCAAGGTGACCTTGGCTGAGTGCTTTGTCTTTCTTATGAAATGAAATAGTGTTTTATTTCAGCAAGCCAGGGAAAGTCACTAAACAAATGCAGGCAGTCAAATGGACAGTATATCTTTAAACCCACTTCAGTCTTCTGTTTGTGTGTTCAGGTTTCTTAATGGCTATTTCTAAACAGACTATGGTAAATATACACTCTGAATGGATTATTATTATTAAATACAGTACTATTAAGCCTGTTCATTTTTACCTGTATTCCCTATAGTTTATGCTGCTTGTGCACTACAGCGGGACTTAAAAAGAGTTTCTCTGATAGCAGGTTTTAGTGGCAGGTGCTTCTTTGAGGTGTGCGGGAGTGAAAGAGGGATTTGCGTGTTTTTTAAGCTGATTATGATAATGCAGCACCTTAAATGTGAGCAATTGCTCTGAAAACATAATAATAGGCCTAATCACATTTCTGATGCCTCCAGATTCTGCAGCATAATTAATGAAAAATATAAAATGCGCACACTCAATCAACTCATCAAAAGTATTAGAATGATACTCTTCATGGATGCCCAGAGGCAGTTTTGTGAAGGGGGTGGGGTGGGTGCAAACAGAAACCTGAAAGCCATGGAGAACACACTGTCACATGTGATACAACACTGAATAAACACAAGGCGCAGACATCAGTGAGCAGCGATATCTTTGAGGGCAATCTTTTTCTGTTTTTTTTCTCCCAGCCCACTTATGCACAGAGATGATATGGTCACCTTTTGTATTCAGCGGGCTTGATAACATTAAGTCCCTATCTGATGGAGGATCCCATTAAAATGTTCCTTTATCTCGGCCAAGAGCAAACATTTCACTCAGCAAAAGCCCAGCCGATCACAGGGTTCCTCAACTGCTTCGCTGAAGGTAAACATGGCAGACATTTACTTGCCCGTTCTCTGACAAAATACTGTTTGAACTGGCTGGCAAACTGTATCGCCTGGTTTTCATGGAAGAAGGTCAAAAGATTGTTGGATCATGCATGTTTAACTGCCTGGCAAATGGATAAAGCTTACGGTGTTAGCCGCGGGCGCCATGAAAGGTTAGGCCCCCAGACAATGGGAATTTGGAAGAGGGAGAGAGGGAGAGACAAAGTAGAGTCTAGCAAACCATAAGCTCAAGAACCCAAGTAAAGTCCAAATACCACAGAACCCAGGTCCACCTGGCCTGACAAAATGCCATCATGAAGTGAGATCGCTTAGAGTTTACAAGCACCTGACATTTCTGCACTGCCTCTTTAAAGGTCAAACAGATAGACCTGCCAGGAGCTAGCTGGGACCATGAGGGATGGTCATTGTAAGGAGGACCATTGGAAGGAGAGTGAAAGTGGCCCCAAAGTGTGGTAGATCTACATCCATTATAGATTATGTAGGATCACTGATGTGAGGATGTATTAACGCCTTAACCTTAACAGAAGCAATGGTGTAGTTTTCACTCTTTTATGTCCAATGTTCACAGTACATCTTTTCTACAATCATAGGTGGGGTGGTGGTAGATGGAGATTTTAAACATTTTATTTGAAAATGTATCATTTATTACATCACTGGTGCACAGTGATCATTACATTTTGATGGAAGACAGAAAAACAAGAATTTACTCTTTTAGGTAGTATGAATTTGAAGACTCGTGTTCCTCTTTGAATCATGTTCCATAGAGCCAAGGCCAGGACAGTTTTGGGGTTGACTTTAATAACTACAACTAGTCTTTTTGCATGTTTCCCATTTACTGAGTAAAAAAAAAATTAGGACATACTGTATAAAGATAGATTGAAGGTGTACACACAAATGATGAAAAAAGAAAGTAGATTAGCAAGTCAAAAAGTTTAAGAGAATGAATGTGGTAACAAAAATGAAGACATGTTGTACTAGAAAATGTGCTTAATGCATTTATGTTCTTAATTCCTCTGAACAATATTCAACCAGAAACTTCTTATACACCCCTTACACCCCATACATTCTATTTATTGTACAGTTTCTGTTATCCCTTGCACATTGTTCAATGCTGCAAACTGCCACCTGTGCAATAATCATACTAAAGATGCAACACTAATAATTCTGGAAGATTTACATAGTGCCTAACACATACTGTTAAGCACACTACCATTACAATTGTCTATGTATTGTTTTGTCTATTGCCTATTGGTTCTGCACCGTGGTCCATGGAGAAACATTGTCTCATCACACTGTGTATTAATACACAGTTGCTGATGACAGTAAAGTAACCTTGAACCTTATACTCCATGATTGTTGTTTTTTGATTAACTGTATTTTCCATTGATTTTCTGTTGTGTTTTTGCTTCACTGTTGTGATTTTTCTTTTCTTTTCTTTTCTTTTTTTTTTTTTGAATGGCACCTAGGGGCTTCTTTAGTTCCCATTTTTGAGCAGATACTGTATCTAGAGCCTTCAGTAAGGACCCTGGTTATTACAGACTACCTTTTTTGATCTGAAATTGCACTCTGGGAAATTATCCTGGTAATTTTTTATGTCATATTACCCACAAAATAGAGGAGACAGAAAATGAATTAACCCCTGCTGGATCTGTGGCGTACAGGTGACTCAGAGGATGGTTATATGACAGCTATGAGATGAGTGTCTAGTGCTAAATGATCGTACGGGCGATGAAGCTCAGGACTGGGCCACTGACCTCATACAGCTCAAGGTAAATGAGTCTTGTAATTTAACCCAACCTGAGCAGCCCTAGTTTCCAGCTCTGAACATGCCCCCCTCCATTATGCTGTTCTTCATTATGGATATTATGATTCCTTAGGGCCCTTATGAGGGATGTCTAATCCTGGTCTCACACTCAGTCATGCACACCTTGGAATTTATGGTGGTATTGCTGCATTCTTGAACAACAGTGTTATTTTTGAATTGAGGCAGGGATCTGCAAGTGCATCTGCATTTAGCAAAAACAGAGGTCATTTATAGGGAGTGTTTGAGACAAGCACTAAGGATAAGGCATGTCCGTCGGTAGTGGAATCTTATATTTAAGGATATTTAAGTTTAGCATGTTTGACCACCAGAGGGCATTGCAGAAACCATAGGGCCAAACTCTAAAACTTTTTACTCTAGATAGATCTAATGGACGCTAAATACAGTGAATGGATATTGTGATAGATATGGCTTTAAAACTGGAAGCAAACTGGGCTCAACACAGAGTCATGACCATACTCGCATACAGAGAAATTCTTTTTGCAATCCAGCAAACAGGCTGCTTGGGTTGTGGCACACGAGACATGGGGCTGTGACATATGGAGTGTTTGTGCATATATAGATATATGCACAAACATTCCATATGTCACAGCCCCATGTCTGTGACATATGGAATTTCTCTCTCCCTAGAACTACGCAGACTGAACTGGAATCTAGCATCCACTCTGCATCATGCTTACTGGCTAGCATGGCATGTTATTTGTTTGTTTGTGTGTGTCCTCTTGTGTCCACTGAGCAAGAACATCTAAGCTGCTGAGCCTGGTGTTTCCTGGGCTTCCTTCCTCTACACTACAGTGGGCTTCAAGGAGTATTCTGGAACTGCTTCTATTATACTGTCTAGCCGAAGCAGTGCTGTATCCAGTGCTTTGTTCTGAGACTGTTTCTGTTGAGCTGTTTATTAGAGGCTACACTGTGATCAGTGTCTCCTTTGTGTGCATTTTCCACCGTGACTCCTGCGAGTGCATCTTCTACCTGGGCTAGCCTGAATATGACACCAAAGCCTATATGAGGACTCTCTGTGTGTGAAATGTCCTGACACTGTGTTGAGCTGCATCAGTGATTATGAAAATTGTTTATTGTACAGTATATAACAAACCTGGCTTGGTGGTGGTTTTTTAGAATTTAATTCTGAAATGCAATATTCAATGACATGCGAAAAGTTCAGTGAAATAAGAAGACAAACTCAGAATTATGGTTTATGAGTGGTTTCCACTTGTATGTGTGTAGTTTTTCTATATTTTGCTAAAAAGTAATGTCCTTTCTGTGTTTGCATTATTTTTGTCTTATATTGACACAGAAACAAAAAGAAGAGCCAGAAAACACAAAACGTAAACCAAATGTAAATCAAACACACACACATGCGTGTGCGCACACACACACATACAACCATAAAAAATAAGTAATTGGTCATACAAGGTGCTGCTAAACCTAAATCTAAGCCCAACACAAATTTAAGCAACAGAACCACCACTCCCCAACACACACACACACACACACACACACACACACACACACACACACACACACACACACACACACCACTTCACATCTTTCCATGCTGCATTAAGGGTGATAGCAATTTCAAGGACATTATCAGGGCCTGTGAATGGGTCGTATTAGCCATCAGTCCCATCTGCGGGGGAAGGGCTATTTGTCTGAATGACAGGTACAAGCCTCCCCTACAAACCAATCGACAGCATGGCACCAGCACCATGTCTTAATGCAAGACAACAGCCCCAGGATGTACCGGCACCATTAAACAAACCGGGAGCAAACACACACACACAAAAAACAAGAAAACCCAGCTGATTAGCTGTAGGACAGGGAATATGAGTAGATCAAGCAAAGCACTGACAGCACAAGTCAACAAGTCACCTGATGCAGTCAAAGCTGCAGAATTCAGACTTTCAATCCATAATTATTTTATTATCTGTTGAACTTAAAAATTATTACTGAATGTACCACCTTGTTCTGCAGACCGAACATCAGTTAACTGTCTGTCAACTGTCTAACAGTTATTTTCTTTTATAAATATTATTTTTTTGTTTTCTCTTGTATTCCGCTGTCCCCAGCCCCCAATGTATGACCCAATGTATGCTGTTTTTGCTTTTGACTGTGTTGTTATACTGCCTCATTTCATGAATAAATTTTTTTTTAAATAATTAATTAAATAAACGAAGCACTTTCAGAAATAAAGTAAAATGACAAATATGCCCTAAGGCTAAGTCAGAATTAGAACATTCTGTAAGGGATATAGCTCCAGTCAGTGTTGTGTGGGTAAAGTGTCTAAATATTTAATCCACTCATTTGAATGAAGGCATGAATGTGGCAGCAGAGCTCAAGAAACGTGAGCCGAAGTGGCTGCGTTTTTGGCCAAGCTCCTATAGCCCTACAGCCTTCAGTTATTCATTACAGGCGGATTTAATAGGCTACAGCACAGAATCATGAAATGGACTTCCTGTAGGTGGGCCACAGACACCTCCTTCATCTGGATAGCTGCGTTTAATTAATCTGTGTCCAGCTTGGCAGCCATGCTGGTGCTGGAACAAAGTGACTACTGTTAGCCAACGTCATTTGGAGGAAGCAGTAGAGGAGCTGTCTTGAGTTAATGCAAGCCTTTCATGCACTACAAGAGTTCATCAAGGCCAAAAGATTTCGGCTTTGGTTATATATACTGTTAATTCAATGAAGGACGGATATTTCAACATGCCGTCACTTCTTAAGGCATATCTCAGTGACTGACAGCTGAGCTGGTGTTCCAAAGCCTCAGTGGAAGACACACTCTGGCTCTCCTTCGTTTACATCTACACTTACATCACATACTCCTTCACTTTCATTTATTGTACAGCTATCATGTGAGATGGCACACTAATCTGCATTTCAAGTTAGAATAGCTTGAATTACAGTGTGTCAAAGCAATGCAACAAGTGGACACACATGTACCCACACATGTTTAGCGATTTGGTAAGTGAGCCAGCCTTGTGTAACAAGACTCTGATGTAAGACTGTAAGACCATTTTGGGTCACGATTTGCTAGCAGCTTAGTGGGAACTGATATCTAGAGGCAGAATGTGTAGAAGATGGGGAGGGATAACATATCTTCCTTTTTGTGGAATAAACTTTGAATGTCAATATCAAGCAATAGTAGCAAGAGAAGAAGGCTCTTTGTCCAAATATGAACTGTATTTCTGCATTAGGCCTAGCACTGGATTAGCCTTCCTTTTGAATCAGTTTGAGCACTATGCTGTTCACCAAATATCTCCTGATTTTTTGTAGAGTAGTATTTGAATGTTAAAATTTCACACAAAAAATACTGTGCGGGACCCCGCGTCATTGAATTTGGACTAGATTACCGGTTAGATAATACCCATAAATAGCAATGCTTAGCTTTATCCTAACATACTCAGTTACGGTTCCAATATTACAGAACCTTTGGCTGCTGATTGCAAAGAACCCAGTGTGAATAATGTCATACAGGAAACCAATCTGTGAAAGACAAAAACATCCAACACAAATTTAAATTTGAAATTAGACTGCAGTTTTCTATAACCAACAACTAACAAAGGAAACGGAAAACAAAGGTTTCCTCTGGAAGGAAATGAATAAGCAAAATAAATGTATGTATGTAGATAATTTATTTGAGGCCTGTCGTAAAAGCTACACACTAACCGATATGAGAAAAATAAGAAATTGAAAAAAACATTAAAGATTAAAGCCAGACATAGGATCTGGGAGGGAGGGAGAGAGAGAGAGAGAGAGAGAGAGCGAGAGAGAGAGAAAGCAAACATGCAGACTTTTCATCTCTCCTCATCTTTATTTTCAGCTGTATGACAGTTCGGCTAGCGGCTCATGAGGGTGGTATGGTCTAATTAAAGCAGAGCATTAATTTCATGTTCAGTTGCGGGAGGTTTGGCCGGGGAAAAGGAAACGATGCTTGCATGTGACAAGCTTTTTACTGTCACAGCACATTGATTCTCCATGTGTGCACACAATGTCGTAACATGTGGATTTATGTTTTATGCATACAATGCAATATATAAATCAATAAATGATACAACATACCCGTGTATATTATGTTTTCATCTCCAGTGCTGGTAAGACTTTGTAGATATAAGGGTTTTGTTCCAGTAGCAACAATATGCCTGTACACATACGTAAGTACCTATGTCCTATATGTATTATGAATATATAAGTACCTATACATAATAATAAAAATTAGAAGCCCCAAGTTCCATGTAAGTACATATTAAATATTTGTGTATAAAAATGTATAAAGAAATGAAACATGGAGATTTTGTTTAAAAAGTACCATACAATGTATTAAACAAACAAACCCAAACACACACACACAGACACACTGTGATTTTATAGCTGTGTTGTTGCCAAAGAAAGAAATATGCACCTGTTGAATGAATCACCATACTCAACTCTGTCACACTTTAATAACACCCACCTGCACGACACACACTAGAGCTGAGTAAATGACAGACCAGTTTTGTACTCTATCATAACAATCTGCATATGTACTTTACTGTGGGATATGAGCACGCCTTCAGTTTGGGATATGTGATGCTGATGAATGAGATACAAGGAGATGATGGAAATATCATCCG
This sequence comes from Alestes dentex, assembly GCA_037576975.1. Classification (NCBI taxonomy): domain Eukaryota; kingdom Metazoa; phylum Chordata; class Actinopteri; order Characiformes; family Alestidae; genus Alestes; species Alestes dentex. Next base: position 21,722,166 of record JBBIGA010000146.1, read on the forward strand.
AAAAAAAAGAAAAAAAAATGCTCACTGCATTGGTGCATAGTTTCAAATGCCACCATGTGCTGTTTTATAGCTACCAGGGGTGAACTGCGTTTATATGTGCGTGCGTGTCCGCCCCTGAGACTGTGCTGGCTCATATCAAAACCCAAACCATAACATCTGAATGTCATTTCTTACTGCCTGTCAACGTCAATCCGGAATGTTCAGGAAAGATGAGTGATTTAGAAGTCAAAGCACTATGACTGTTAATGTAATAACAAGCCAAAGACACATAAAAAGAAGGAGCCTCAATAGCTTGTAACTAAGATCTCATTTCAAGTTCAGTTTGGAGGACACTGATTCAATCCACCAGAGGCCCATACGAGAATGGAAGAGGATCCACTGTTGATAAAAGGAACGTGATAAGGCCAGAGGCTATTATATGTTGGCATCACATTAAAAACAGCAGTGTTATGCTATCCACCATGGAAGACAAATACCACTATAGTTAGCACAGTAAGATAACCTGGCATGCAGTCCTTGGATGTAAAGATAACTTCTATAGAACCATCCACTGAAAGGTTCTTTAAGGGACACAAGGAGGTTCTTTAAGGGCATTGCTCCAAAGAATCTTTCTTTTCATATTCATTTGTGGAGTGTGGTGTATCTGTGATCTATTTGTCTTTTAATATCGAACTGGAATGTGAAAAATCTGCAACAGGGGAATTACAGCATTTTGCTCGATAACACCACCGGGAGGCTGTGAAATTGACATCAATATGTTTGGTTGTCAGACTGGCCACGTCTTTTTGTGCGATTGTAAACATGTCAAGGCCCCCTTCTTCTCGAGAAATCCCCAGGAGCAGTCAACAAATGCTGACAAAAGCTTAAGAAAAGTGGATTTGAAGTCACCCTACAGGGCACTACAAAGAAATGCCAGTGCTCCATGTGGACAGGAGCATGATGAATACAAGAAGTATTTACAGTGGTTATACAGCTAACATGGGAGCAATCATGCTAGTTAGCATGGTAACCCTTAGAACACAAGCAGCACGGATCTGTACTCAAAACACAACAAACGAGTAAACTCATCATGCGACAGAACAACTCGTTATATGGAGCCTTCCCTGGTTTGTGTTAATGTCAGACGTCATGCTGAGCTTTGTTTGGTGTTCCTATGTCATGAAGAACCAAAGTTATAGTAATTTAAAAAATATGTAATAATAATAACCACTACTGGAGATTAAAAAATGCCGTAACATGCAAATGCCAATAAAGAACAAAATTGTTCACATTTCTTTTATTGTTAAAACAGAAAAAGTACAAGATTTTTGAACCCGGGAGAACTTTCAGGATAGTTTCCGCCTTTCATTCAAACCATGGTACATACAATTTTGTCATAACTTAACCCTTACAACACATAAAAATGGTATAAAATAGTCTGACACCGGTGTTTGTTCTCCTGCACACAAACCCATAGAGAGCGGCAGAGCGGTGGCACCGAGTGAAAGGGTAGCAAATGGAGAACGTGCAGGAGAACAAATACCGGTGTCAGACTGTTTTATACCATTTTTATTTGTTGAAATCAGATTTTACTAATACACTCTAAGGGTTGTAATGGTTAAGTTATGAAAATTTGTGTGTACCATGGTCTGAATGAAAGTGTATCCAAACAGGAGCCTATCACAAAGACCTCTCTATCAGTCAGTGGTCTGATAGCTGACCATTGATGGGTAACACTCTAGGAAACTCTTGTATTGAGAAGGAGGAGGTGGCATCATGTATCACTGTTCTGTAATTACTGTCAAGTAATTCATGTTTCCTGAGTGAACTGCAAGAGCGCTAGCACACCAAGAAATGTGAATGCAGCATCATTAGAATTTAAGATTATTCCTTTAAAAACTGAAAGATCATTTTCTGTACACCTTTACTGCAAATCATGCTTATTTTCAATGCAAGATTTCTAAAACATTTTTCCACTTTCTGTTCTGTCTCCCTCCTGATTGTTCAATGCCACCCCTATTTTTAATAGGTGGTTTAAAGGTCCATCCTTGCCTGGTGTATATTTCAAAACACCTATTAGTGCACAGTTTTCATCAGCTATTTACTAGGTCCTTCATTAGTGGTCAGTTTCTGAAGGCAGAATGCACTTTATTGGATATTTTTCAATAGTAGATCACCCTCAACCTAGCAGTGACTTTCTATGTCTCTGTATGTCTGAGATAGTGCTCTCTTCTTCTTCTTTCTCTTTCGGCTTTACCCTTCAGGGGTCGCCACAGCAAATCATCTGTCTCCATTTAGTCCTATCTGC
>JBBIGA010000146.1:21729761-21752861 GCA_037576975.1 Alestes dentex
GACACAACCCTCTGCATTTATCTGGACTTGGGACCGGCACAAGGAATCACTGGCTTGTGACCTCTTATGGTTGCATTGAGATAGTGCTTTCTGATTCTTTAAAATGACTCTGTTCACCTGATGGACCTCAATTGCACATTGAAATGCACATTGAATCCACTCGGAAAAGTGACCATTACCCTTCCAGCCATCAAAAGCTTCACATTATGCAGTGTCCACAGTTAACAGTTGATTTCTTTGTCAATGACTGATATGGGTTCATAGTCATACCTCCTACTGGGCTTCGATTTCTGTAATGACTGGCATATGATCATTAAAAGGCCATCTGCACCATTTGCATTTCTCTGACTGTAATGGTCCGTAAGTGGCTGCAAATGGCAAAACCCACATCCTCAGATGTCACCTCTGCCTTTACAAAGTGCTGCAGAAAGTGTTTTCTCCTCCGAACTTTGAACTACATGTGTGTAAACCAGCTCGAAATAGACCACTGATGTAAGCCGTACACGTAACATGAGGATTCCAGCCCTCGGATGTCGGTTAGGGTCTCATTGGAGCAAATCCTGTTATAGTTCAGTTAAGAGTCGCATCTGCATCTACCTCCTTTCTCCCCTCTTCGAGGATTCCAGTGATGCTATGCCAATAAACATGAGATGCACAAACACGTTTTTAAAAATTGATCACAAATTAATAAGTAAAGGCGAGAGAGTTGAATCAGCGCCTTGGCTGCTTCTCACAAGGAAAGTCATTTGCATTGCAGGCCGGGTTATTACACTCCCTCTGATCAAAATACTCGATTCCATCAGTGGCTGTACCATTGGTTGTGAAACAGGTGTTTGCAGGAGAGCAAGGAAACCTAATGAAGTGAAATGTCTATCAAGCGGTAAACCGAGAAAGGCTAGAAATTAATCTGTATCTGCTACATTATGCCGGAGGAGAGGTTTCAGTGGACGAGGCTGGACAGGTTGCTCATTTCCTAAATGCAGTTTACTTTTAGATGCTGCTAGTTATGCTGTGTACATTTGACTTCCCTCAGTTACGTTACGTGCATTCTTAAGAGGTTTACATGTCTCCATGTCAATAAAACAAATGCATAAATCTAATCTCCATGCAAGCTCCTCACAAACCAAGCTCATTTCTGGGATACAGTTTGTTACCATGCCAACACCAGAAGCCATAGTGACACATAACGTGGTCTGAAAATAATAAAATCATTTTTGTCATCCAAAAATGTTTAGTAAGCAATCATCAACTCTTTATCTATTTATCTGTCTATCTATCTATCTATCTATTGATTGAATAAATAATTTATTAACTTTAAGCACTTAAGCACTTCATTGACTAGCATTTCCTCACCATATCCTACTACAAATCATGTGAAATCAAAGGCTTTTTGTCAACTCCAATACATAAACATGATAAGCTTTGTGGCGCCTTACAGTACAGTTCTCATTAACAATAAATATAATACAGATATTGTGGTTACATGTGACAAGAATATGGATGCCCTGTGGAAACTGCATCTATTGCTCTTTTCTGTCATGTGACCTGGACATCTACAAATTGTTACTTCAAGATTACTTCAAGCTTTTTCTTTTTTTTTTTTTCATTCGTGGCCCTCACCTCTGGCCACACTGGTTAGACAGATTCCCTCACATTGGTGAATTTACAGGATGGATCTGAACTGCGCTGCATGGTGCCATTCTTGTCCCTACAGTCTAAAGTAGCTGTCAAGTTAAGAACACAGTTTTTTTTTGTTTTTGTTGTTGTCTCTGCACTCCATCTCTTTGGATTTGAGATGAACAATGATGTTGTTAAATTTGAGCATATTTGCAGTCTATATTGCAAGGACCATTCTAACACACTCCTACTGTATTAGGGGATCAAAAGTAAATGGACAATTGATTACTTAGTTACTTTTGTCATCTGGATTGATAGCTTATATGGCTTTACAGCAAGCCACTGCCACAAGAATAGAAGGTTAGGCTACAGCTTACTAAGCCGTATATTAAAAGCCTAGAAGAAATTCTTGTGGACAGGTGAAATGAAGCTTGTATGAGATTGATGGAAAGAGGAAAGTGTGAAGAGAAGGATGAAAAAATAAAAAAGCTCATGACCCAAAGCTAGCCTCATCTGTGAAACATGGTGGAATGGCATGTATGGCTGCCAGTGGAATTGGATCACTCATCTTTATTGGTGATGTGACAGCAGGATGGATTCTGAAATGAACAGAAGCTTCTTAACCACTCACATTCTACTGCTCACAGTCTACTGAGCCTCCCAACTCCATGGATGGAGCTTCATCTTGCAGGAAAAATAATGTGAAACACATTACTAAAGCTTAACATATTTCTCAAGTACCTGATGGTGCCAATTGGATCAAAGTCTTTAGGCAGTCATTGACTGCAAAGATATGCATAGAAGAGCATAGCAATTTTATTTCTGATTCAGTTTTTTTTTTTTTTTGTCATTTTCTTTAAGGGGAAAAAAGCCAGAGACTCCTGAAGGGTTCACCTGCTCAAGATGTAAATACTGTCTAATTAAAGTCAGCTTTCAACACTTTCACCTCATTGACATTGTTCCATTTTAAAATCCAAACAACAAAATTTGTGTCACTACTCGAATTACACTGTAGTTACTTGTCCGGTATTTTCAAGACACTGCTTAACTCACAGTTTATATTGAATATGCAATGTGAGATAACATTCTACTAACTGAGCCCGAGCCCTGACCTTTTTCACTCTAGTAAAAAAGTGTTCACGACTCAGAAACGCTGATGGAAGCATTTCAGCTTAATACTGTATGTGAGCAGTGGCCTCAATAATGCTGCATGCAAATGAACTGCTGTAAACAGCATGCAAGGGCCCACAGTTCGGCTGCCGAAAGTAGGCCGATAATTCCAAGCACAAGGGTTGATTAGAGTGGGCCCAGAGGATCTTGTTCGTTTATCGGCATTATTGAGAACATAAGGAGAACATAACGGCAGTTTCAAAACATTCCCATGGATGAGACAAGCCAAGACAGGTGGATGGTGCAGGGGTGAACGGAGAGAGATTGCTTTTAGAGCAGCTTGCAAATCTATTTCTCAGACACTGGACTGTCCCTTGAGAAATGCAGGAGAAGATAAGGATGTGGGCTCCGGTAGTTCTGTAGACTTCCAGGCAGCTGGCAGATGGGTCCCCGTAGTCCCGTCTGCACCAGGGTCACTGGTGATAAACTCGCAGCTAAAATTACTGAGGAATGAAGCCTCTGTGTTCCTAATGGACGGAGAGTGAACTATAACTGGATAGAGGATATGGTGGAGCATGGTAGGAATTTGTCTAAGAACATCACAAATATTCCATCTTGGATGAGGAATTACCCAAAAGCCTAAGCAGAGGGAGAGAATTTTATAATGAGGAAATACAGCCTTGGCTAGCTTTAGTGCTGTTAGGGCTGGGTTTTTGTTTATTGAGGCTTTTATTTTGAAATAAGAGGATGTTTGTGTCTTGTGTCACTGTGTCACCTGTTCTGTGTATTAGTTTAAGTGATTAGGCTTTATGATTGGTTCTTGTCTGAGAGTGTTTTGTATTTAAGTTCTTTGAGTTTGGGTTGCGGATCAACCCTCACACTACCCTATTGTTTCCAGCATGAGACCCCCTTCCTTATGTAGGTACTGTTTAGTGTTTTTCAGTTAGGCCCTCATGCCTTTTGCTTTGTTCTGTGGAGTCTTTCTGTATGAAACCATCAAAGGGACCTGCATTTGTGCCTCGCCTCACTTCCCCCGAGCACTGCCCGTGACAAGTGCTGGGCCATATGTTGTTGTTGTGGTAAATTAAGTTGCAAAACACAGAATATACCATAAGTATCATCGATACTTCTGGAACACTTAATTAACGTAAACCGTAAAATCATAAAACAACAAATGTGGACCAACAATAACCAGTGTACAGCAATTACAAACACTGCATGGTAGATCACTGATTTTTGCAAATGTTGAGAAAAACTCCACTGGGACTTATTCCTTATGTTTTAGGACTCACATAAATTGATAATTGAAAATAGAAACCATTTTTATTGTTAAAGGAACCAGCATAGTCACTCCAGCTTGGAGGATGCTTAGCCTGGCTTTTTTTACCTCATTGCTTCATTGAGACCTGAAGCCTGCTCTTACAGGCAGGCATGACCTTTTGTCCAACATGGCGAAGCTTCAAGCTGGGGCATGCATTACTTACTCCATAAAGTTTCAGCAAACAATGCAGGAGCCATGGTTTGTCTCACCGTCAAAGGTGTTGCTCTTCTCACCATTTACAAAGGAACCAGGCCAATGCTTGGCACAAATAAAAGCAGATTTTTGTCCTTCTGGTTGAAGCAGGTAGTGAGGGATCTCACTAGAAACCTCAAATTTTTGTTGAAAAAAAAAGTAATTGAACAGACTCATCATGCTTATTACATTTAAATTTTACCACTATTGTACCACTGCCTTTGTTTCAATATTAAGGGTTGAAAACATAACAATTAAATTTCAACAGAGATAGACTGAAACTGTGGTATCAGGATTTTTACCTATATGGAATCTAGGTCTGCATGCCCAAGCTACCTCTCTAATTGGTTAGGACTTCAGGACCTGGACTAAAAGTCTTAACTGATGCTTTGACAGCTTACATAATTTAGAAGAAATCAAATGCTCATTTTGATTGATGATGGGTGGGATCAATCCTCTGTAGGATATCCAAGATATATATGTCTGACAGTGAATATAAGCAGTCGCTTGCCTAGAATCAGTGCCAGCAGCTCTACACCATGGCTCTTTCACTGTAAAACTTCTACTCATCTACTGTTGATGGTTGTGAACCACAATTAGCTTTGTGCTAATATGCTACTAGAAACCCATAGGGGTCCTGGCAAATTCATGATTGTAGAGGTATTTTCCTCATTTTTGACCGAATTTTGACATTTATGGCCAAAATGGAAGACCTATCTGTAAAAAGTCATGGAAAGAAGGTCACCTTCTTATCCATAAATTCTGTTCATTAAAATGGTTCTATGCACCACTGAAGCAGTTCTCTTTTGATTATTTCTTTCTAGTGTTAGCCTTGAGCTCTCATTCCTCCTACAGGCCTCTACTCCAAGGCAGTGAATTTGTACCATTGGCACTCCAGCACTGATTAAGATTTTCTCATTTCCTCTCTCAAGAGAAGTTTGTTTACGAGGAGCGACGTGGCATTGACGTCGGAATGAAGGCAATTCACTTTAAATCAATCTACAAAGGCTTTTGTGCTGGCCACATTTCTAGCACAATCATTAGTTTTTTAGACGGCTGTATGTGAGCAGAATATTGCGTCGGCCCAAAGAAAGAGGGGGAAAAAGAGGAAAGAACCGTCACAAATCCCAAAGGTTTTTGTCCCCCTTCTCCAAATAACGTGAACTGGCATTCCAATTAAATCTCAGGAGCTGGCTCTTAACTGAACCACCAGTGTGAACAGTGGTCGGAGACACGGGCTGCACTGGCTTTGTGAGGTGGAGGCGATGAGTCCCGACTTCCAATTCCTGAGAAGAGTCCTCTTTTTGAGCTCGTCTCGGAAATGGGCGCCTTTCATTTGCTAATGTGCCGCCGCTGCAGCTGGGGGGTGTCAATGGACCCCTTTTGAGGCTCAGTTAAAGAGAAACAAAAAGGTCAAATCCTTGATTGAAAATGTATGTGTCCTGAATTGATGTTTCCCTGCAGAGGGGCTGTGCATGTGTGAAAGAGTGTTTACCATTTTAGTGCCACGCAGAATTTGCTAAATCAATAATCTGGAGATTGTGGGTCTTTGTAGACCACCAACATTTAACCGCATTGCTTCTGAAGTCATCATCAGAATTTTGATGAAATGAAGCACTGATTTCATTGCTTCCTCCTAATGATCCACCAACAACTTCACATTGGATATAAGAAGCCTGCTCACAGCATCTTGTACAAGCAAATTGAGACTGTCTAGAATAAGCCCAACGTACCTTGAAGCAGAGCGAAGCAGAGATGGGAGAGAATAGAAAACAGAAGAATAGACTAACATATATTCATTTGTTCTGATTAATCAAATCTGAAAATAACTGAGCTCCGGCAATTCAGCAGTTACCATAGATACCATCTTCGAAGAGGATGAGGAGGAGGATGGAGGCGTCTTTGTTTGTAGGATCAATGCAGTGATGACTGATCTGTCTGGTATAAGGCCAATGAAACAGCCAGGAGTCTGAATGGGTGAACTGAACCCTTTCCTGACCTACCAACTGGCACCTCTAATCTGCATCACAGGAGAACTCTATTTCTACATCCTTTCCATCGTGGTCCACTGATAACACTTGCATCAAAGCCATAGTTCACATGACTTTTCTTCATCCCATAGAACAGTCCATTTGTGTTACGGTGCCTTTGAGACTAATATATGGAAATGACTGACTGCAATTCATTTAGAAAGCTCATCTCTACTTGGCGATGTCTGTTTCCAGGGCAAACAGGAATTGCTTCAACACAATCCTAGGCAGTCTGACTGCTTCCAAATTTAAATACATTATTCAGGGAGCCAAAATAATAGACTAAATTTGAATTTTTCAAATATTTCATGTATATACATGTATATATCTGTAACATATGAAATTACATGTTCATACGCATTATCTGAAATGAATTTGCAATGGATGCCGAGATCATTTGCCTATTTCTGTGCATTTGTCTAGTTCTGTACATCTGTGCATTTGCAGCATTGCACCTTTGCATCCACTGTTTCTGAAATGCTGCCCATTTCGTCTTAATTTTTTGTCTTCAATCCATTATAATCAGTTCTGGTTTAAGCCACGCCTGCTACTGACTTGTATCAAAATAAAAGAAGCAATTATGAAAAAAAAAAAGAAAAAAAGATTTGTTTAACCAAGAAAATGAAATAACTATGCCGATTCAGCCCACACTGATTTAAATACAGGTCATCCCATCAGAGCAGATGTCATTTACATATAATCTTAAAGGAGTCTTAAAGGAACAGTAACAAAGCCAGTCTGTTTAACTGTGAAGGACAAAGCGAGGTCATGCAACAATTTTTGGCACATACATAGAAAAATACAGTAAAACATATAGCGAAATACAAGAAAATACAAGGTCCAGAGGCTTTGTAGCTTTTTACATGAGGAAATCTCTACTTTCATAAAGTACAATATGCATATTCTGTCCATCCCTGACTGGAAGGTCATTATGTTGGACTTTGACTGACAAGTTAGTGTATGGTCTATGTTTATAGTGCAACTATCTTGGAGAGGTGTTGCTTAGTTGAGTTTAGTGAATGGACTGTCAAAGGAACGAAAATCAATGTATAAACATATTATCGATTTCAGCCCTAATGGTGGGCTATCCATTCTGCCAGCTTTGGTGGTGAAGAGGTTTTAGTTGCAGGCAGGCCACCATCATCCCATGCCTTGGAGTAATGGTCTATAATCACTCGTTGCTTTTCCAGAGAGTCTTGGCTTTACTCAATGACTCTGAGCAATCTGACCTTTTTCTTTCAGGCCTGTTTGTTTCTTTTCTCTTAGCCTTTTTTTCTTTTTTTTTTTTTTACTCAGTCCTCAATTAAATCTCCCTAGGATGCCTAGAGACAAATAAGGGTCTACAAATCATGCTAGAAGAGCAGAAGGCAGTCGAAAATGGCAGCTGATGTAGAATGTGACTGTTCGAACAAGATGGCGCCTTTCGTGCTTTGTCAAAGCTGGATTGGTATAAGCTGGACAAAGGGGGTGGAAAAAAGGCTTTGTGTTAACACCTGCTTGGAGAGCAGTAAATTAAAGCAGGGATGTTGTTTACACAGTGGCGGGCGAAGGCCAGGACTGCCGGCCACTATCCGCAGGAGGTATTCCCAGACGCAAGGGCTTTGGACAAGGTTAAATCAATCAAGCTTCTAGAAAACATGGCAATTTTGAAATGTCAGGCATTGGATCATGTGCTAAGTAGTTGATTGTTCAGAGATCTTCAAATCCAGATGTCAAATCCAGTTTCCAGCTCTGGATTTTGAAATCGATTATAATACCAGGAGTTGGATTTCCAATGAGTGGACAAATCCTAAAAAGCATGGCTGGCTCCAGTTTGTGGGTGACTTACCATGTCCTGCCATTTAAATGCCCATCAAAAACATGAAAAGCAGAGGTGCTAAAACATAGGTCCAGTGGTTTCAAGCTGCGGTAGGATAGAGAAATAATCTGAAGAAAAAATGGATCTGATGAAGGAGGCATGTCCCAGACAAGCAGTTTACTTTGTGGGGAGAAATGTAAAATATTGAATCATTTGGTTACTTTTGTCATTCTTTGTTACAAAGAAATGTATTAGATTTCTTGTCATTTTTAGTAATTTAGTAGTTCCAAAAAAAAAACAAACCAGAAGCTGAATACAAGATCTGGATTTAGAAGTTCCACAGACTACAGTAACTTTAAAGATACACAAGACAAACATTCAAATCAGTGAAAAATAAGATATACACTATACATTTGAAAAAGCTAAATTAAAAAGATATTTTTAGAAACAAAACATGCTTAACACGTTTTGGCACCTGTAGATTTGAAGCCCTCAATAGAAGACACAGTTCTGCACATTTTAACTTACATTTAACATCTGCACATTTTAACACTCATTAACTGTCTCATCACACTGGCTCAATAACTCAATAGCTCGTTAAACTGTTGTCTGATGATCCATCAATTATATTGTGTGCCTTTTTTAGGCCAGCAGTGATGAGTAAAAAAAAAATTCTGGCTAACAAAGTACACAAATAGTAAAGAAACAATACATTTTCTTGTTAGCAAAGAGTATTGAGTGTATTTTCAGGAAATATTAGGTGGGTAACATGAAAATGTGGAAAATCTCTGCCTCAATCTCAAATACATCAACAACTCATTTGGCTGAGATTGAATGCAGCTGCAACATGGCCTTTAACACAACACTGTATGTTCTAAAGTTTAAGTTGTAGGTTTAACCTATAGGTTAATTTATTACGATTTTATTCCAAGGAATTTTGAAACATTTCTCTTTGTTCATTTTTCGCAACATGCTGACACGACATCTGTGAAGTTACAAAGTTTTATAATAGCTAAATTTGATGGTTACCACTGGGCTCATTTCAGTCTGCTATGCGTTTAGATGGCATGGCCTCCCACTGGGATCGAGTGTATTTTAACTTTTTTTTTTGCTGAAAACAACAGTTTGGCTAAAATCCTGGGAATATACAGCAACAAACATCTTACCACACAAGTTGCTCAGCAAGTGCTCAGCATGTTAAAGTATTCTGTTTTTGATTAGTCTGATATTGCATAAATATGCACACACACACACACACACACACACACACACACACACACAGAGTTCTCTGTACCCGGTCCTGTGTGGTTTTGAGATATTTATCAGACTTGGATGAAGCAAAATGTTTACAAAACATCCCCACTTCAGAGTGATGGATTGGGACATAAAGGAGTGAAAGGCTCATATTGAGAGCACAGCCCCCGCAGTAGTGATGGAATGCGATTTGCGTAGTTTTATGCTGCGATGCTGAGAGTATGTGAAGTGCCTGGAGGTGCAGATCACTGCAATGTGTGCTAAATGGCAAAACGCCTAAATATTCAAAGAGCATCTAACCCAGCAAGAGCCGCACAGTCGTTCGAGGCGGTGGGAGGGGTGAGGGGGCATTCTGTAATGTGTGTGTTTGGGTGTGTGTGAAAGGGAACTTCTCTGTCCCTTTCTACTGCTAAGCGTTTGTTCTGCCTCACATATTCCCTGTCCCTCAGGGCCAGCAGCCCCATCCACAGCCACACATCAGCTAGACCTCTGTGAACAGTTACAGTACACAGTAATAACACCACACTCACACACACGTTTGTGGAAAAATCCATGTACACATGTTTCATCTTGTTTGTATTTTTGTGTGTATATATCCATATTTTATGGGGATTATTGATGCCATGTGATATGAAACATTTGTGTCTATACTGTGTCTGCTTTCGTGAAACTGTGTGCATGAACTTTGTTTATTATTATTATTAGCAGTAAAAGTAGCAGTGGTATTATTATTATCATCATTATTATTATTATTATTATTATAAATAAATAAGAAGTACATGTCCTCTATTTTTTAACAAATTTATTTCCAAATGTTCATTGATTTCCTGAGTTCAACATGTGACAATAGCAAGCATCCATTTGTCATACATGAACACATGGTGTGAGCAGCACAAAATTCTTCAAGCATTTAACCCGTTCACCCAAGCGAACCAGCAGGGAGCCAGTACGGCATCGCTTGGGGCTGGTACTTTCTTCTGCTACCACTAGCAGACCTTCTGATTGCATGGGAAACTCCCTAAACACTAGGCCAGCAGCTGAAAAATATACCAGAAGCTGAAAAAAGCCCAGTCAAACCCATAAACCAGGGGTTCTCAAACTTTATATTCAAAGGTCAAAATCTAATTTAGGTCCAAATCTAGATAAGGTCAAAGGTCCAGGACAACAACTGATAAGCAAATCCCTTTTATTAAATTTGCCTACAACATACAACCAAATGAAACGGTGCTGTTTGCCTATAACTGTTTGCTTGTGAACCTTATCCACTCTCACTTTTCACAGTAAAGTGTAATATGCACTGTAGTTTTATGAAAAGATTATACAAAATAACCTTAATTAACTTAAATACTTTGCCTCAACAAATAAAGTGACGACAGGACGTAACACCTCTTTCTGTGGTGACTGTTATAATGACACAGGTATTTCGCTCACGTGTGCTCGCAGGACTGCACGTGAATGGAGGACTTGCAAATGTGGATGCAGAGCCTGAGAAATGAAGCACGCCAATGTTGCTTCGGTTAATCTCAGGCCGGGGTCACCGTAAAAATCTAAATTATGTTACATTTTACAAAACTAATAATTTATTGAAACACAATTGCATTGCGCCGATGCATTCCTAATATGATGTGTGGACTAGGTCCGGAATTACTTGCAGTTCGGTCCGGATACGGACCAGGATCCGGACTTTGATGGGTCTGGAATTGCTGCCATAAACCATAACCCAACACTAAAATAACATTAACCGATAACTGAGCGCTTACCTGGTTTTGTGGGTTAATCCTGTTTTTTTTGTCAGATTTTCTTTCAAAACTGAAACTACAGAAACGCAAGCACACACGTACATACACACACACAGAATATTCATGGAGGGCCCGCAGTCAGCATGATTTTGTTTGACAGGAAAGTAATTAAAAACAGCCCAAGCACATATTCTCAGCTTCAGCCGAGAATGTTTTCGACGTAATTCTCATAAGCACATCGTTCATGCACAATGAATATCTGAGAGAGGAACATGCTCGCAGTTTTAATGGGTACTCACAAGAGCATGTGCATCCATACACATGGCCGCACACATACAGGGACACACATACAGAAGCATACACAAGCACACACTGTCACAGGCAACGAGGACATAATAATAACCACCTACACTGAAACAAAGCCAATTAATGCACAGTACAAACAATTAATGCAAAGTACAAACTCAGACACTCACCGACACACACACACACACACACACACACACACACACACACACACACACACACACACTGTGCCACCTTTTGAGGGCTTCTGTATGGTTATAAATAAAGGCTAATGCTACTGCTAATAGGCCTAACTCAACCCCAAAATTAATCACAGCAACCAAAAGATCAGTTTTGGCTTGTTTTATTTTTTTCTGATAAATTGAAGAAGAAACCAAATATCCAAACTAGGAGACATTCCACAAAGAGACACACATGCACACACAGTTTGTCCCAGTGTTAGTGTGCTCGCAGGCTCTTCAGCTTCATCTAAATCTGCTTAGCATTCCTACTGCTGGCATACTTCTGCAATAATGCTCAGCATAACCGAGAAGAAAGGAGGGAGGGAGGGAGAGAGAGAGAGATGTTGATACATGTGCTTGACTTTTATTCTTTTGTGAGGACCTAATTTCCCCCAAGTGAGAAGTTTACAGGAGGGCTTTGTTTAAGGGAAAATCAGGGCTGCAACAATTCACTGCAGAGAATATAGATTAATCTCCAATGTTGTACAATGATCATATGATATACACAATTGTTCCAAAAGGGCGGTAAAAAGAATTCATATGTCTCCACAAAGATGATAAAGATGATAAATAAAGATAAAAACTAAATAATCAACTTTACCCAAACCCATGCTGTGTGAGTTAAATGAACACATTTAACACATTCAGAGCTCTGAATGAGCTTCATGTAATATAAATAACATTATTAATATTGATATTACAAACGGCATTATACATTCTTAAAAGAAAAAAAAGTGCAACATTAAAAGTAAGAGGTAATGAGCTGTACAATGAGTCATTCATAATTATATTATGACATTTTAGGATGGGTGCAGCAGCAGCATTCAAATACAGAGCGAGTGCACCCCTCTGGGGTTGCCTCACTCTGTTACTGCTTTGTAACATTGCACTATACCCTAGCCAAAATAAAAGAATGATTATTTGGCTGAATGCTAATGACATTTTTGGAGAGTAAATGTGCCATGTTTGATATTTGCCAACTCCAGTTGTGCATCCCCAGATTACAGTACGCCATACAGTGTCTGAAACCAAGTCTATTTAAGATAAGTGTCTGCAACCAGGTCTGTTTGAAGTTAGTGTATGCAGCATTAGCTACATTAGGTTCAAAGATCCTGTTCAAAAACAAGAGAAGTGCACTTCATACGGCATGCATGTCTTGAGTACATTTGCAATAGGTTGTGCAAATTTTACTGGCCAGATCACTTACTTTACAAAATAAGGGAAACATCAAAATATGTAATGTAATATGTGCAATAAAAAGGCTGTGCTAATCCTATTTGGTGTGATGCATGTTACAAAACCACCATTTTTAATGAGATTTTTTGTTAGTGTTTACCTTACTACTACTACGGTGATGTCCCAAGACCATGCCAGGAGTGTCTCAGTAACACACACACATACACACACACAATGGCCTGGCCTTCGCATCATACCTCCCTGGTGGCCTGACAGAGTTCCCTGTGTGAGTAATTGCCTCAGAGGAGTAGAAGGAGAGGGCATTTATCTCTCGCTCTCTCTCACGCACACACACACACACACACACACACACACACACACACACACACTCACCCATCCATACTCTCATAAGCACTCAGTAAGAAAAGGGATAGCTGACAAAGAAGTGCAACAAAGAACAAAATATTACATACACTGTCCACTTTAGCATGAAACGGCTCTCTTTGTACTTTAAATTACCTTACAGGTTGACTCTGAGTAAGAGTAGCTCATTTCTGTCCTTCATAAAAGGGGGTTTTACACTTAAGTTCACATTTAGCAGACCCCCTTATCCAGAGTGACTTACAATCATTCATTACAGGGACAGTCATCCTGGAGCAGCCGAGGGTTAAGTGTCTTGCTCAAGGACACAATAGCAATTTAAACCTGCAACTTTTGTGGCCATCAGTGTTTTACCCACTAGGTCACTGCTAGCTTGAGAGTGGTCCACCACCCAAATATACAGTCAAGAGGGCCTCAGAGGAGGGAAGCTTGCCATAAATGAAGGGTAGAGGACAGTTAACACAAACAGATGGGCTACAGTGTCTAACTATACACCACACAAATGGAGCTATGGGAGGGGCATCTAATAAAGTGGTCAATAAGTGTCAAAGACAAGGCCCGATACCATTTTTTGAGTTCAGGCTGATTTGTATGACATTGGGCTAAAGCTGGGCTTTTCAGCCTGGGTCTCAAAGATGGTAAAGGTCAGGTTTGACCACAGTTTAATCATGAATACCTCTGATTGCATTCAGCAACATTGCATTCACACTTTAGAACGTAAGCTTACAAGTGATTTTAGTGTGATTGCATCTGAAACACATTATTTTTCTTCCTAAATTTGAGTTTTATTATTTTTATTCTTTTTGTAGCTGAATTTCACACCTCTCCTCCTCTTCTGCAGTTTTGGAAATATTGCAACGATTCCAATGTCAAAATGTCCATTAATGTCTGGGGCAGTGAACTTGTATGTAACTTGGTGATTGGTTGATTGGGGCCAAGTGTTGATTGTTTAAAAATTTGAATTTTATAATCGATTTGGCTCTGTAAAAAATAGGGAGAGAGAGATGGATGGTTGAGTTGCCTTCAAAATGTGTCTTAGACAGAGCCCGTGATGTCATGGATTTGGTGGCCACAAAACGACAGGAGAAACACAAACACAAAGAAACAAATACATAGTGAAATACACAGCAGACTCATAAACAAACTTCAAGACAGTAAAGCTAAGATCACTTATAAAAATGTGTGTCACTGTTTGTTGTGGTTTAATTAAAAATAATCAGCCCATGAACGCAGTTACATGCACCTTTAGCCGTCCTTATCCATAAATGGGTTATTAAGAGGTAGCGCTTTCACATCCCCCCTGGTGGTGCAGTGGTTCATCACTGGATATTGAATGAGATGATCATCGGTTTGAATTCATAGTGCGAATAGACTATACATCCATTACAATCTCTCTTAGTGTTTTTGAACATCCAGATTCGCCATTCTTGATGTAGTGTTGGAAAGATGCCATGGAGCAGAATGATGGGTGCATGCACCAGAAAGCAAACAAGCTCTCACATTCTGGCTATTTGTCAAGCACTTCAAACCTTTTAAATGTCGTTTACCATCTACTTTCTGAATATATCAATGATTGAAGGATTCTGTATTTTATAGTTATAGCACGAGGAGAGAAAGTTGAAAAGCCCTCGTGGGCTGGTCAACATGTAAAGTGCGCAAACAATGGCAGCACTGAGGCCAGCTTACATAAAAGAAAGTGTGAGATTACCAGGCACTTCCACTAGTATCAGTGCTACTCTCTGTTTAAGTGTGTGACTCCTGCTAAGTACACTCTGTACAATGATGTCGCGTTTTTCAGTGTTCCTATGGCATATCAAGTGTTTTCCACCACAAGAGCCTTTTCAAGAGCAAAGAACTCTGGAACCTTTAGGCATCACAACTCCAAACTTCTTAGGAACAAAGAGTATTTGCAGGAACTCAAGATCTTTTAGTAACATTTCCACCACAGAAACATTTTTAGCAACAAAGAGCTCTATCAGGAGCTTTTAGATGTCCTTCCACAATAGAAACCTTTCCAGGAGCTAGGAAATTCTTCAGTTAGATTGCCACCAGAGGAGTCATGGCCAGTTTTAATTCCCGGGCAATGGTTCCAGGATGCTTGTTACTTCCTACTCTAGACCTTCCAAGAACTTTCTTAGTTCCAGATTAAGAAAAAAAAGATTTGGTCTGAAGATTTATATTGAGTAGAACAGATCCTTCATTCACTGGCCAGTGCTTTCCTACAATGCTTTCCTTTGGCAGCCAAATGTGAAGGTAAATAGGGAGACAGAGAGAAACAGAGAGAAAGAGAGAGACAGGACATAGACAGGAAAAAGGAAGGAGGTAGATGAGTCAAACCTGATGGAGAAAGACAAGTGAGAAGGAAGAAAGATGAAGGAATTGAGGAATGAGGCAGAATGAAGGTCAAAAGGAAGTGGGAGGCAAATAGAGAAGCAGAAATAAGAAGCTTTGTGGAAAAGACATGTTTATTGTAAATAGACAGGGGGCAAGAAAAAGACTTTGTGTCCACTGGCCTCTCTAAAAATGAGAGAAGAAAACAAGGAATTTGTCCGCAGCGGGAAGGACACGACAGACAAAATCAATGCTGGACAACATGAGGCTCTCAACTGGCCCTTTATGTCAATACTCGTGCTATGAAGCTCTGGAGTGGCAAAAGCAAAAAAATGTTTGCTGTTTTGAGTTTGAGATTTTTTTCTTTTCATACGGGTCTCAAACAGCCACCTGGTCGTCTGCTGAGCAGTGAAATCAGCTGCTGTGTCAGCATTTGAAGATTTATTAAAGAGAAGTCAAACGGTCTCACCAATGTTCTTTTTTTAGGAGATTTGTTTTTACCAGCCAGGCATCTTGTAAAAAACAAAACATCTCTTTTATCCTTGAGAATTTCTGTTAATGTGGCTTATTTGAATGGTATTACCCACTATACAACAGTCCGTTTACAGCCTAATATCTTTTGAATGACTTTTCAAAATAAGTTAAAGGTACTTTTTATTAAATTAAATCTGTTGCCTACTGCACCTGTCTCAAGTAAACGTGCCTCAATGTACATAAAATATGTCAAAGGAAAGTAGAATGACTTTCAAAAGAAAAACTTTTATCTCCCAAACAGTAACATCAAAAAGAGTTAAACTTAAAGTTAATGTTATTTTTCCCAGTAATGTTGGTTCTGTTAGTCCACATATATACATAGTTTTCTTATAATGAGGTAACATCAGTTTTATCCTAAAAACTTCAGGTCAATGAAGGGATAACTTTATAGAAGTTTTTTTCAAAACTGTTACTTTTTCAAATTAATTTTAGATAATGAAATGCTGTTTTTTTTTTTCAAGTAATGTGGACATTTTCAGTGTTCATATAAGCAGCTGTTAGCTGGTGTTTTGGGCTCCTGGGTGGTCCTGTCACTGGTAGTGATAAATGTTGCAATATTAGTTGGGGATTGTGAGTTCAATCCCTGGCGATCCCACAGTCATTCATGCCTGAGAGTCCAGGAGAGAAAACTGGCTTTTTTTGGGGGGTGGGGGCAGTGGTCCTCACTCTCTCCTCAGTACCCATCCTAATGCTACCCAAGCTGCATACCTGTTAACTGACATAGCAGAACTGACAGTTAATGTTCTCGTCCAAGCATTTGATTCTCCTGTCTAGTAATGATGCGTTAGTGGAGCTTCACATGTCTCTGAGGAAACGTGTGAGCATTCATCGTCCCAGTATGGAGGCATTGTGTGATAGGGAAGTGGAACCTCATGACTAACATCAGAGATGGAACTGGATGAGAATCCAAAAAAAGATCAGCCTGTGTTTTAAAATGGTGTAAAAAGGACAGTATTGCAGCAGTAATATACTGAAGAGCATCATCCATTCACCCATTCATAGATTATTATGTGCAAATGTCCCAACTATGCTTATTCTCTCCTATTGTCCTCATGTCTCACTCCATGTGTAGGCGTCTAACGCAGGCAGCTTTTCAGTGCCAGTCTCAGCGGGTTTCATTATAATGTTTACAACGAGGAATTCAGACATGTCTTGCACAGAGACTGCCCACATGTGCATTTACCCATTTAGGGCCTTGATTAGAGAGGCATCAAGCTAAAGTTTGGATCTGGAGGATGTAGAGGAGTTTAAAGTGATAGTTTCGCACAAAATAAAATGTTTGCAGTCCAAAGTTTTTACATTTGCAATGACGCTAAGAAGCTAACATAGCCAACAAATAATGGAAGCTCCTATTTCAGGTGTCAGAAACTACATAACCAAGTCTATTAGAGATATTTAACAACTCTACATGGTTCAAGGCAAGTGTGTGATGATTTAAGTACGCAGTTCATGAGTGCATTAGCTGCCGTTACTTGTTAACAACATCAGCCTTGTGGCTCCAGTGCAAAATAGCAAACTCATTACACCACATTAGGGGGCAGGGGAAAAATTGTGCAAATCTGTTTTTTTGTCAGACTATTGTTTTAAACAAGAATGCCCTGTCTTAAACACGACATAGCGTTCTACTTTAGTTTCCTCCAGCAGAGGAAGAACTGGGATTCTCCAGGTAGCTGCTGTGGCTTACACATCATTAATTAAGAGTCATAGCTGCAGGCCCTCAGTCCCGGTAGAGAGGGGAGGAACAAGTGGACCACAACCATGAGGAGAGACTGCATGCATGAGAGGATGAAGTGAAGATGATGCATCGCCCACACGCACATGTTCATATTGAGCATTCCTGTCTTTTCCATGGCCTTCTGTGAGTGTGTCCAATGCAACATCAAGCTTAAAGAGGCATTCCTGCCTATATCATGATTCTGCAATGCAGTGTCTCATCGTCATTGGTTTGATAGATGTTGTGATTTTATGTTTTTGTCAATGTTCTCAGATATCCTCTCACTACAAAATGCAGCATGCTATGCTTACATGACATTTATACATACATCATTTTCTCTTCCTGTGTGTATTTTATTTCATTTTATCTCTTCCTATTTGTTATATTAGGTCTATGTAGTACAGCACTTTGGTGATCATGAACTTGAAATATGCTCTATAAATAAAGCTTGTAGCTCCATCTTGCTCATATACAGAGACTGTAACCAATCTGTTGATGTACAATTTGCTGTAACCAAGCTCCAGGTCTTCATCAGTGGCCACTGTCTAACTACATGGTTGTGCTTTGCTGTATAATTATGGGTGATAGACCAATCTCCATAAAATCTCCAGCGACGTCACTATGATTCACTCATATCACCCTTGCCATAACACTACTGAGTTCAAGTCATTGTGCTGGGAATATGGGCAGATGGATGGCCTAGTGGTTAGGGTGTTGGCCCTGCAATCAGAGGATTGGGGTTCAAATCCCACTGCCAGTGTCACTGCTGAGGTACCGTCCCCTCGCCCCCTGCTTCACTTGGTGAATAAAGTATTCAAAAAAAAAAAGCCACCCAAACAATGTCTGTGCTCAGAAACTGACCAGTGATGAATGGGGTAGAGAGCACCTGGCAACTGGCAGTAGGTATTTACACCTTTGTAGCTGACCTAATAAAGAGTGGCCAGTGAGTGAAAGTGCAAAGTAAGGGTTTCTAATAAACTGAATAATGGGTAATTCCCTCTGAGTAGGTTAGTAAAAAAGCGACCATGCAAAGTTAACATCAGTTTTGCTCTGCATTGCTCTCCATAAAAGCATATACACATTAAAACTTTTCTGCATCTTGGAGGCTGTCCGGTGACTGCTCCTTTTCTTCACCTCGAGGGGCAGGGAAACAAATGGGCACAGCACGAGAGGCATCTGTGGAAAGGTAATTATTAAATTATTCAATCAGGCAGGGGTGTTTAAAGTTTCATGACCACCCATTAACATCTTAGAGAGTGCTAGCACAAAAAACAAAGTGTACGCATAGGGCTTTAGCAGAGCACGCACTAGACAGCTTTGACCTACATAGAGACACCAGCGCACTTCACTCAAATCAGACCACCTGACAGGATACGACACAGGAAGGCCAAGGTTTCCTTGGGAATAACAGATGACAAATGCAGGGCGCATTTTGAATGACGAGCAAAGTCCATGCGCACCTCTGTGTTTTAAATTGAGGGTGGCCAACTTTTTGGTAAGCAAAAAGCTACTTGGACCACATGGAAATGTTATACAATGAAACTCAAACTTCAATGGGTCGATACACTGTGGTTATGAATCCCGGGATTACAACTGATTTATTTTAGGTAAGTTTCCAATTTTATGTACTATAAGCAGAGGGGAGCCCTCAGGGCTTTCTAGGCCTTCAGAGAAGTTCTAATGGGAACAACGGAAATACTTCCCTGTATTATTTAGTTCATTTTTCAGCATGGGTAAATTCTTACAATGCCTCTAGGAAAAAATATCCAATTCAATTTTTCCCCTGCCATATATATGTAAACAAATCAAGCACCCTTTCCTATTGATTAGGACTTGAGGGCATAACATGTCAGATTAGTCATCAGCACAGTTGGAAACTGATAGGAGCCAATCACAAACACTGACTGTGAATTTGAGCAGCAGTCTGACCAGTAGATTTCTAACTAAAGAGTGGCAGTTCTGTATACAAAATCACTCTGGAAATACAGGGCAACATACATACAGGGTAAAATATTAATTGTTTTATATGTTTCAGGTAAACATGAAGTTTCGTTTATAAGTTTTAGAATGTATAATGTTATTAGCTTAGAGCTAAAGTATTACTTTAATTCCACAGGAGTGCTAGCACAAAATAATATTACCATAGGCACATCTGTTGCTCAATGGTTGCACATAGCTTTCAAAAGATTTTACCTTGCCTGAGAAATCTTAATTGAATCAAAAGTTTTTCTGGTATAGGTTCCCTCCAAAGTGCCTTTTCTGGTACCTTTACTTTTATAATGCGCATGGATTCACACACACACACACACACACACATACAGAAGACCATGGAAACACCCCACTAAGACAAGAATACTCACTAGTGTGTGGAAGTATACGAAAGCATGAGTTCCTGTGAAGTGAGGTGAACTTTTTCTGTCCCGCTGTTCACTTTTAGCCTATGCATTTTCCTCCCCGCTGGAGGCTGTGTTTGTGTTCCGGCCCATGGCCCCTCTTTTCTCCTTCACTTTATTCTCCCTCTCCTTTCATCCCTCCCTCCAGCTCAGACTAATGGGCCGCATAAGAAGAGATTCCACAGCACGCTCTGCTCTCTGTGGAGGGGAAAGTTTGGCCCATTACCTCAGCCCTCTGGACGCTACATGGGCTCAGAGTTTCTCTCCACCTCGGAATGAAAAAGAGTCTTTCAGACCTCTGTGAATCAGAGTGTCCGGATCAGCAGTTCAGAGACTTCCCTTGAGCTGGCTTATCGCTTCGGGTCCTCGCAGGCCTTGGCAACAACCAAAAGTCCTAAGGACTTCTGGAGATGGTACAGTTTCAGTCAAAAGCCAGAATGGACTGAATATGTCAACCCCCCCTGGACAATATGTGATCCTGCATGTGGCTCGACACACTGTAAATGGTAACATGTTGTAAGCAAGTTCACTTATTTTAGAACAAATTGCTGTTCAAAGTTTTTTAGAGTTTACAATGCACTTCAGGTCACTTCTCACTAACTCCAAACTAAAAAACTCACATATTAGTTCAGATGAAGCTGCTAAATGTTCTTTGGAGCAATGCCGTGGCAGAATCATTTTTGGCTCCCTTTCTTGATGTATGAGTGTGAAAAACCTTTTTAAGCTTAAATGTTTACACTGGGTATATTGAGCCCCCCAGTATTATTATTTTCTGAGGATCCTTGGAATTATCCCAATGCCCATCCCACCCCTCAACCTCTACCCCACCCTACCCCACTCCCAGTTCAAGTCTGAATGGGTCTTGCCTCATCCATCATTATAATTTGCTACTGGCATATGTTTAGAACCAATTCATGCATGGAACAGACAAGGGCCAACTGTGACAGCTCTGACAGAGCCTGCAAAGTTGGAATGCCGTAAACTGCAACATCTCAGGATCAGACTCTAATGTAATATATTAATTTTCATTTAGAGTAAACCAGTATATCAATACCATACCCCTACTCCAATTCAGCCAGTATATTTTGGGCCAGAAAACCTAAATACATGTTGGGAGTTTTCTCAGTTCTTTAAAATTGTAATGAATGGGACCCAGAAGTGATGGGATATAATTGCTGAGTCTGTTTATTACAGCAACAGGGGTCAGGGTAAAAGCAGACAGGATTAACACAGGCATATCCATTCTTACAGTACTACATGCTGGCTAGGCAGGAAACATGAGAAACACTAGAACTAGAAAATACAGTGAACAGCACTAAATTAGGTGCACAGGACAGGGAAAAATGTGGCTTAAACTGCAGCAGATACAGCCAAGACTTTGCAACAGGGCACTAAAATTGATCAGGATTGCTTTTACCGGGACAGGGATATTTTAACAACAAAACAAAAGTATAAAAGATAATGAGGAGAAGCAGCTAGGACAAAGATAGAGTAGGTAGCATCTTCTATACAAGAAACTTCAACACAAATGCAAACTGTTTATTCAAGCTGAATAAAATAGCCCAAAAGGAGTGGAAATGTAAATTTTGCTCCAAGCCAGTGTGATATTGGAGTATTGGAGCATTATGATCATGATGATCATTCATGCATGATATCTTGGGACTAATGCATGTGTAATGATGATGACACAAGTAGAAGGTACATTAGCTATGGAGCTTTGGCTTTAAGTTGAACCATTTTTAGTTGAAGAAGGTGATGGAATGGAGGGACATGCTCAATAACACACTGCCTCCAAGTGATTATAAGGTATGGGTATTTCATGGGATGTTTCATACAAGTGATTTATTTGGTGCTATAGCAGCATCTTGTTTCATTTCCAGCCTCTCTACACCAAGAAGAATTAAGTGTGTCATATATCCAGGTGTGGACAACATAGTGTTTATTTTGTTGCATTTACTGAACTTTTGCAAATGGCTATATGGCCTGTGCAAAAGTAATGAAAAGCCGTGGTTTTTTTTTGTTTTTTTTTCCAACCCAGCTGGTTGTATTGTCTGCTACAGCTACATTACAGTAGTGCAGCTTACATAAATACATGTGTATCCTATGTTTTACATGTAATTTACATAGGTGAAAATTGGGTACTTACTGAATAATTACATCATTATATCTACATCACTTTAATCATTGAAAAACAACACTTGCGTTTCATTAAAATTTCAGAAATTTTAATTTTAAATTTTATGTACACAACTTAATTTAAATTTTACTTACACTACACATCCAAAAGTATGCAGACTCTTCTAATATTTCTCCTAAAATCAAGCCTGTTAATGAAGTGCTCCTCCCCTCCCATACTGAATCCACAACTGAACATCTGTGTCAGCAATGTGTACACCTGAAAGCATCTGAATTCACTCATGGAGTGTCTGAATAATATAGATTTTATAGTGTAATGGCCCTCCCCATTGTGCAACAGGTGCTTTGGGGACACATCTTGCCTCCTATGCTGTGGCACTCTCATAAGCTCACTGGCCCCTGTCTTTCCACACACATCAATCTCAGAGACATGTCTAGAAGTGTACAGGGACCCATGCCTGAAGATGAGAGTCCTCTCCAGCTGCCCCCCACTCCTCACCCTGCCAAGCTCCAGCAATGGCCAGGAGTGGAATAATGATGGCCCCAGTGCCCTCCATGTTGTTGTTCCTGGGTCTTATTTTTATTCTGATGCCCAATCGATACGCCCACAGCCACTTTCAAATCAGCCGTGGCCCAGCGAGTGAGAAAAATTACCTGCGACGACGGGAAAATTAAACAGTAATTGGCTTTTAGAGCCTTGTGCAGCCCACTGCGCAAGCAGCAAATCCTTATTTTCAGCACACCCCTGACACACACACACACACACACACACACACACACACACACACACACACACACACCCCACACCCCCCCCCCCTCCCCCCCCCCTACGCCAGAAAACCTAAGC
>JBBIGA010000146.1:21756558-21772058 GCA_037576975.1 Alestes dentex
AATTATGTGGGTTTTAATGTAAAATCCTCCACAGTTAAGTTTAAACTCATATCTGACCAAAAGCCCTGTATGAGCAGGGACTCTTCCCTTTGAATGTCCAAATCCATTTCCTTCGAACTGCCTACCGGGAGCTCCTCACTGTCTCTCTGCAATGAACTCCCAACAGAGAGCCTTGTCGCGACCTCCCGTGCTAGGCTCCCTCTGGGGAGCCCCTCCGCTGGGAGCTCACTATTGTCCTTGTGGGCAGAGGCCCCTATGGGGAGCCTCTCACTGTCCTTGGAGGAAGAGCCCTCCACCGGGAGCTCTTCCCCATCATCGTCCTTTGGGGCCAAGCCCCCTCCAGGGAGCCCCTCCTCTGGGAGCTCACTATTGTCCTCATGGGCAGAGGCCCCTATGGGGAGCCTTTCACTGTCCTTGGAGGAAGAGCCCTCCACCGGAAGCTCCTCCCCGTCACCGTCCTTTGGGGCCAAGACCCCTCCAGGGAGCCCCTCATCGGGGAGCCCATCTTTGTCCCCAGGGACAGAGCCCCCTACCGGGAGCCCCTCACTTTCCTTGGGGGAAGAGCCCTCTACAGGGAGCTCTCCACTGATCTCTCGGTTGGAGCCTCCCCCTGGAAGCCCCTCTGAGGGAAGCCCCCCGCCGTCCTCGGGGATGGAACCCTCTCGACGAGCCTCCTCAGCGCCCACAGGAGGCCCCTCGTTGTCCTCGGGGATGGATCCCTCTCCGCGGACGCCACCGGAACTCTCGGGAAGCCCCTTGCTGTCCTCAGGGGTGGAGTCCTCTCCACGGGTCCCACTGGAGCCCTCAGGAAGCCCCGCGCTGTCCTTGGGGATTGAACCCTCTCCCTTGGCTCCACCTGAGCCCTCCAAGGCCCTAGTACCCCCCTGCCCCTAGTGGGATTAACGGCCCCTTATTCCCTTCTAAAGGCTCTTGCACGCCTTAATGGGTCTCTCTCTAGCCCGCCTAGGTCCTTCGCTAGCCTCCATAGGTCCTTTGCTAGCCTCACCAGGCCCTACACTAGCCTCACCAGGCCCTAAACTAGCCTCACTAGCCTCCCCAGGCTCCTTGTTAGCCTCCCCAGGCCCTAAGCTAGCCTCACTAGGCCCTACGCTAGTCTCCCTAGCCTCTCTGGGTCTCTCACTAACCTCCTTAGGGCCTTGGCTAGCCCCTCTTAGCTCCTCACCCGCTTCTCCAAGCCCCGCTGTAGCAGCGAAAGGCCCCGCTGTAGCGGCAAATAGAGCTAGCTGCAGAGCTAAGGGAGCTAGTTGCTGCGCTAAGGGAGCTAGTTCTGGCTTTAGAGGCTCCCATAACGAGCCTAACATCTCCTCTAGTGGGCCTAGAAGGTCCAACGGCTCTTGGCTACCTGCTCTCTCCCCTGCTCTATCCGCCCCTATGCTACCAGAAGCTGGACACCGATGCCGAGGGGCAGGTGTGGGAGGTTGCAGCCGTTTCCAGGGTGCAGGCACAGGTGGTAGCGGCTTGATCTTGGTGTTGGCGAGCGTGGACTCATAAACAGACTTCAAGACACTAAAGTCAAGATCAGTTATAAAAAAGACATGTGTCACTGTTTGTTGTGGTTTATTTAATAATAATAAGCCCGTGAATGCGGCTCCGCATTCAGCTGACCATAACCATCAATGGTTTGATAAGAAACAGGGAGTTCATGCTCTTTTTTTTTTTCACGCCACCTCAATGTCCCCTTTTTGTCCATAAAGCACTAGTTTTATCGCAACCATGCAATCACACTTCCCATGCATCTGTTTCTTTTTGATATGTCACATTCAGAATTACAAAAAACATGGATGGAAAACCTAGTTATTAAATTATGTTACGAGCTTCAGATGTTCTGCTGATACAGGAACCAAAGACCAGGAATTTCACGAGTTATCAATGACATCAAGACACATTTTCCTCTTCATGACCAAAGGCAATGTCACTGACTTGAATGACTTTAGAAGAAGCCAAGGACTGGTTAGTCAAAGACGACAACGGGTTGCGTTGTAGCAGAAGGAATGAAACTTGACTTCTCTTTCTAGTGTTCTTCATTTTCTTCTTCCTCACCTACACAATGACATTCCCCCTGACATTCCCTGTAGTCATGGTGACTCGCTGTTCTCACATTCCCTTACAAAGATTGCAGAAAGAGGCACATCTTCTTCTTATCTTGTCAGTGCACGAATCTCAGCCAGGTGCAGCCATGGCTCTTCTTGGCTCCAGAGCGTTCCCAGTCGAAGGCAGCCATTCAATCAATATACCGTTTCAACGTGAAACAAAGATATGTCTCAATATCAATTTCCTCCAGCATCAATACATTTTCACTTACTTACAGCGGATAAGAACTTATATTTAACCCTCAGCCTATATGGCACCTTTGTCTTAATATGAAAAAAATACAGAAAGTGATCTGTCACATTTATCAAAAGGGTTAGCTCTAATGCATTTTTTTCCAGTATATTGTTTCCAGTATGGTAGTTACATGCTTTTTTTCATACAGTCACTTGACTTGCTTTGTGCACTGTGGATAATACTGGGCCCCTCCCCACTCTCACACTTTATTCTGTCTATGAGATCCTGACACCAACAGCCTGTTATCTCACTCCCCAAAATAGCCTAGCACGAGTGTATCTTTGCAAATTCACCACTCCTACTGACAATAAACATGTCATTCCTGGATGAGTTCTAGTCGCTGTTGCATGTGGTTTGAGGGCCAGATAAGAAACTGTTTGTGTACTGTACACTATAATACAATGCCTCTCTATATAAAACACCAACCTGCACATCATATATTTCTGTATTTATCTTTGACAATTCCATTTTTTTTTCAGGAGTGAACCATGGCTTTTATGATAGGCTTTTTATGCAGAACATAAATATTAAATCTCA
The DNA here is from genome assembly GCA_037576975.1 of Alestes dentex. Classification (NCBI taxonomy): domain Eukaryota; kingdom Metazoa; phylum Chordata; class Actinopteri; order Characiformes; family Alestidae; genus Alestes; species Alestes dentex. The sequence continues at coordinate 21,759,442 of JBBIGA010000146.1, forward strand.
GACAAAAAAGGGAACAACCTACCTTGTTTATGCCTGTTTAGACACTTGTAAAAGACACTGTTTTATTTTACATTTGTAACAGATTTCACCATATTTTACAGTTTAACAGTGATTCTTTTAGTAAAGAGCCCTGACATAGAGCTGCTACCACTGTTTACCACTGATTAGACCACCAATCACTCAGTGACATACCCAGAAAACCTAATATGACATTATTTGTCAAAAAAATTAGTTGATGTCATTCCTTAACTATATTGGCACTTAATCTAAAGTAATGTTTTAGTTCAATTCCTGAAGTCTTAATCAATGGGAGAGGTAGCTTGAGTACATAAAAATAAATCATAGGGGAAAAAATACTGACTAAATACTGATAATGTTTTTTTGTCAGGTGTTTAAAATGTTGGTCATTTTGTTTCCAAACAAAACAAAATGAAAATAGTACTTTTACAGTATTTTCAGAGTTAAATACAACAAGCATGATAACCTAAACCAACTAGAGGTTTTTCCACTGGTTTTTAAAGCACAAATGGACACAAGCAAAAAAAGAAAAAATCAAAAGTTTATTTTATTGCAGCAGCGGCCCTCAGATAATAATTTTGTTTATTAAAATAGTGCATTCCTGTGCTTAAAAGAATGAAAATCACTGTAAATGTAAAGATTTCAGTGCATTTGTGGAGGCTTATTAAATACCATTGTCTGCTTTATTTCTTTTGTTGTTTTACCCAGGTTGTACAGTGCAGATTGAGTTTGAATTTTTGATCATGGATCCAACGCTAATTTGGGGTGGCCATGCCTGCTTAAATCACATAAGTAAAATTAAATCATGAATGATAAAAAGCATCAGATATGATCCTTTACCTTGAGGAAATGCGCAGTGCATTACGCAGAGATGTGGTGTAATTAGGCGGTGAATGAGTGGAAAATTAAACAGTATGTGTGCTGGGGCCCCAAGGCCAGCGCCACAATTGATTTCATCAATCTGCATACTCATGCATCAATGCAGAACGACGCCATCAAATGGCAGCACCGTGTGAGTTTCTGTATTTGTGTGTGACATTCATTAGGTCATAGTCATGGCAACATTTCAGTGGAAAGGGTCAAAGACCAATCATGGCAGAATGTCACTTATTCAAATAGAGATGGGGACAAAACAGACAAGAGCAAAGTGCAAATGCTTGTGGTTGTGGCCTTGCCAACAGCCAATGAGGTGAAAAGGCTCATTCAACAAGAGTAACAGTGCATTTCTGCTCAAAAGCATAATTAAATGTTCCTTCATAACAAACTCAATGAGACCGAAAGAACATAGCGAAGCATCTTGAAGCCAAGGTAGTTTTTCACACTCTAACAGTATCAGTGCTGGTGCAATGTGTCCAACATGCTGTACACCATCCACCATATGTGAGGCCAAGCGTCAGCACTAAAAAAGAGGAAATCTAACAGTATACCAAGGTTGGACTGTGAACCAGCCGCTGATGATCAGCCAACAGAGGAAAGAATATAATGGCATTGAACCGCAGTGGCAAACAATGGAAGTCAAAGAACAAAAGTAAATAAATAAATAATTAAAAAAAAATAATAAAAAAATAATAATAATAATCACATGGATTATTGTTGCAGTACTTCTTTTACAGAATACACATCACATCTCAAAGTGTGGGTGTAATTCACTTCTCAATTACTCTGCCAAAAAACATTCTTCTCCATAAATGAAAACAATTTACATGTTATTGGTTTTTTATATAAATTGAAAGAACACAATGTTGGCATATGGCACCAGTATGTGGTAATGGAACTGCAATCTGTAATGCACACAGTTCATGGGGAGGATCTGTGTTGCCACAGAGTGAATATTTGTGTAAATCAATTTCTTTGTGCAGTTAATTTTTTAAAACATTATAATTACTTTCATCATTTCATCTGTAATCTTTACATTTTTATGCATACAATGTTTTTTTTAGTTGCTGTTTTAATTTATTGTTTGTTGATGTGTTTCTGCCTGGATGATAATTATGGCTGCGTTCGAAGGAGCTATAGTGGTTTACTCTCATTGTGTACACTGCAAATTACAATACCAATGTAGTCATACAGCAACAAAATGCCAAGGACTCCACATTATACATACATATATTTATATAAAGCTCTGGAAAAAAATAAGAGACCACTGCAAAAATGTTCAGTTTCTCAGGTTTTATCTTTTGTAGGTGCAAGTATTGAACTGAACAGCTTTGCCTTAGTTTTTAAGAACTGCACTGCTGACAAAAATTCTCATAATTTTCAAATAAAAATATTGTTCTTTAAAGCATTTTAAAGGAAATTACAATAAATCAAAATAAGAGAAATGATGCAGTGTTTAGAGAACTTGAATAATTCAAAGAAAACAAATTGAAAACTCTTGTTCACTCTTAAACAAAATGGCACTAATTACTTTTGACATACTTCTAGTTATTCTGTTTTGTCATCCAACTGGTCACATCGAAAGAGGAGAGTGTTGATTACAGCAGTGTTTTTTTTATACTTTTCCTCATTAAATAAGATTTGCTTCAGGTGATCACCTAATCAATACCTCATGAAGCAGAATGAGGCATGGAATAGTTGTCATACTCACAGAGATGCTGATTTAAAAATAAATATATAAAATATAAATGTATATATATAGATATAGATATAGATATAGATATATATTGCCTATTTATCAGACCAGCTAATACTTTCAACTCCAACTAAAATCTGGAGATGAAAATCTGCTGCTTTTCCTGAGTGGATCTTCCAAGCCTGCCAAATTCATACAAAAATGGATCACTGATCACAGAAGCTTTTGTAGTGGCCTTGCCAGTCCCCTGACCTAAAACCCATTGAAAATCGGTGGAGTGAGTGAAGATTATTATTTTGACCACAGCACCGGGGTGCTGAGAGCACTGTGTACTGTATATATCACTTTCAGAAGAAAAAATCATGTCCCATTTTTATTCCATGATTTCTGATTTTGAAGAAATTCAAGGTAAAGTCACCAATGAGCTGTCTCAGATGCCTTTCCTCTTTGGACTAGGTTTGAATACGTTCAGTCCATATCAAATCCTCAGATTTGAGAAAGTGGAGACCACAGACTGAGCCACAGACTTGTTGCAGGAAGTAAAGACTCCAGTCAGCTGGTCAGTGCAGCAGTGGCGTTTTTCTGATGTTGACTCACCCTGCATAATTCGCACTCTGTGATGGTCATGATGTCACCGAGCTCCATCAGCAGTCTACAGCTGTCACTACCCGTGTGGCTAGTTTTAGCTTAATGAATCTCAAAACTTAGAACGTGGTAAATTAATTGGTGAACGCAGAGTCGTTTTGCTTTTAAAGTCTGTGATTGCGTGCATTCTGTGCACATTTGCCGTGTGTCACCCTGGTGGAAATGTGAGTCCACACACTCCAGGAACTTGTTTTTGTGTATTTTTCAGCACTCCATGCCCCATATGAGGCACCTTTATAAGCACTTTGTTTTGTTGCCGTTGGTGAGTCTGGCTTTATACATGGGTATGGGCATTCACTACCTCACAGTTCCATCCATCCACAGGCTTTACTGTTGCCGTGGGGATGATGTCGGTAGTAAACATGCTTACAAAGCTAACCACTACTTCTGCAATCTTTGGTGTCGTCTGTGCATGGCCAGATAATCGAGCATGTCATATAGCGTGCCTTCCGACTGGGGCGACCAAAGCTTCCTGTCAAAACTTTTGTTTATATTCTGACCGGAGTGATCCGATCCAGTATGTTAGCTCCCCTACTTGGACACACCTGACATGTTGGTAAAAGTTCAGTAAAAAGTAAAAAAATACTCAAGTATGTATACATTGATCTAGCTCTACAGGGGACTAAAAGAATAATAACAGGTCCTTTAAACAACCCAATTAAAAATGGTGGATGTATTGTTCTTCACCATACTCTAATGGTGTGTACATGAGTTCCCGCTCTCACCATTTCGACCCTGCAATTACTCAACAAGACTTGTGCCCACAATGCTCACCCCCCAACCCACACACACACAACAAGAATTCTTTTTTTCTCACAGCAAGTGTGTCTCATTTTCAATTACTATCAATTTTCACTCTAATTAAATTACTTGAGAAATCAGTGACAGGACTTTCTCTGTTAAGTGTCAATTAAATGTTCTTTTTGCCATTGGAAATGTGCTGGAAAAAAGGTCTGAATAGAATGATGCCGAAAGACACAGTGCTGCCCTCAAGTCACCTGGTGAACCACAATGAACCTGATTTGAGCTTGAGCAGAGCTGGTGATATTCAAGCACAACAGGAAAGATGATGAAATACTGCAGAGTTGCTCGTGCCACAACAGTATGTCAAGTGAGGTCATGTACTTCATGTAATTAATTTCCCATATTTACATATGATTTCTATACAGTTTATACATGAAAACAAAGCTTCAAAAAGAGCCTTAACAGAATTAATTTGTGATAATCACAAAATGAATGCGTTTGCACGCACAAATTGGTCATCAACTATTGTGCCGTGCTCAAAAAACAGGGACTAAATCAATATAGATTAGCCCCTACTTTTTGAATAGGCGCAATAACCGACAGCCAATTAGAACAGCAGCCATTACACATTTCAGACTTAAAGGCACAGTAACCAAACCTGCTTAATTCTGAGGGAAAAAGAGATAGTTAGATTTATAAAAGCTAACAAACCATAAGTGGACTTCAAGGTTAAAAAGAAAATGTTAAGAAATGGAAGACATGGGTCATTTAAATACCTAAAGTCAATCACTGCTGAAGACATTTGTTCATTTTCCTCTGTAATATTGGCACCATTAATATGGCACATTCTTTTCAATAACAACATATATCCAAATCGGTATTATTAGCAAGAACAAAAATGATCAGCTTAGTATCAAGGTTTCAGTATTACATCAGAAAAATAATTGTGATGCCCGCAATGTCACTTTCTGTTTTCTTACATGGAGATACAGGCAATTTCACTGTTTATCATAAGTCATTACATGCTTTACATAACATGAAAAAACAATGCAGTGTCTCTTTCAGATTTGTTTAGGCCAGATACTTGGAAATAAATACAGATTGCAATTCTGTTTTAAACCTAGACTTACTTGCATGCCTTACACTTGAAATGACACATTTCTAAAGTAGGGGACTATAATTGGGTTCCATGACGGCATCCTATTCCATCACATTTTCCATAATTGCAGCTCAGGCTGTGTCATTATACAGGTAAACTGTTCCACCCCTACTCTGAATGCAGCAGAATTAGCGTTTCACCCTGTTATTATGACAGCCAACACTCAAATGAGTGGGAGTAAATCTGTATGTGATCACCTTTCTCACACAGTCGATCTCTCTCTGCATGTGGACGAAAAATAAATCTTTTTGCATGTAGATGATAGTGGTTTCCTGCTAATGTAGAGTCTGATTGGCTGATATGAGGTTGCTACTGGAGAGCATTTCACACTTGCACCCACACCGCAAGGTGGCCGCCCACCTCTCTATGCTGCCACAGGCTCGCAGGGTTCGCTACTGATTGTCATATGGATTCCATGGTTACAGCATATATTACAGGGCCCTGAACATGGAAGCTGACTTATCCTTTCTTTTTTTTTTAATTGAATTATTTAAAATCATGTATAATGTAAAGAACGCTCTCATTGGAACATGTAGTCAGTGAAACAGAGCTCAAAAAAGCCTACCATAGTGAATTTACCATAGTTATGGTGTGACAATCATGAACAAACAGCTGAGAGCAGTTTAGCCCATCCATTCGTGCTGTATGGATTCCTGTTTAATATTCTGTACATCGACTTAGTGCCGCCGAAACAGCTCTGATTCACTGAGGGCTGAAGGCTCCACGTGACTTCTGAAGGTGTGGTATGTTGCACCGTTTTATACATGGTTAATGTGTTGTGTATCTGAGTGCAGTGTATATATATATATATATATATATATATATGTGGCCCACTTCAGAGAAAAGGATGGGTTTATGATTTTATTGGTTACACTTGGATGGAGAGAGCTGACCAAGTGCGATACAGAAAAACAGATGTCAGTGAATGTTTGAAATGCTGCTGTGAAACACTGACACACAATTATGCACACAGTTCCGTGTATCTGGACTCAAAGAGAACAAATGTTACAAGCAGACATACAAACAGAACAACTATAAACCACACCCACCCTTCAAGCCATCTTTTCTTTTGCACTTGCCTGAGTATGGCTTGCCAGGCTCTGCATGCCTAGCAGAGATTATTATAAATTTACAGTGTCCTATTTTCCTCCGGAAACGCCGCCCAGACAGCCGTCTGCAGAGACTCTGTTTAATTTTAAAGCTCCTATTGTCTCAAGGCTCAGAGGGTGACCTGTAAAGTGTCACGTCTCGTTTTCCGCCAAACTCTCACAGTCTCCTAGAACTGTGTCTAAAATGAAGGATCTCCTAAATACTAAAAGACCTGAGCAAAGATTCAAATGTGGATATGATTCAAAGCTTCCTTTTCTCCCTCGCTTGCAGCAAAAAGCGCATGATTCATCATAGTCAGATCTCTTGAGGTAACTACAGTCCAGTTATCTTTTTGAGGCTAAATTAAAACATTGCAGGAAACATATTTGTTAGTAATATGAACGTATGCACTAGTGATATGAACGTTCGCACTACCAGCCCAGATGTTATAGAAGCAAAAACCCGGAAAATACCCAGAAACGTACATTGTATTGCAGTAAAAGGAGAATGGATTGACAAAGAACAGTGTATGTAATAAAGGATCACTCCATTAGTTTTAGTTTATTTACACTCTAGGTCTTGTCCCAACCCTGACAATGCATGTACTGTATATATTGCATATATTTCAAAATGTAACCAATCTGCATTTCCAGGACCTCAGATTTGAATGGTGCATAGTTGATATCATGGTGCTTTGATCTGATGAATGTATATATCAATCAAATTTATAATGTTAGATTAATTTGTGACTCTCCATAATTGCATGTCAGGATTCCCTTATGCCATCTACATACTTTAGGCAAGCACATTGGTTAGACCATATTAGACCATATTTCAGTGCTAGACCATATTAGATTTACATTTGGTGGGGAAAATGTCTTTCAAGTGCCTGTCTGGTATATGTCACTGACAGTTAATATAGGACAGTAAACAATTGCAGCTCAAGGTTATGGCTCTTTAAATAAAACTTGGAGTGTCCTTTAAAACTTCACATTCCCCTGTTTAATCTAGGGCAGCCGAAAAAATGTTTACCATTAGCTTACTGCTAACATACAACAAAAATCTCATACGGTAACTAATAGAAATTAGCATTAACATAGAAGATGTGTGTTTTCTGATTTTTTGACCAAGTTTTGACATTTATGCCCTGAACCAAACATTTTGCTCGAACTGCAGTGTTCATCAGCTACTTTGTAAATAGCTCAAATGCACAAACTTAACATACACTTAACCATAGTTACCCATTAACTCATTTTCCTTGTATCTCTAGGCAAATGTGTTTAAATGTATGTCTTCACAGAAGTATAAGTCAGCCTTTAGCTCTGGCCCCTGCACCAGAGCTTGCGCTCCTCTACCACCTAATGGAGTGTACTGTAATTACTACACAGCCATGCATGAAGCACACACTATTGGAAGATTTGCCATTTCGTTTTTCTCCTGGGGAGTGCATACGGGCAGGTTTGAGCAGATTTTCTCATTGATTCAGCTTCGTTTAAGAAACATAATGCATTTTTAATTAGAGATTTAACATCATGCTTGATAGTCTGACAACATATTTTTGAAAAACAAGACAAGAAAGGGGGCTGGGGAATGGCACATTTCAACCCCACATGCCAGTGGCCCTGCTGCTCTTAAATGTTTAATTTTTCCCCCTTTAAAAAAAAGGAATCTTTAAAAAAAGTAATTATTGTCAGTAAAGGCTATAATTATGCTGTGAAGAGTAAGAAACTAGTAATGCAGCGGTGTCTCTGGTGACAGAGTCATCAGTATAATGACTGCTTCTGAGTGGGATCCATGAATGAGAGTGAAAGTGTTGATGGACAAGGCCAAAATCCAGAGATGAAATATTGCAGAGGCTCGCAAGAGGAAGAGGGGAGATAGATTGAGTTTATCCTTCTGTGCTGTTAAAAAAAAGACATCACTCCATTCCTCTCATGAAGCTCTGAAACACTCTAAAACTTCTATAAACTGGACTAGAAAACTTAATACAGCATTGTTTTAACAGCTCCAGAGAAGTCACTGGTAAATAAGTGTCAAACCCCCAAAGGCTTAACTGTACCTGCTTTATTGTTCACAGACAACCCACTGGAGCCTAACCCAAAAATCAATTATTTCAATTACAGTAAAGCCTCTTCTTGGTTTCTGAGGTCGGCTAAATAAGTGTAACAAGATTACGATGATGTTGCTAGACCACCCTATATACTCTAACACTCAAACCCTATGTGACTTGTGCTGATCCACAAACCAACCAACAAAACAAGACAGCGAGCACTGGTCAAGAAATAAAAATACAGACAATAACTGTGAACAAGAAGTCTTGAACTTTAGCCCTTGAGGGCTGGAATCCAGCACCATGTGCTTATTTTTCTGCTCAGATACTGATCCGGTATCATCCAAGCCAGGTGGCATGTGAAGGTACCAATTAGCCTATTTAATAGTAGGGAAAACACCGAACCACTGCTGTTCAAATATGCATGATTTAAGAGTAGTCCATCTCTGTGGTCAGAAATTAAACATGAAGAACTAGAGGATTGCTAACAAAGTAGGCATATCTGTGACTGATGTGACAATATACTCAACAACATAACATAAAATGGTGTGGCACACTAAGTACAGTTCAAAATGTAGCCTATCATGAAATTTAAGCATTTAATTTTGTAAAGTATATTGTTAATGTTCTAGCAGGAGACCATGGGGACACTGCAGAAAGGGGCAGAAGTTCAGCAAATTCATTTCATTTGCACGTACTGTAGGGTCTGATTTTGGTAGACGTACATTGTGAGTATCCCATTCTAGTCCTGCTGACCTACAGTCTATGCTTTTGCTGCTCTAATGCTCCTGATTCGACTGATCAGCTAATTACAGAGGCCTCCGTGAGTTGAATTAATGCTGTAGCACCAAATGAAAACATTGACTCATGTAGGAGAGTGAGACCCTGAGGCAGGAACTGAGTGCCAATGATGCAGAAGAATCTCCAATGACAACAAGGTTGGTAAAAATCAGCCGACATATTATCGACATGCTTCTCTACCCTCAATTTCCATAGATCTTCTGTGCTTGGAAGGTTGTGGCTGATGTCTTTCTCTGTGGACTTGACAGCAGGGTTTAGTTCAGCCCTGAAGTAGGATAAATGCTGTGTAGTGAAATACATGGCCCGCAGTATGTATACAGTGCAGTTCTAAAAGCTGAGTGACCTTGAGGTCTGAGTTATATTAGAGTGGATCATCATTCAAAGGAAAGCAGTCTACAGAACTGAATCCAAGCACTCATTCTTGTCCAGCCCAATGGAACTGTATGAGGTGTGCTGGTTCTAAACATCACGAGTTCCATATCAATATCTTGAAGAATTGAGTGGTGTGAATCCTACCACACCCTACTTCTTCTCGTATTTCACTGAGCAAAAGACAAAGATTGATCAGTAATATCCTTCAATCCTTCTTCAGAACTGAAGGGCTGATTCCAGTTCAGCGGCCAATCGGCCCTAGCCTTAGCGCAAATGCCATGAAAGGAGAAGGGAGGTTTTTTCGTTTCTTTTATGACCCATAAATTTCTACACATGGACGGGGGTACCCACTCCCCCTGACTTCCCACAGGGAATGCTGGGAGATTTGTGTGCTATGCTTCCCTGTGGAAAGCAGGACAGGAAGTGATGAATGTGGGCCAAAATGCTGAAGAGTCTCAAAATACATCAAAATCCCTGCGCCTCTACAAGCATGCAGAATCAGATTTGGGGTATTAGCAGAGTTGAACCTCCATACTCTTGGGGACTGGCGTTATTTTAGAAATCTTGTAACGAATTCAGAATCACATTCCAAAAGTCTGCAAGAAACAAAAACTCTATACACACTCACACAACCAATACAGAATAATAAAGAAAAGGAAAGAAAAGAATCTACCCGCACATGCACAAATATATAATGGAACATAGCAGTACAAATCATGTGCAGCATGTAGTGTAAGAAACATCTACTGTTTTAAGACCAGAAGTCCCATTTAGATTCAATTTAGCACCAACACAAGAGAATACATAGATACATACATAGATACAGCAACATAAATGATCCAGTAATCCAGCTCGCATATGTGGAAAATGACTGACATTTAGAGTCTGGACACATACAATTAGGGCATTGTGACAAAAGTGAGGAAAACCTGAAAACAGAGCAAAAGCACAGCTAAGTCACTCAGGTCAGAAGTAGAGAGCGTTTCATTAACCTCACCATAATGGTGTGTCACTCTGGCTGAGCCGAAGTTCATGTGAGACACAGGGGTCAATTCAGAAATGCCAGTACAAACTGCTGATATAGATCACTATCTGCCCAGTTCTGTCTAAACCTGTCACTTACAAACCTGCCCGTCTACATTATCTTCTTAGCACTCACATCTGCAGCTACTGCTCAACAGCAACCAAAGCTGCCCAATTTGTATCTGCACTCTACCCATACCAGTCCCTAAACCATCCTACTCAACACCATCGAAACCTATGTGTACTATAGACTCTCAGCAGCCAGCTACTGTATCAACCGAAAACTATCCAAACCAGCCCTATTACCTGCCCATTTTCCCCCATACTATACTATACAACACCTTCCTAACAGCATCATCCAAACCAGCACCAACTCTATCTGGCCAACACTATCCTAAACTAACAATCCTATTATGCACAGAGCAATTGGAATTTTCCAAAATGATATTAAATAAAATATAATCTAGAATTTAAGAAAGAATTTAAGAAAGTAGTCACTAAGCTAACCACTGACAGCATATTAAGAATAACAGCTTCATCGTGAAACATGAATAGAGACTAGCACGTGAAAGCAGAGGGCTGTCAAAAAGCCTTGGCACCCTCCCATGCGTAGAGAAGTTACAGATCAGGCACACAAAGTGCTGATGCTAATGGCACCTTCAGTGTTGCCCTGCAGTATTTGACCAGAAAGCTTAAGACACTCTCCACATGGAATAACCTTGCTAATGTTCCACAACACTCCCGAGGGAGTTCAAACTTGGGCCAATAGCAGAAATGGCCCCAAGATGTTATGAGCACTAACATACGCCCACACTGTAGCTTCAATGGAGAGAGAGAGAAAGAGAGAGAGAGGGAGTTAAAGATGGAGGGATGGATGCACAGAGGAATGCTGTAGCTCTTTTCCAGCAGCGCATGTTCGTTGTGTGCATGTGTGTTCATATGTGGGTTGGGGGGGGGTGCTATCCATGGGAACTCCATGGTAACAGAGAGAAAGAGAGAGAGAGAGAGAGAGAGAGAGAGAGTTACAATATAAGCCTCTTAGCCTAGATTTATATGGTGCTCAACACATCCCTGTGCACATATGCATGCCTCGCTACTCAGCACTCCCATGCTTCATTCAGCTATAGAAGATAAAGCTGGAATTAGATAGCAATGATACCTATGATATGGAGGGTAGGGAATATTTGCTTGTGGAGTTAGCTTACAGGCTAATTAAGCTGAAGAAACCGATAAAGATTAATGCTTGGCTAATGGAATAGATATTAAATTTGGCTAACAAAATATGATTGGTGCCATTGTTTTATTAGGCGTCCAACTTTTCTTTGCTTTTTGCCTTTTGATGTACTACACAAACAAAGTTAAACTCATGCATTTCAGTCTATTCAGTCCTTCTATGGTAACTAACCTGTAAAAGGAGACTATATTTGTGTATATTTTTGTAAAATTGTATATGTCCAGCAGTTTAGCCATGCCTGAAGTGATAAGTGAAAGTGTAGCTACTGCAGACAATCTGTAGCACAGATACTGGAATAAAAGACAGGATGGACAGTGATTAAATATGCTGTTCTTGCCTGTGTACATTGTTCCAAATACTTCAGACAGGACTGCCAATCAGAAGGTAATTTACATATGTTACCCATTTTTGTTTCTCCAATTTAGTCGTAGCTACACTTTATCACACAGTGCTACCAAACTATTAGGAGTAGGGCAGTACTGGATTCCTCAGAAGCATCCAAAAGTCTTCAAACGAACACAACATCAGTGGTTGGTTCAGTACACTTAAAGGAGAAGACTGATAATTCTGTTATGTCACTGTTAACTGTGTTAGCAAGTATCATGCTCTAAAGAAAGCCTTCATACCCACCTAGCAAAACCGATCCAGTGATGCTCTCAAGGACAGCCAGCCACAGACACCAGTGGGAACTTGTGGTCTCCCATCAATAGGGCCAGTGTTTAGATGGTTGCCCTATATATGTCATTCGTAGTGGCATGATAACCTAAATAACCTGCATAAAGGCGGACAAAGTACCTAACTCCATTACTTAAGTGAAAGTACAGATACCACTTGTCAAATGTTACTCCAATACAAGTGAAAGTCATACAGTCAAATTTCACTTAAGTCAAAGTACTGAAGTACTTGCTTC
>JBBIGA010000146.1:21772158-21786151 GCA_037576975.1 Alestes dentex
CAAAGTACTGAAGTACTTGCTTCCAAAAATACTTAAGTATTAAAAGTACATATTTCACTGCATTGTTGATTTATTGCAACCACACGTACAATACCTAATGCATCTAACTTGCTTGTAGAAAATGTAGCATAAGGGATATGTTTTTAGGCAAACATGGCACACACCTAAAACTTTACAAATGTTTTATCTTTTCCGCAAACTTAAACATCGACTCTAAATATGGCCACGGACATGGGCATGAAGGGTCGCCGTCTCCGTCTCCATGCATTCTCCCCAGAGATGTTCAGAAGTAATTTTTACCAAGTCCAAGTCAAGTCTCAAGTCTCTGTGCTCAAGTCCAGGTCAAGTCTCAAGTCTTTGTGCTCGAGTCCAAGCCAACTCTCAAGTCTTTGAGTGGCAATGTCAAGTCAAGTCTCAAGTCTTTAGTCCCAAGTCCAAGTTTATGGGGTGCCGTTTGTAAAAACAGCTTAACAAATTTAGTGGTGACATTTTGTCATCATTTAGCACAATTTTCACACAATCTTCACACATTTAGAGCTAAATGGGTTTAAAAAACCTAAATGTTGCGCTCTAAATCTAAATGTTGCATTTTACAAACGGCAACTGTAAATGTGGGATTTTTGAGCTCTAAATGTTTAGAAGATATGCTGATTGGCCACGCCCCGTGATTACAATTGGCTGTTACTTAGAAGGGGGCTGGACTGCGTGCTGTGATATCCCCTCATCAACATGGAGGATTTGTCTTAAATGCTCTTAAATCTAAATGTTAAATATAAAAAAATATATCTCGCACTCTAAATGTGAAACTTCACAGTTAGATTGGGCTCTGTGACATCTTTCCAACGACCCCTCGTTTAACATAATAGTAATTAGCCGAAAACTGTTCACCTCAGACAAAAGTAATGGGATACCAGGGCGAGGTGAACGGTTTTCGGCTAATAACTACTGATTGTGGCAAACGAGGGGTCGTTGGAAAGAGTGCGAGATATAAGTAAATAATTCCATGAAATGAACATTGTTTACGAGTTTATGACTCACAAGTCACAATACCCAAGTCCGAGTCAAGTCTCAAGTCCTTGAGGGCAAGTCTAAAGTCAAGTCACAAGTCTTACTTTGTACCACTTAAGTGTGACTCGAGCCCGTATCTCTGATTCTCCCACCACTGATTCATCATGTTTAAGAAATGCTGGTGTTGCAGTGTTGCAGTGTTACAGCGTACAGACATGACATAACACTACTGGTGATTTCTGATAGGCTGTCATTTACTAAAAAAACAATCACGTTTTAGGAAAGTGAGACAATAACACCCACTTTCAGAACTGAAGGTAACGAGTAACGAGAACCTTGATAGAAGTTTAGTGAAGTGAAAAGTACGGTTTTGTCTTTCAAATGTAGTGAAGTGAAAGCTATAAGTTTCCAAAAAAAGACTACTCAGGTAAAGTACAGATACTCAAAAACTGTACTTAAGTACAGTACTCAAAAAAATGTACTTCGTTACTCTGTTTACAAGTAATTTTTGGCTAATTTGGTATACCTCATGAATGTTATCAGTAGATTCCAGGAAAAATAATGTAGAATACCTCCCCTTAAGCTGTCTGGCAGCTGATATTTATTCATAACAGACACTGTTAGTGGAGGACGAAGCAGCAAAGGTAAACCCAATGTCTTCTTCATTTCTCTGCCACAGCTTTGTTCCTCCAGAGGACTGTGACAGTCACCCGGTTATGAAGACACATCCAGAAAGCCAGACCACTTCTGCCCTCTGCCCATTCCCCAAGCACCACTGGCGGAACAAGCAGACAGAGAGGGGCTAGGGGTCAGCATGGCACAGACTACAGATCAGACTGGGGAGAAGACACAGATGGAAACACTCCAGTCTGGGCAGCCATTTTGTGCTCCGTGGTGTCCTAACGCCACAAGCCACTGATTGGATGCCATCGTTCAGACTCTGTTTTAGTAAAAAGCCCAGGAACCAATGGCAAGGAAGTGATAGGGTGTTTTACTATTCAAACTACCAAACCACAAACAGAACATTGTGCCCAGATCTTAGTTTGTTTCCAACAACTTGTCCATTCTCTAAAGGCACACAAAATTAAAGCAGAAGCCAGTGGTTCCGCGTAGGCGTGCGCTCTACACGACGTCTGAGTCTATGAGCCAGGAGGATTTTACAGTTCAAGGACGGCTGGGAAATGCAAGACAGTTACAGATATATGAAAGAATTGATTCGTCTCTTTCACTGCTCTTGTCTCTCCCTCCCTCCTTCTCTCTCTCCTACTCTCTCTCTCTGTCTTTCTCTCTCCCTCATTTGTGAGCCAGGCACCATTGGTGTACAGCGAGGATTAACAAGCATTACAACTTCAGAGTAGCCTACTTACAAAAAGAATGAACATTCCTAACCAGGCTTACACCATTGACTCACTCATTTCGTACCTACTGACCTAACCTCAATCAGAACGAATGGATCCGCTTAGTTCTGGGGGGCATGAAAGTTGAGTTCACTTTGTGTGTTTGTGTGCATGTCTACGAAACACACATTAGAGAGTTTTCCTAAAAGCTAATTGAGCTCATAAAGTGTCCAGGGCTGCCTGTAAGATGAAGAGGTAGAAGTGAGTTCTAGTAAGCTAGGCTAACAAGTTAAATGGCTTGTGCAAAGTGTTCAAACCAGGCTTTGATTTGCTTAATCTTTGTGAACCCCTTTACATTAGATTCTACAAAGAACCCATACCTGGAACCAGTGAGAACCTTTGCCATATGTTCTACATGTTAAATGATTAAAGGTTCTTTATAGTCACAAAGTTCAAAATTGGTTCTTTAGGGAACCAAAAGTGGTTATTCTGTGGCATCACTCAAATAACTCTACCAACAAACAGTCTACCAACCAGAAATATGCCGTAGCAGAACTCCAAGGATGAATAACACTGATGAATTACAAAAGTGTCTTGTATCCTAACAAATTTTCCTATGATCATTTTACAATTTGATTTGACCTGTAGGCTATTGAGTCTATTATGTTTGCATGCAAAGAACCTGATTTTTTTAGTATGAAACATGCCAATTAAACTTCAACAGATTTGTGGTGGACTTCTTACTCCATCTTCAGTCTCCACAGCTGTCCTTTCACTGACCCACACCGTACCTACCTACACAGTCCAACACAATACCCTCTGCTGAAAAGCAGAACATTCCTAAGCTTTGGGATGAAGCTGGTTATCTCCTGTTGAATGGTTCCCAGTGGCAGCGGAAAATGACCATGACATCATCAGCTGAAGATGGGGTGGGTGGGTGTCTGAATGGGCAGAGACACAGGTTTAGTGGGAGGGTAGTGGAGAGCCGGTGGAAATGGTTGGTTTGTTCCCCCTGCTGCTTCAATTTTTCCCTCAAATTAACCATAAAGAGGACAAACATTGCTTGGCTTTGAACTGTGACAGCCTACTCAAACCTGCCATATTCTGGTTTTCCATGCTATTTAACAGACCTCTGCCTGCGATCGGACAAAGGCAGAAGAAATCTCTGTGTCTGTACCTGTGGATGGGAAAGAGAGAGAGAGATTCAAAAAGAACAGCATGTGAGTAATCAGACAGTGACCCAGTTTTTATATTTTTGGCTGTATGCTCCAGTACATTGGATTAGAAAAGAAACTGTGATTGTAAGTTTGAATGCAGTGTGTTGGCTTCAATTTGAGGTTATTTATGTGGGTGAGCCATATAGGAATAATAGTTTTCTTTGAGTATATTCTTCCTTTTCAGGAGTCATTAGTATCTGGACAGTTGGCTCTTTGGTATTTTAGTTGACAGCTATGTCATACAGCATCTTTATTTCATGCATACAAGGTCTAAAAAGGCTTAGAGCTGATTCTAGCTTTGGCACTTACATCTGGTCCCCAAAGGAGTAAAATACCAAGTGCTGTTAGAGCAATGCTTCTTAATCTTGGTACTGGAGTACCACTGTCCTACACATTTTAGTTTCCTTGCAGCCAATGAGCTAATTAAAACAATTGTCCTGACCTGAGGCTGGTGTGTTAAAGCATGTGGGAAAATGGTACTGCAGGACTAGGACTGAGAACCACTAGGTTAAAATCAATAAAGAACCATTACATGATGTAAAGTATTCAATTTATAGGTTCTTCCAAGAATTTTGCATTTTTGCAGTGAATCTTAAAATGGTTCTTAAAGCTCAGACATCCTCTTTAAGGAAAACAAATAATAAATTCAAAGGTTCTTAAGGAACCAAAAAATGTTCTTCTATTGCATCACATGAAGAAATCTTTCAGGTAGCCTTATATTCAAGAGTGTAGGTCAAAGTGGTCTGATGAGGATGGCCCACTGTCCTGAGGGTGTGTTTGTGTGGTTTCAGTAGGACGTGGCATTTTCTTTGACATCGTCCCATCTGGTCTTAGTCATTTGCCGCTTAAGAAAACCTTATCTCAGGAAGTTCTCCAGCAGATTTCTACCAAAACCCAGCAACTCCCAGGAGCTGCCTCCCTACTGATGTCATTATGTCTCCCAAAAGCAACCACCCTCTCTGTTTCCCCTCGGTTTTTCCTCTCTGTCTCTATTGTTTCCTCCCCTTCCTCCCAACTGCTCTAATTACTCTAGCTAAGTTATTCTCAAGGTGGCACAGCTGAAGGGCCTCGTTATTACAGATGTCCTACAATACAATAATGACTCTCCCTCAAAACACACATACGCACGCATCATCTCTCTCACTGTGCCGCTTTCATTCTCTTTTACTCATTCTCTCAGTTGATTTACCCATGCCCTACCATCAAATACATTCATATTTTTGCAACATGTTTCACAGAATTTTGGCCAAAATCCAAGATTTTGATTAGATTTGTGAATAATTCAGAAGGCCGCAATGTTCATTTAGAATTTCTATAAAGTGTTGCCACTGAGTTGAACCATGTTCACAGCTAGCAGATTTGAAACAATCTGAACTAACAAAACTACAAAGAAACTACTAATAAACTACAAATGTTCCCACTGTGTGACCTGCAAAGTAAATATAATTTAATATGAATAATGTCCTGTAAACATAACTTGTGTGTTACACTTTTGTATTATACTGAACAGACTGTTATCATTCAAAGAAGCTGCTAATTCAAGAGTTACATTTCAAAATATTAACAGTGGGGAAAAAATGTAATAGTCTTACGGTTAAATAAAATTTACAACTTCACTCTCTCTTTCTTTCTCTGTCTCTGTAATGATGTCCCGGAGTGCTTGAGCCAGACTCTTTTGGGGAAAGATAAGACAAGCACTTATTTCTTCAACCTGGCTAGCTTCTGTAACCTTGCGCCTATTTGCCACAAGGAACTGTCCCATTCCTTAAGATACACATGCACACTATGTTTTATACTATATTTATAGATAGCTAAATAAAGGTAATAATAAATAATTAATCCTAATCTTTACTTCAGTAACCAAGAAGATATGGCGATGCTTCATTTTTTTCTTTTTTTTTTTTTTTAAATCACACACACACTCACACACTCAAACAAACATCTGTGCCATTAATTCACATTTCAAGCACGCTTTCCATTAAGCTGGCATAGCTATGGAACATCTGAATGCTTAGAATTCGTAAAGCACAAACGTGCACACACACACAAACAAACACGTTTTGCACAGCCATTATATCTGATCCTGCTGAGAGAGTCTAATGGATTCATTAATCTCTCATGAGTGTTTGGTTATATCACACACAAATGCTCATCATACCACTGCTGTCTGTTGGTCTGTCTTTCTATCATTCTCTCTCACACAAACACATACACACACACACACACACACAAGCTAAGTCTGCCTGCGCACTAGGCACTTTTCTCACCTTTATTTTCTACCTTTCCACCACTCATTTCTCTCCACAGGGAGTTAGCCACTCAGTAACAAGCCAGACAGCCAACACATACACCTACATACACACACACACACACACGGACACACACACACGGACACACACACACACACACACACACACGGACACGGACACATAATCACAAGTAAGTATAGCTTATTGTCCTGTTATTGCATATATGCCACCCTCTCATTGGCTCTGCTGATTATGTGAATGTCACTCTAATGCAATATTGTGCAATCCCACTGTGTTGTTTGACTTCATACATATTCATAATGCTTCTCCTTTTCATCCAATCATGAGCCCTAGCAAATGTCTTTAGGTTTTTTTTTTTTTTCTTCTGAAGCAGAGAATTGACTGCCATGGACAATTTTCATGCACTTAGAAAAGAAAAGAAAATCCACTGACTCAGAACACACTTTTAATAGAAGCCAATGAGCAGTTGCTTGAGCATCTTCCCACTCGCATCTATTATAAGTGTGTGTTTCAAGTCAACAGGAAAGTGCACAGAAATTATTGTTCATGATATCTGACTGTGTTGCACAAGGTCTGGATCTCTGTGTGAGTTTCTGCCAGAAGCTGTAATTTTCTTCCCACAGTCCTAGGACATGTACAAATGTTGTATGTCAGGTGAACAGGAGATGGTAAATTGACCCCAGATATGAGCATGAGAGAATGTGTTTGTATGCGTATTTTCCCTAGCGATGGTCTGCCATCCTGCCATCCACCTTTAGCTCTAAGACCTCCCTATGGAATAGACTCCAGCATGCCCTTGACCCTGGTTATGGATAAAGTAAAGTGGCCCCTTATAGTCACACGTGAACACACCACAGTACTCAGTGTGAACAATGTGAAATTCTTTCTCTGCATTTAATCCATTCACCAAGTGAAGCAGTGGGCTGCCATGAATGGGGGGCATGGAGAGAGCAGTGTGTGTGGACAGTACCTTGCTCAAGGGTACCTTAGTCAAGACACTACAGCCCTGGAATTCAAACCCACAACCTTCTGAATGCAGGGGCAACTCCCTAACCACCAGGCCACCAACTGCCCCATAAGCCCATGCTATACTTCTTAAAGCAAAGGCTGTACATAGGCAAGAATTCGACCACTGAACCACCAGTGCTGATCTAAAGTGAAGCTTTCCCTGATCGGGTATCGAACCTGGGCCACGGCAGTGAGAGTGCCAAATTCCAGCCACTAGACCATCAGAGAAAGGGTCTCAGAAAATGAACAAAATCCTTCCTTGCAGGGCAAAGTTATTGTGTAGTAATTGAAGTAAACACTAATTGTGCCTTGGAATGCACAGACCTGTGTTCGCTGTGGAAGGCATGTACTTATTTTCAGAGTTTTCTATTTAAAGATGTGTCAAAACAGTGAAAATATGTTAAACCAATCGAAAGCACACACAGAAGCAGGACAACTTCATGTAAACCTATAAAGGTGTACAAGAGTACTTCAGAAAAATAGGTTATTAACAACAGTTATTCAAATCTGTAAAAAGTCTCAATAGGAATGACTTTTGGGTCCCACTTAGTATTAAGTGTCCCTAATAACAGTGTGGCTCCACATTAACAGTATATTCTCTTTTAGAGCTGGATTATGGCAGTATGACATATTAACTTATGTAATTATGTAAGTGTATCCTAGAAACACCTAAAGTTGATCTACATGTAATTACACAAGCTGCATTACTGTTACCCAGCTTTAACACAATGTTGCTAATAGTTACAGTATTAAATGCATTTTTAGTGTTACTCACTCACTCACTTTCTGTAACCGTTTAATCCTTACTTGGGTCACAGGTGCCCGGAGCCCGTCCCAGGGCCAATGGGCGCAAGGCAGGGACTCACCCTGGACGGGGCTTGTTAGTGTTATTACACAATTATTAGAGACACAGTATAAAGTGAGACTGAATTTTGTTTTGTGATTCATTCATTCATTTCTGTAACCACTTAATCCTTACTAAGGTCTATCTCGTAAAAACTCGTAAAAACTCATCTTGGGCGGGCTGCCAGTCAAACCTCAGGGTGCACACACATACACACACAGTCAATTTAGAATCCCCAATTCACCTGATACACATGTCTTTGGACTGTGGGAGAAACCGGAGACCCTGGAGGAAACCCACATCACCACGAGGAGAACATGCAAACTCCACACACACAAGACTGGGACCCAAATTCAAACCCCCCGCCTTGGAGGTGTGAGGCAATGCTGCTAGCCACTGTGCCACCGTGGAGCCCTTGTTTTGTGATATTATCATTAAAACCTGTACCTATGTATACATACAAACATGAGTACAGTGAAATGTGCAACAGGATTAAAAATGGGCGGTCCTGACATAACTATCACAGATAATGAACATAACTGTCTGACACAGTGGGCAGTTGTGAGTCCACACTGAGTGCAAAGAGCTACGTAAAGTGGTTGGAGTTTGCAGAAACTCAGGCACATTTGATTCTGTCAGCATTAAAGCCCGAGACCCTGCTTATTCCCCATTTCCTGCAGCTGCCTCGCTATCGTGTTTCAAGTCATTACCGGCAAAGCCCGGCCATGGGAGAGATCTGCCATCGTCTACAACCATCCATCACTGAGTGGCCCCTGGCCTTCCACTGCGCCAAATGTAGCGCGCACACACACAGACAGAACATGCAGCAGAAGCAAGACCATTTCAGCCGCACAGCCACGGTCAAAGAGGAGCAACCTGAAGCCTGCTAGCTCACTTCTCTCTCTCTCTCTCTCTCTCTCTCTCTCTGTCTCATTCTTAATTCTCTTTATCCTTCCTCTTCTCTTCCCATCTACCTCTCTACCTCTCCTCTCTCATTTTTTATCCATATGACTGATCATTTCACTAATACTTAGTTCCTCTCTCTCTGTCTTTCTCCTTTTTTTTATCTTTCCTCCTCTCTCTCTCCACCTATCTCTCTGCCTCTCACCCTTAATTCTCTTTATCTTTTCTCTTCTTCTCCCATCTACCTCTCTACCTCTCCTCTCTCACTTGTTATCTATATGCCTCATCATTTCACTAATACTTAGATCCTCTCTCTCTTTTTTACTTTCACTTATCTATCACCGTTTTACTTATCTATCACCTTTCTTTCTTTCTTTCTTTCTTTCTACTTCTTATCTGTCTTTCTCTTTCTCTCTCTCTTTGTCTATCTCGTAAAAACTCTGCCTATTACTACCTTAGAATAAAAAAGACAAGTCCTCATGACAGAAATCACTTATGGAGGCTCAAGGGAAGATGGACACATCACTAGCATGTAAGAGTTGTGGTGTTGTGTCTTCACGCATGCACATGCATAAACGCACACAAGCACATGGAGCTGCAAAAGTTCATTACTCAGATCTGGGCGGGGACATTAATCATTCCCAACTCGCTTGTAATGCACTTTATTCCCCTACCATAGGCAGCCTCTGCTAAATTTTACACACACACTCACACAGACCTTACCCTCTTGTCAGAGTGGAGCAGAAACTGGCAGCACGGCAGCTACTTCTAGGACCATACATCACCCTCTCTCAAAACTCCCAGAGTAATTCCATGGAGCTGGGATGCTGGCCACTCGGCACAGGTTAATAGGTGCACAAAATGGGCTGCCTGAGGGCCTCGCCACACTAATGATGGAGGAAGCCGGGCTTCCAGTGGCCGAGCCCAAGTTACTCAGACTAAAGACAAGGAGGGAGAAATAAATAAAGCTGGGCCTCAAGAGATGCAGTCGGCTTCTAAGACTGCCTGCAGGTAGATCTTCACCTCCAAAGCCAGGCCCAGACGGTTGTCCCCCTGTGCCCTCACAAAACCTTAAACAATGTGAGAGGAACAGCAATTCTAGACTTTGGAGCAGCCTCAAGTCACGACTTTTGGAAACGGAAATGACTTTCATTTTTGAGTGTAACAGTTGGTGAGGGTTTCACTTGAGAAAGTACTCAAAGTAAACAAAAGCTACAGTCAGCATACAGAAAGTGCGTCCAGGTCAGTCAGTACTGTAGTGTAGTTGGGAGTCGTAAGGGCCTTGCAAATGTCTGTTGAAAGGGTTAAACATGAAAATATGCCTCTTACAAGCATCAAAGGTGTTCATTCTAAAGTGGGCAAATACAAGAGGCAGGCTTTCTGCTGGTGCCCCTGTAGGGTTTCTAAAACTAGCAGGATTATCTAGGAGAAATCTGCATTATCTTTGAGCCATTTTGACATTTATGGTCCAAACTCAAGACCTTGCTACTCTAGTGGTCATTGTACACTACGTTAGTTTGATGTATACCATAATGTTGGCATAAAACACTCACTATTAGTCTAGTGACATGCCATGCTCAGGGATGTAGAGGGTACCATTGCTTTTACAAGAATTTACTACAAAATTCATGGACATAATGTGGTCCATGGATTGTATGGTATATATATCATTACAAGATTATTGGAAAAAAGAGCCCTGATAAGATTTTCTATTTCATACTGGATTTAGGGGTTAGAAATAAGATATAGGAAAAATGGATAAATGTATACAGAGGGGACAAGGTCAGATCCCATTAATCTGGTGGCTGTCTAGCCTGTGGGT
Source organism: Alestes dentex (assembly GCA_037576975.1). NCBI lineage: Eukaryota > Metazoa > Chordata > Actinopteri > Characiformes > Alestidae > Alestes > Alestes dentex. Next base: position 21,782,568 of record JBBIGA010000146.1, read on the forward strand.
TAATATTGCTCATATTCCATGGGAGGCCGCAGCCTGGAGGATGAAGCTTTTATCCAGCAGCGAGGACCCTGCTCCTCGCTGCCCAGCTCACTGGCATCTGCCATCAGGACTCACTGTACTGGCTGCTGACATTTGTCCTCATAAATAAAAGATCTTTCTCTCTCTCCTGCTCTGTTTCTCTGAAGTGTCCCAGCTTTCCTCCCTGTCACCGAGACAGGGACCAGGCGCAGAGACGCTGCTGTTCTTATCTGAGCGGGCGGCCATTTTCCTTTTAGCTGCCGCATCCATCCAGGAGGGGAGGTTATTGATCCTGCTGTTACTGATACAGTGAGTGGGACTCCTGTAGAGAGAACAAGGAAGAGAAGAAGCCTTTGCTTCTAAAAAGACAGGGCTTGATTTGTACTATCAGAGCATGTATGGCCAATACTGGAATAGCTAAGAAAGTCAAGGTGGCGGTGCGTATGCTTTGAGAGTGGCCTAGAATGGCCTAGGGAGCATTACACAGAAGGCTACAAATGCAACAAAACTTTACATAAAACTTACAGACAAAGGCTCCCAGGGTGAATCTATATCATCTGAGAAGAAGATCAAACAGCCAACACTTCACCACAACTCCTGTGTTTACAAGAGTAAACAGGATCTGAGAAGTTATCCACAGCATCATGGGGCCTTAATGAAGTCTCAATGACACTAGGGTACTCAACCCCGCAAAGTAATGAAGTCTCAATGACACTAGGGTACTCAACTTTGCCAGAATGAACTAACTCAACCATTAGTTCATTTTGGCAAAGTATAGGCTTCATTAACTCAAATAACTGGACAAGATTAGCAGCATTAATTTCATGTACTTTTTTTCCTTTCTTCTCCAAATGAGCTCTTAAAGCCCTTTTTTGTTATAATCTTTCACTGCAAGCTGACTGTCAACACAATACCAGAAGAAAACTTCCATACCTGTTTCTTCTTACCTTCTAGTGCTAGTGTGCAGGTCTCTGAAAGCTACAGTGAAATGGAAAGATAATAAGCCATAAACAAGCTTACCCACACTGACTCACTTTGTCATAATTCCGCAGTGCATCACTGAACAAAAAAAATGGCCTGCAGTCATTGTATTAATGCCCAGACGTTAAGGAACACTGCACTGTTCCAACCTGAAGAGCCTCTCATAGGGCTTCATCACATTCAGATGTTGACAGTAAAGCGATCACTATTCTGCTTATTCACTCGGTTACTCATTATCAGACTCTCACTTCCACTCACTCACACAAATACACACACACCCACTGTGTGTCGATTCCTCACCATCCAGCACAGTCACTCAGGAACTGACAGTTAGTCAGAGACGTAAATGAACTCCATTCATAATGAGTGTCCCTCCAGAGACTCTTCAGCCTCTGCCACTCACTTCCTCACATCCCCACCACAAGGCCTCCATTTTGTGTCAATCCATTTCCTCTGACAATGGTGCCATTTGCCTGTAGCGTGTCACCGGACAGACAAGAGGAAAAGGCACAATACATTGACGACACGATAGGATTATCATATCCTCTTCTTTCCCGTCACAGCAGATAACGTATCTCACAGATGCAGTTTATCAGGCTACGGTGGCAGCCTGAAGCAGCATAAATTATTCCAAGCCAAACAATAGGCTGCTGGATACAGACACATCACTTTACTAGTGACCATTTTGCTTCCACTCACTGGTCACTTTATGAGGTCCATATAACGTAAAGGTCCACTACATGCACCCTGAAAAGGAGGGTTCTTCAATGGTTAATTAGTTATTTATAGAAACATAGCAGTTAACATGGATTCTTAAATGGCTCCTTGCATGGTTCAGTGGTTCTTCTCCATGAAGGATAACCTGCTATTTTGTTCCTTATAAACCTGCTAAAAATGGCTCTTGGTAGCTCTAAAAGGGTTCTGTTATTGTTTATTGTACAAATCAGAGAACCTTTGCTGGTATTTCTTCATAATGGATACCCTGCTCTATTGCTCTTTAAAGAGCCTCTAAATTGGTTCTTGATAGCACTCAAAGGAGTTCTGCTACTGCTTTGCTGGTACAATGCAGAATCAAACAGATTCGCTGTAAAACAGATTTGACCACCCTCTATGAATGAGTTCCAAAAAAGGTTATTTGGAGCAATTCTAAATAAGAATCACTTTTGGTTTTCTAAAAAAAAAACATTTGAGTGGTTCTTCTATGACAACTCTCCAAAAGAAGCCTTTTCCACCATGAATTTTTATATGGTCCCCATCTATCACTGATCAGTCTCTGACCCTAGGACCACTGTCAACCTGATATTACTTTGCTGGACGACCATTCTCACAGCAATGATCCTGGCATGATAGCCTAGAAGCATAATGGTGTGTTTGTGTGTCACTGGTACAAGTGTACTATGTCAGTATGTGTGTCAGTGTCACTGCTAGGCTAAGAATGCTCTATTACACAAAAATATCCAGCTAAGAGTTTTTGCATGATGCAAAGAAAACTTTGATGACTTAATGCCACCAAAGAACCATTTTTGGATTCCTGAGAAACCTTTCAGTGCATGGAAAGAATTTAAAATATGTTCTGTAGCATTCTCTATTAAACTATACATGACACTTATTTCAGAATGTAGGTTTTTCCAATGAAGTGACCAGTGAGTAGTATGTATTTCTGTAATGAATACTGTTGTCTTGAATTATGGTTGACAGGTGTTTTGGTCTGGGAATGTGGCAGCACATGAGATGACATGTCTCATATCACAGAAATGGTTCTGTAGGGAACTAAAATGATTCTTCCTACATTATGTTAAACTTTCTAAAGGTTAGTCACATTCACATCCCATTTACATAAACGATTCTCTTAAGAACCATGCACTAAAATGATAAAGAACTTCAGTATGATGTATGAACCCTTGGAAAAACCCTTAAAGTGGTAAAATAACTTTTGCATTGGGAAAGTTCTTGTAGCTTTAAAAGACCTCACATATCTCAAAATGGTATTATCCTAAGAACTCTTCTTGGCACCTTTTTGAAGAGTCCAGGGTTTCCCAATAAGATGACCAGTGAGCAGTATGTTATTTCTCTACTGAATACTGTTTTCTGGAAATATGATTGGGAGGTCCCAGCATGAGTCTTTAGCATCTGACAGGTATCTGCGTCTGAGAAAGTGGCAGCACATAAGATGACATGTCCTGAGGTCCTGGAGGACATCTTAGCAGAAAGATGATGCACATGGTCTCCATTGGGCAACACCCACACATAACACAATGTGTATGTCTCATGCAATCCACTGAGACCATCCAGTTACACCATTCATCAGCCTAGCTCTAGACGTCAGCATGTGTGTGTGCGTGTGTGTGTGTGTATTTGAGAAAGTGTGTGTGTGTCCACTTTAATCTGCCTTCTGAGCTGAGAGGATGTCGGCTGGCCGCTGTCACAGTGTGATGTCATGTCCTCGGGTTCAGTGTCCCTGTGACAGATCTGCCATGGTGATAAGCATGAGAGAATAAGAAGAAGAAGGAGAAAGAGAGAGAGAGAGAAAGAGAGAGAGAGAGAGAGAGAGAGAGAGAGAGAGAGAGAGAGAGAGAGAGAGAGAG
>JBBIGA010000146.1:21788196-21805197 GCA_037576975.1 Alestes dentex
AGAGAGAGAGAGAGAGAGAGAGAGAGAGAGAGAGAGAGAGAGAGACAGACAGACAGACAGACAGACAGACAGACAGAGTCTTAAATGGATGGAGCACATGGAGCATGTCAGTGCAGTGAGAAGGGAAGGTTGGAGTGAATGGAATGAAACTGAATGGAAGCCAGTGGTCACCATTTAGAAAGACGCTATTCACATAATACTAACCATTAGGCGTTCGCTTCTTTGACCCTTCCTGTTATTTTCCATTTCTCAGTCAATACGAAGAGACATTCTAATTCTAATATTAAGTGCAACTGCAATTGTAATTGTAATTCTATTTGATTCTTATACTCAAAGCCACATTTTGTTTGTCAGTAGGTGAGCTATTTTTTTGAAACATATTGTATGAATAAAAGTTTGTGTTGTGCAAAGATAAAATAAAGAATGGTTACATTAGTCATGCTTTCATCATTGTTTGCCATGGAAACAAAAGGAAGAAACATAATTCTTAATTAAGCCACAGGTAAGTGAGAAGTGGGAGTGTAACAAAATGAAAAAGAAGAATCACACTAAGAACAATCGGTATAATCATTTTTTCATGAATACAATAATAATAATTAGAAATATTTATAAATATATTATTGTTTGTTAGAATAATGTATAATAATTCGTTCTAATTGGGAATAATATTATTATTATTAGTAGTAGTAGTAATAATAATAATAATAATAATAATAATAACAACAACAACAACAACAACAACAACAACAACAACAACAACAACAACAATAATAATAATAATAATAATAATAATAATAATAATAATAATAATAATAATAATAATAATAATAATAATAATAATAACAACAACAACAACAACAACAACAACAACAACAACAACAACAATAATAATAATAATATTGCTTCCACTGTTGGCTCCTCTAGAACAAGTGGCTGTTGTGAGTGAGCGGTATGATTCATTTTGGGGTTGATGTCCAAACAGTTCAAATAAGGAAAAAAGTCACTGCGTGGGTCAGGTATTTGCTGCTTAAAATTCCAGCGTAACAAGCCATAATGAAACGTAATTAATGATTAAAGCATTATTTGATCTTTCTGGAGTAAAACTGGGCCTGGGCTCACTGAGGCAGCGGTGAACATTCCAGCTGGTGTAGAGTGCAGCTGATTTTTTTCCCCACAGCACAGGTGAGCAGACAGCGGCATGTGCCTCAATTTCAAAACCTGTCAAATTAGAGAGTGCGCTCGAGCAATTTTTTTCGCCGCTCAAAGAAACACCACTCGCGCTGCCAAAAACAGCCACACCGAAGCAAAACATGTTAAAAATACTTGAGCGAGAAATGGGAAAACAAACACTGCTGGTTATGTCCTCAATGTGGCACGAAAATAAATAAATAAATAAAAACAAAAAACAAAATAACAAGTCGGTTGCGATCAGAGTTACAGTATGCGCATTGTGAAATGGTCCACTGCTTTAATTGCAGAAGCACTCTCGCAGCATCATTAGAGCGGAACACATGAACGGGTCGGATCGACCATATGGCCTTTTAGAGCCAAATAAATTGAGAGAGAGAGTCATACTGAGCTTGGTTGTTGAAAAATGTTAGGGTTGCACTTCACAGCATATGGTCTGCGCTGCAACTGAAAGACTCTGCTCTCTAGGCCACTTTATTAGACACACATAAATTGTAGGTTCTCCTTGCTGGTTTGTAGCTTGCATTCCTCGTCCTCTAGATCGGGTTCATTTTTGACCTCACAGCCATTTATTTGACCTTTTTTGGTGGCGGATCAGTCTCTGCCCAGCCGTGATGCTGATGTGCACCACACACACTACAACAGAAGTACCATGCCACCATTCCACCCTGGTGGAATCACACCTGGGCTGAGACCGCTTCTGTGGTCAGAAACCGACCAGTGATGAACACAGTAGAGGGTACCTGACACTAAAATAAAGTGGTCCCTTATGGTCAGGGATGAACACATCACACCATGTGAAATTCTTTCTCTGAATTTAACCCTGCCTCATTAAGTAAAGCAGTGGGCTGCCACCAACAAAGGGTGCCCAGGGAGCAGTGTGTTGGGACAGTACCTTGCTCAAGGGAACATCAGTGATGACACTAGCAGCTGGGATTCAAACCCACAATCTTCTGAGTGCTGGGCCAACACCCTCACCACTAGGCCACCAGTGAGTATGTTAACAAATAAATTAATTGAATTAATTAAAATAATTAAATAACCCACAACAATAGATGGGCAGGGTGTAATTGTACACCTATAGAGTAGAGCTATAAAACAGATGTTTCTAATAAAGTGGCCAGAGTGTGGAAGGCAGGTGTTTAAAAAAAAAAAAAGCGAGCTTAAGCCGCTTATCACATGGAAAAAGAGAGAACAGCTGGACACCCATGCAGCACACAATGCGGTGGCTCCTCCCTTCTGATTGTGGAGCAGGAGAAAAGTGCTGCTCATGGCTAATCAGGCCTCATGCATTAAAGCTGATCTGCACCAAACTGCTGAGTGGCACAAGTCCAGAAGACAATCACACAAGAATCGATATCTCATAACAGACTCAGGGTTGCACTCTTCTTTGTCCCTCTGGTAAAACTATAGAAGCATTGTAGAGGACCCTGACAAAATAAAACTGTAATAATACACAAAACGAGACAATTGTAGCATCAGGCTGATGTTATTTCTTAAAATGATCTACCAATTATGCAATTAGGCATTTAATTTCTCGCTTAAAATAATTACCTTCATATACAGTCAAAATAAAAAGCTTGGTGCACACCTTCAAATACTTCAGTGGACAAATACTGTTTATTTGCTGAATAAAAAAAAGAAAAAGAAAATAATGCATAAAATGTGACTTGTGCAAGTTATGGCATATAGTTCATATATAATAACATAATATGCAATATAGTTTATACAATATATAATATGTTAAAATAAAAAAGAAATATAAATTGTGCAGTAAAATCGTAGAAGAGTATAAGCTTATACGTGAAATAGACAGACAGACACACACACACACACACACACACACACACACCAAAAATCAATGACATTCTGTTAAAACACATCATCCGCTGTTCTTTGATGGTAAATGACAGAACAGTACTGTCGGCCGTCACCATTGTTTTAAAGGCTTAACCTCAGTGAAAGCCACACTCATGCAGTCAGTAGAGCCGTCTTTGAGGAAAGGCTTTGCCGTGGTGCTTTTTAGCCTCAAGCTTTTAGCCGTAACAAGCCGCTCTCACACCAGGCCCGTGTTCTTTTTGTACTTGGCAGTGTTTGGCGGAGGAGGCGAGCGTCCATCTCCCAGCTCCCATGGCCGAGGTCCAGTGGAACGAGCGGCCGAACTTTATAGCTCTGTTTCGTCATGCTGGTCAGCTTTTTTTTTTTGTCTCTTTTTTTGCCGTCTCCACAGAGTAATACGCTACAGGCCCACTGGCACTGACTAGTGACCACAGCAGCTATCAAAACGGCCTTGACATTTGTTTGTCCACAGATGTTAAACGGCACTGAGGTGGCCGGCAGAGAGAGAGTGAGAGAGAGAGAGAGAGAGGATGCCTGCAGGAGGCAGCTAGAAGCTTCCAGAAGCAGAGCATAATTGGGTTTATTAATGTTTGTCCGTAAACGTCCAGCCTGCTCGTATCTTTAATTTGGACATGATTTGTATACATGGCCAATGTTTTAAATGGAACAAGATTTCATGACTACTTTAATTAGTCATTACGAGCGCCATCGCACAAAGTACTACATAAGCATGACATTAGGCATCCCATGCGTTTGAACCATCATGTATAATTCACTGGATGTAGTAAACTGAAAGTTGGGCAAATGGGACATGATAAGTGAGCGCCCCCATATTACTGAAGTGAATGAAAGCTCTATTATAAAACAGTGCCTATAATGATCTCCTATATGACTGATCTGGGTGCACAATCTCCTTGACAGAAACTAAACCTGTGGTAATGAAGACAAAGCTTCTTCCGCTCCCGTTCGCCTTGAGCGCAATGGATAAATTGCTCATTGTTTTCTTATAAACAGCACATACATCTTTTACCCTCACCCGTTTAACTCAAGTTCCTAGCAAATGCATTTGTTACTCCGCAACGCCAACAGAAGTGTTCCATTTATCAAAATTGCAACTGAAAAATAAGAGACTTGTACTTAGTGCAAAATTCATGAATATTTCGGGGCCTAATCCTTGGTGGGGAGCTAAAATAAGCCAGCAGCATTTCACTAATCCACTGCTAAACTAGTGCGGCTCCAATTAAAACACCTTTCAGAGAAGACTCTAGATTCAATAAACACCTTATAAGTAAACGGTTGCCTTATAAGAAATCCCTACCTTGGTGTGCATGAGTGATGCAAAATTTGCGCTAGCCCTCCACTTGTTCCATCATCAGCCAGCCAGTGTATGGCCACAGAGCAGCTCTTCACTAGAATTTTTGGTCTTTGGACCACTCTTCTTTAAACCATCGAAACTACGTCCAAACCATTGATATTGATGTCTGTAAAAACCACACAGTCGTGCCAATACTAAACCAGGTGTTTCTAATAAAGTGGCCAGTGGGTAGAAGGACAAGGCAGGTGTTTCTAATCAAGTGGCCAGTGAGCAGAAATACAAAGTTGTGTTTCTAATAAAGTGGCCAGTGTGTACAAGGCAGGTGTTTCTAATAAAGTGGCCAGTGGGTAGAAGGACAAGGCAGGTGTTTCTAATAAAGTGGCCAGTGAGCAGAAATACAAAGTTATGTTTCTAATAAAGTAGCCAGTGAGTGGAAGGACAAGGTAGTGTTTCTAATAAAGTGTCCAGTGACTGGAAGGACAAGGCAGGTGTTTCTAATAAAGTGTCCAGTGAGTGGAAGAACAAGGTGGTGTTTCTAATAAAGTGTCCAGTGACTGGATGGACAAGGCAGGTGTTTCTAATAAAGTGGCTAGTGAGTGGAAGGACAAGGCAGGTGTTTCTAATAAAGTCGCAGTGAGTGGAAAGACAAGGCAGGTGATTCTAATAAAGTGGCCAGTGCACAATGCACTTCTAATGATATGCTTTCTTTGTCTCAGCAGCTGTTTGAAGATATGTAGGATGTCAGGAAGTAAACTGCTACTGTGTTGTTGTGGGACATCCGATACAAATGAGCTCAGAAAAGTCTGCTGTAAGAGGCCAAATCCCACTTCCTATGCTATGAGCGAAACCAAACATCACAAACATTCAACTGAAACTTTCAGCTTTAGGTCAAAGAGCCTGTGGAGCTCATCCGGAGCACATTACTCCATCTCTCAACCACAAATCTTCAGTAATTAGTCCTTCATAAAACCGAATTCTTTATCAAAAGAACTCTGGTGAGGAGAGACATCACTAGCATCATACTACTATTAAGTCACTTTGTAATCTTTCATTATTTGAGGCTGCTGCACCTTATGGTCCGGCGGTGGCACACTGTTGCTCCCGTACTGAAAGAACATCACTGCTTGTTGAAGGCTTTCAAGGAGCAAAACAGATCACCATCAATATGCAAAGTTCACAGTGCAAAATCCATCTTTTATCAGACATTTCCCCTCCCTTTTTCTCTTGGATAATTCTTCAGCAAGCGCCCTCATCAATTATTCAGCGTCTCCTCTACATATTGAACATGTTTCCTTTTCTCCACATTAATATTTAAGGCTTCTTTCCCTCCTTAGGACATCTCATAAGGATAAATCAAAGTGACATTAAGTTTTATTGAGACAGTTTCGTTGTGAAATTAAGCCCTAATGGCATTGGAAGCGAGCACTTTTTTAAAGGCCGCCTGTTAAATGAGGACAGAAAAGAGAACATGACAAACAGATGACTTAAAGGGCTTAAATACAACTATTTTGGAACGAGTCTGGTGTACAATCCTATGCAAGAGTCTGAACCCTCATCAAATGGCATATTGATTTTGAGTGAAAGTAAGCACAGATAAGAGTGTCTGCTAAATGCCGTAAACATAAACGTAATTGCAATTAACCCATTCACCAAGTGGGCCACCATTAACAAGGGGTGCCCGGGGAGCAGTATGTGGGGAGAGCACCTTGCTCAAGTGAAACTCAGGGGTGCCACTAGCAGTGTTGGGATTCAAACCCACAGCCTTCTGATTGCAGGGACAACACCTTAACCACTGAGCCAGCAACTGCTTCATTTGTTAGAAAACAAAAAAAACATAAAAAAGTATTTTCCCCCAATTTGCTCAAATTAGACAATGAACTGGTCTATAAATATACATAGCTGTGCATTAAAATATAAATATAAGTGTACAAGTGGGTTCTCTGTAGAGAACATGTACTTATTTACACTTGAAATCATCAAAACATTTTTGACTGGGGGTGTTCATTCTTTTGCAATTATAATATGTATCGATTACTGAAGCTTCATAAACATACTGGTCAAGACAAGAGGCAATTTAGCCCATTCTGAATTCACTATTGTTGTGATGTCACAAATGTCACAATGCAATCATGTCACAGTGATTTCACAATGCATTTACGTAGGTACAATGTGTCCATTTATATGATGGGGTGGTTGCGGCCTAGTGGGTAGGATACTTGCCTCTGGACCAAGATGTCATGGGTTCAAATCCTACCTTCAGCATACCACCACCGGGTTCCTGTCCAAGACCCTTAACACCAAGTTGCTCCAGGGAGACTGTCCCCCGTAGTTAGGGGATGGAAGTCGCTTTGGGGGAAATAAGGGTCTGCTAAATGCCGTAGATGTAAATATATATTCAGTCCAAGACAGTTTAGATGCCCGTTACATCTGAAGCTGCCTTTTGGAAAGCAGCTCAATGCAGGAAAGCCAATCACAACAGAACATTTTACAGAGAACAAATAAAATCCAATAGACACTGATTAGCATTATTCACATTATATTGCACTATTATATTGCATTATATTGCAACTGACAATATAATGCAATTTAACTGTTAGAAATATTAGCCAATGCAATTCACTGTTAGAAATATTAGCCTGTATGATTGAGCTATTCCTTCACAGGCACATGAACAAAAACAGTCCAAAGGAGATGGTTAGAATACAGAGGCTGGAAATGGACTGCTTTTGATACAAAATGTCATAATAGGTGAAATAAATAAATAAATAGATAAATAAATAAATAAATAAATAAATAAATAAATAAATAAATAAATAAATAAATAAATAAATAAATAGATAGATAGATAGATAGATAGATAGATAAATAAATAAATAAATAAATAAATAATGTCCTCTTTGACGCAAGTTAATACAGTGAAAGTTGTAGTGACAATGAAATGACAACATCTTAAGTTAACCCTGATGACATTTCTGGTTTTCGATAAAGGCTGAGACATGGTTAATGGGTAACAGGCAGTGGCGGGTGGGAGCTGACATGAACAAATCCATAGAAACAGAATCCATTCCTATGGACTAATCATCCTCATCAAGCTAATGTTACAAAACAAAAGAAAAATCAATGGCCATTAAGTGGCACTCAACTGAAACTGGAAGTGGACTGAGCTGAGCTGTTTTTTGGTTAATACAATGACCAAAATCAGCATTTTTAAGAGCTGATCGCATTGGAAAAGCTCTCGGATCGATTGAGTTCAGATCAAGTCCATTCCGCTCGACTCAAATGCATTCGATTGAGGTCACATTGAAGCAGGTGCATCTAACTACAGCAACTCTGCATAGCTAAGTGTTTCTCTGCTCTAACGCACCTCAGTCAACTCATCAGCTCATTACCAAAGCCTTCACAGATCGAGTCGGGTGTGCTGAAGCAGAGAAAAGCACTAAACCTGAGAGCCTCCACAATTCCATTCAGCAACACTACAATTAAGCAATCGATCTTCTACAATGCTCTTTAAAATTGAGCGGATCATATGCAACTTTCTTTTGAAATTTGGATTACTTTATTTTATCAGTGATTGCACATTGTAAACAATCTGTTGCTATACATTCATTCATCCATTCATTTATCCATTCATTCATCCATTCATTCATTCATTCATTTATTTATGTAATCCACCAATGCGTAATATTTGAGATATCAACACAGAACCAACTGTGGATTGGTCAGCTTTTTTCAGGAATGTTGTGCTAAAATATGTTTTATTGGCTGGGATGTACAGTTTTCACGGAACAACCATTGTCCTCTCATAGGAATGAATGATTTGTGTTCCCCACTTATATCAGCCTAAAATATGGACCATGAACAACCACAAGATCCATAGCTAGAGCATAGGATCCTTTTCAATTGCTTAAGCTGCACAGTCACTGTTGAGTCTTCTTCCAGAAATGCACTCGCTTTATTTGCTATTTCTTTTCAGCTTCAAGAAAACATACCAGCAAACATTTTGTTCACACTGTGTGCTGTTGTGTGTTCACGCATGACAAAATGGTCACTTCACTTTACTTCATTCACTTTGCTAACATAAAACAGCAATATGTTACTGCTTTGGGTCGTTTAGGCTTCCAAGTGTTTTCCTTTGTTTTCCTTTGCCTAAATTATGTCTTGATAGTTTTCATTGCTATGGCTTGAAAACACTTTTGGCTTGAAAGTTTAAACACCTATAAAGGCTTAGCTCTGATGAGCTCTGATCACAACAATTGTTATTGTCCTATAACACCATTTTGCACACAGCTGACTGTTCAAAGTCCCGTGTCCCGCTTATAGATGGAGGTGCACTTGTATATTTCAAACGATATGTATGCCATGTAAGTCATGTTTCATGCTTCATTCATGAGTTACAACAAAGTACACTCCATACATCCTTTTTAAAGAGCTCAAATACTAGAAATAATAAAAGATCCACATAGATCCACCCATTCAGCATACAGAAGTTCAGCTCTATCTAGGGCAGCCAATGAGAAATAGAGGTCATTTACATTTATCAGTCTTAAAAGCTCTGTTATAGACTGTTCAAGGCAAATCATTGTGAAGCATCTTACACATGATACTCAATAATTAGACAGCAAACTCATGACATGGACCATGGATCATCATCCTGGCCCATCAACAGACATCCTCAACTCAAAACAGCAACCAAATCACCCTTAAAGTTATCAGCGCAGCATGAATGATAATGTACAGAGTTTTTGTACACAACAGTGGGAGCCATTTTTCTAAATGAGATGTATGATTGTGAAGAACCTTTGGAGGAAAATGAATAATCTTCACATAATGTAAAGATTCTCTAACAGTTTAAGCCTTCTTCCAAGAACCTTTGCACTATGTGGGGGTTCTCTAACATTTAAAATAGATTCCTCACACTCACACTTTGCATTGACAACAATTAATTGAAAGGTTCTTTTCAATCGTTCTTCTGCAGCTTTACACAAAGAACCCTGTCTGGCACTCAGACAGTGTTGTACAGCCAAAGCCAGTGTTCTTCCAAACAACGTAAAAAAAAGTGAAGATGTATACAGAATAAAATATAGATGTGACAGTCTATTATTTACATGTCATGGGAATTGGAAAAGCAATTAGCTCATAGGAATGCTGCAAGTAAACATGGTTAGCGTTTCAAAATATAGTCCTTAGGCGGACAATACACTGCAGAGCAGCCCATTTTGAATGAATTGTTTTGTGATCAAATACAAGAATCAAATACATTGTCATATATTCACCAATTCAACTCACTGTTTAACTCTGCCCATTCATGTTGAAGTCTTAAGTAGTCAGTCCGCATAGCTTTTTAAATGAGACACAATATAGCCAATTAAAATTAAGGTCTTTTACATACACTATTCATCTAAAAGTATCATCTCTTTCAGTGAGATATTTCAGCATCTTTGGGAGCATCCTGACACAGGACTCAAACGCATAAATGCAGCTCGGATAATCTCCATAGGAAAGAGCTACCAATGGAGTAATGGAGCTCCATCCAATACCTTTTGGGATGGAGGGGAGTTAGTAATGCAGACCTAATCATCCACAAAAACCACTGGTGGGTGAAGTGAATGACGTTGATTACTTCGGTACAATGGCACCCTTTAAATGGTGGGATAAGTGAACAGTCAGTTCTTGAAGTTCTGTTGTGTATGGTCTGCTGCCCCAGAACAGCTACTGTAGCACACATTGCTGGAAAAAGTCATGCTGGCTATGATAGAAAGCTGTCAGAACTCACAGCACATAACTTGCTGGGTATGAAGTTGTGTAGTCAGAATGTTTATGCTGACCGCAGTCCTTCGCTGCAAGCACCTACAATGGGCAGGTGAGCATGGACAACTGGACCCTGAAGCAATGGAAGAAGGTGGCCTGGTCAGATTATCAGGGTTTATTTATGTTTGGCAAACTGTCTTTAAAAAAATCAAAACAGCAAGTAAAAAAAAAAATGTATAGCCAGTATTGTATTTAAATCAGTGTTTGAAATAAAATTGTTCTGTGGATTCCTTTCTTTCCAGCTAAGACAAACAAAGCCTAGTATAGGTGGAAATGCTGACACAGTAAGGCCAACTTGCCCAAAGTAAATGTGGCAGTAGATTCAATTTCTTATTGGATAGCAGAGGCAGTTTTTTCCTCAGGAGTGATGGTAAATTAATCTGGATAAAGAACGGAGAGTGAAGCAATCTGGTAGAGTGTTGCTGAATGACGCAAAGTCACCGTCCACCACCCTGATCCAATATTCATGGCTGAATACAAACAGGAGATCCTTTTTACCTACAACAGGGGTGTGAAAGTCTGAATGTTCAGATCTCATGGTTACAAAGGTTCACTGGATAGCAAAGGTTGACTGGATGGGAAGGTGGGTAGTAAGGACTTACATTCGCTGTATACTTATAATTCTGCATACTTAATTTGAATTTTGGATATTTACACTTGTATATGTGTATTTGCAAAATAATATTTGACCGTGTTAATGGGAAACAAATGGAATTCTAGTCCAAAACCGAAAAGAGTAGCTCTTGACGAACTTATGCTCATAGATGCTGGTTGTACTAAACAGTTGTGAAAGTATCTGAGGAGTTTTTGGATTAGAATTTTAAGACCTTTTCACTCATGTTGGTTTTTGGTATTTGTGGTCAGGGGGTTAGGGAGATCAGAAGGTTGTGGATTGAAATCCCAGGACTCCTAGTGACACCACTGAGGTACCCTTGAGCAAGGTACCGTCCCCACACACTGCTCCCTGGGCGCCCCTCACTGGTGGCAGCCCCCTGCTTCACTTGGTGAATGAGTTAAATGCAGAGAAAGACTTTTACACTGTTCACACTGTCTGCTGTGGTATGTTCACGCGTGACTATAAGGGGCCACTTTACTTTACTTTACTTAAAAATATTTCTACTGGTGTAGCTGTTCAGTGTTTTTCTGATTGTCTATGCAAATGCCTCACTGATGTCATTTGAGCACCCTAAGTTTGTGTTCTAAATAAAACACTTAAATATGGTCCATTAACGTTTGCACAATCCTTATTTAATGCTTTTTGGTCCAGTATGTTGTTTAGTTTAGTTTAAAAATTTAGTTTTTGCTGGGGTACCCACACAAAACCATCTATGACTGATATAAGAGCTGTTAGTACATTAGTAATTTAGGTTCAGTTTCCAACCTTAGTTAAAGGAAGATTTCACAGCCAAACTCTCAATGCTTCTGGAATTAACACATTGGGAGAATTTGCAAAACTAAAATACATTATGAAAAAATTTTTTTATTAAAAATAAAATGTTTTATTAGACTATGCTAAATTCAGTGGGAAACTGAAAACGGTATTAATGAGGTTGTACTTCACACGGTTCTAAATGCTGAGAAGCAAAAACAGTCTAGGCTGAAGGGTAGCCAGGGTGTGGGATATTACTAAACAATCACAGAGAAGTAGGTGGAGCTTGACAGAATACATTATTAATGGATTTTAGGATGGTTTGAATGAGTTCTTTAAAATCAAGCAATTTTATTTGAATAATTAATAGCTCAGATCCTCAACAGGGACGTAAGAAGTACAGCACCCTATATTGCAAACAACTTGAGAAAATGCAGTTCTTCTTTATTTACAGAATGACAGGCTGCAATTAGGCTACATCAAACTGACAGTACATCTACTCTTAAGAATGTGTGAATGTGTGTGATTCATTCATTTCATACTTTTATAGAAGCCCTTGCTATTTCAAAGGGAAAGTACAAAATGATATTGTGCAATGGAAAACAAACAGTTAGATAATGTCCCTTGCATGAGATGAACCTACTGAATCTGTTCCATTGTACAAGGATGGATAATGCATTCATAGTGGTCCACACTCAAGTTCTTTTCATTTGGCACTCTAATTTGTTCAACACATTTAAAGTTCCCTCAGTAGAGAAGTAGAGAATTGCAACCACCTTATTACACCCTCAAGCAAGATACACCTGTGCAGCGGATATTGGTCTGCACGTAGTTGTGCATATGACTCCATTTTTTTGTGTATTTTACTCAAAGCGAATGACCCATGCAGCATGAGGGATGTGCACCTCTCCTACAACAAGCACGGTCCAACCCATGACCACTCTCTGACCACCATGCTGCCTCTGCAAATTACATGGTATATGCAACACTTTCAAGATTGCATCGTATGCAACCACACTAGATTTCAAAGTTCGAGATACAGAGATGAATAAACAAATGGGCACTCAACTATGCATCAAGGTAAGCAGTACTGAACCTAAATGTTCTGATGATCAGGTCAGTAACTAAAATGGGCATAGAATTGTATGATCACTGTATGATTAATTGTACACAGTTGATCATACCATTGAATGGCACTCTAAATCCACATCTGTGGATCCACAAGTTCTCACAAGTCAACAGGATCAGCACGACTAGGCTCAGAGCAGCAGAAAGCAAAAGCTATGAGGACTTACGTGTCTTGCGGCTGATGTGGGTCCGAGCTGGGGTGGTGATGGGCCTTTCAGTGGATGGCTGCTCCTGGGTCCACGTTTGGGTGGAGTCGTTGAGGACAGTGGGGTTGGACGGAGATGGGCTGGAGGTTGATGTCCGGCCATTGGAGCTGGAGGTGAAGGCCGTGGTGGTCGTGGTAGTGAAGGTGGGGCCACGTGTCCCAAAGCGCTGGGTGGTGCTTTTCTGGGTCACCTGACTGCCCGATGCACCGCTGCCCCTTTGGGATGTGTTCGGAGGTGTCCCAGACCGAGTTTTGCCACGCACTGAAGTGGTGAAACCAGGACTGATGGAACTGACTGGCCCACTGGTTGTTGTAGTAGTCGTGGTGGTGGTTGTGTCAGATCCCTTGGGGAAAGCACTGGGCTTGGACAAGAAGATGGGATCCTGCCCGATACCCTTGGCATCCACCAGATCGGTGGGCACATAATCCCTCACAGAGCCCACCACGATCCACTTGAGCAACATGAGGCTCAAGCCCAGGCCAATAAAGCCAATCAGAAGAGGCACTGCACACAGCCAGGTCTGCTGCCGGGGCCAGAAGGCACACCGCAACGTTCCAGCATGCTCGGGGGCCTGGGCCTGCTGCTGCCGGCTGCTCGAGGCCCCAGTACCCTCAGGCTCCTCCAGGATCACCACCCCCGAGCTGGTGGTCACTGCTCCGGAACTTTCACTCATGACCCTCTGAGGGTCAACCCCTGACCCGGGAGATCAGCAGGCACGGGAAGCTCCAGACACCAAACATTAGGGTGTGACAAGAAGAAAAAGAAAGCAATCCCACAATGGCCACACTCAGACAAGTATACACAGACACTCTTTAACCCCTTAAACTCAAGGTTTTGTACCCTGTAGCCACTATGATTTATTCAAAATGACAAAAAAACTACTCTGTACACAGTTATGAAAGTGAGGAACGGAATCTGTACCCACTGATGGTTCCTTAGTTTAGGGGGTTAAAGCACAGGTGCAGGATGACACAAACATAGACATACACACACACACACACACACACACATACACACACGCACACACACACACACGTACACACACCCAGTAGAATTCCGGAGGTAGGAAAAAAGCAGGGCTTGCAGAATCCGACACGGGATGATCCTTTAGTCCAGTTCCAGAAGACGCAAGCTAGTTGCAGGTCCAATCGAGAAGTGGGTGAGAAGCAGGGAAATAAGCAAGATGCTGAACAGAGGCAAAAATGCAGAAAGCAGGGCGTATGAGTGTGCACAGAGGTTCTCAGCAGCTCCCGATGCAGTAGCAACACCCCTCTATTAATGCCCCTCAGATCCCTCTTTCGGAACAGATGGCGCCACCAGTGAAAAAAAACATCCCTCCAATTTCACGCCCTTTTAGAGCTTTCATAGTTGTCTTTAGAAGCAGGGGGTTGTCAGAAGCCTCCTTTTTCCAATGTCTCATTGGTCGTGTGTCTCCAGTCTCGACCAGCGTCTCTTCTTAGCCCTAGCTGACTCAGCTCCGCATGTCCCAAAGATCTGTGATGCCTAGCGTCCCCCTGCCAGGGCAGGACCTCCTACAAATAAGCGCACCATCCATATGGGGTGGGGTGGTGGTTTAGGGGGGCCAGAAAGATAATCAAGCTGTACCAGCCCTGTTTCTGTGGCGGCAAAAGCCAAATATCCAGCAGCAGAGGAAACAATGGTACCTATGGCAAGGTTGTAAAAGGCAGTATTGTGTCCAGAATCCACCGGGATGAGGAGATAAAATCCATTCTCCCGCTCAAGCAGCTTCTAGTGCTCCCTTCCCGTCAGTCGTCGATGCAGCACAGAGCAAAGAGCGTGCTGCTACATTCCGCCACTGCGAGAGAGAGAGAGGGAGAGAGAGAGAGGGAGAGAGAGAGGGAGAGAGAAAGAGGGACAGAGACAGAGAGAGAAAAAGAGCAAGAGAGAGAGAGAGAGAGAGAAAGTCAGGGAGGGGGAGGGAGAGCGCTGGAGACAGGAGGCAGAAAAAAAGGGAGATAGAAAGGACAGACAGAGAGAGAGAGAGAGAGAGAGAGAGAGAGAGAGAGAGAGAGAGAGAGAGAGAGTGGAAAATTGAATATCTCAGGTCTCAGCTCCACATTCCATCTCTCTCCATTGCGGCTGCTGTCCAGTCCTGAATTCAAGAGTCCTTAATTACAGTCTTTTATTTGTTTGTGTTCTTGCTTCTGTCTTTCTCTGTCCCAGGACCAGCCGTTCTCTCCTGGGTGGTTGCCCTGATGCTCCAACAACCCAGCACTGGACACACCAGCCTGACAAGCACAGACGCTGCTGCCAATGTTGATGCCGCTGCTGCTGCGACTGCCGCTGATGCTGGGAGAATGAGAGAGAGAGAGGGGGAGAGAGGGAGAGAGAGTGAGAGAGAGTAGCAGTGAGGGATCAGAGAGAGAGCAAGGGAGGGAGGGAGCGAGCAAGCGAGCGTGTGAGAGAGTGAGAAAGGGGATGAGTGAGAAAGAGAGAGAGAGAGAGGAATAGAAGCAGCGGAGGATCAGAGTGAGACTGGGGGGTGGGACTTCACCTGCTTTGTACCTGCTCAGGGAATATTCTCTGCCACATCAGGGCAGAGAGACAGAGAGAGGGAATAGAGACAGCATGAGATAGAAAAAGAGTGATAGAGAGTGAGTGAGTGTGAGAGAGAGAGTAACAGAGAGAAAGATCCTGAATGTACAGAGGCAAACACAGAGAGAGAGAGAGAGAGAGAGAACGAGAGAGAGAGAGAGAGAGAGAGAGAGAGAGAGAGAGACAGAGAGAGAGACAGAGAGAGAGAAAGCAAGAGAGAGTTTGACTGACTGATCCATGCCAGTGTTCTGCAGCATTAACAGACAGAGAGATTACTGAGTGCTGTAAACAGCCTGATTCTGAGCCTCTCTCTCTTGTCTGGGCTGTCAATCACTCACTCAGCCCCACCCCTCTCTCACCAACAGGGAGAAAAGAGGGATGAGAGAGGTACTATAAGGGGAAGGCAATGAAGGTAGGTGCAATTGCATTGCGGTTATATTATTTGTTGGTAATATTTTTAAACCCTTTACCAAAAGGTGACATATCCACCAGTGTTAGTTTCAGGAAAACTATCATCTGTGTATTCTGTGAAAAATAGTATAGCAAATAGAATAGACTTTTCCAAACAAAACTTTACAGCAATATCATAATTGTGGTAATGATCAACAAACAATATATAATACATAAAACACTATATATATAAATCATAAGCACAGTTATCATCTGGTTCATTCATTCATTCTGTCTTTCATCTGTTCATTCATTCATTTATTCACTCATTCAAATAACTATTTAAATGACTGTATGCTTGGATCACTGACCCAGTAAAACACACATGACTGGTTGGCATTGGTTTGACCTCCTCCACAAATTGCCCAACTGCTGTTTCTTACCCAAGCAATAAATCATGGAGAAGATTCTGCATTTGTTTTCCACTCAAAGCTTTAGATAAAAACTAAAATCCACAAAGCCTCTGTATCAAGACTCCCAGAATAATATTTATCTCATCCAAATGTGTACATGATTATACAAGCTCTATTTGAAAGTAAAATTTAATCTAAGGGGCTCTACATTTGTTTCAAAGCTGGATAATCAGAAGAGGCCCTGGATGGCTGGAAAAATCTCCGCACTGCCTAAATGAGCACACCGCCGGATTTCACTGCTCACTGTGAGAGCTGAGCCTATACACTCCCAATCCTAGATCCTAATCCTAAACGACATTCATAACATGCAACTCCATGTTTGGGAAACATGCAATTTCATGATGCAACTTTTTGACATCACAAAAGAGTAACTCTCAACCACTGGACACAGCCACTACAGGCTTTCTCCATGCCAAGGAATGTCATAATACCTTTGTGGTAAGGCTTGTTTAACATATCCTTTTTGACTTGCCTTCCCCTTATAAGGGAATTCTGAATGATTAATAATGAGCGGAGCTATAGATGATTCTAAATGGACAAGAAAGCTGCAGAATACTAAGAATGAAACTGTAATCTTGAGGAAGATAAGATGATATAACATCAACACGCCTCATGATATAACATCAAGACACATGCACACACACACACACACACACACACACACACACATTAACATATGACTGCTGTGCTGAGAACATTCCAACGTCCAAAAAAGGGTGGTTCACTGGT
>JBBIGA010000146.1:21822968-21856096 GCA_037576975.1 Alestes dentex
AGAGATGACAGTAGGATGCACTGTGGGAAGAAGGGAAGCAGTGTGATACTCTGGGCAATGCTCTTCTGGGAAAACTTGGGCACTGGTTTTAATGTGAATGCTACATATCATCTGAATGAAAACTGTTGCCCCTTCATGGCAATAGTGTTCCCTCATGGCATAGGCCCCTTTCAAGAGGGACCAAAGCAATATTCGGCAGGTGGATTTAATGTTATGGCCGCTCAGTTTATACAGTCAGTGCTTCCAGACTCTTGCTCTCTTTAATTTACCTTGTGAATTCTTGTGACAATAGAGGCTCTTGAGGAGAACTGGAGATTTCCACTTTGCTGTTGCTTTGGTTAGTTAGCTACTAATTGCTTGATTCAGTGATCTCATGTCAGAATTCTGTAGAGGAGAGATGTCATCACTTCAAAAGCGATTTTAGAGTTGTATTAAACTATGAGGCTACAATCACAGATTTCATCGTAGCAAGCAGCTGGGCTTCTGTCTGCACTACTGCAGATGGTTGGACAGATAAAACATGGTAGATGCCCTAAAATAATAATGAGATATAATTCATGACAGCAGCCCTGTATCAATTATCAGCAGTATCTATAATGTGTGTCTTCAGTGATGCAAGGTGAAGTTATTGTACAGTCTACTGGTCACTGCTGGCTACATCCACTCTGATCAGACTGAAAAGCCATGTGTTGTTAGCGACTTCTCTTTCTCTCTTTTTTCTTGTGCTCTACTTTTCTCTCCAGCTGTGGGCTGGGCATGGAGCCAGCTGCCAACCCAGGGTGTGAGAGTATAAAAAGGGACAGAGAGAGAGAGAGAGCGAGAGAGAGAGAGAGAAAGAAAGAAAGAAAGAAAGAGAGAGATAAACAGAAGATAGGGCAGGGAAGAGCACAGACAAGCAGAAGAGAGAGATGCAATCTTTACCATTTACTGCCCACTCTTCAGCTCCCGAGAGAGAACAGTGGACGTCATCCAATATCCATCATGCACTCACATACACTCACACACACACACACACACACACACACACACACAAAGTCTAGCGCCATGGACTCCGACATCTTCATAAGGAGGCGGGGGGAGGGGATCACACGCACACACTCCCACAGATCGATTTGATGAGAAGGTTTCACAGGAGCAGCACGCAATTGCTTCCTCGGACATAGCATACACCTTCCAAGCCTTATCTCTCATCAGATCACGCACAAAGCTTTGGTTATTTAGTCAGCCTTCACCTTAGTCAATGGATTAGTGAATTTGAACTTGGTTCCACGTGTATGGTGTACACTTAAAAACAAATTGCGTTGTCTTTAAGGAGGCCATAGCCTGCATTTTCCTTATTTTTTTTATTAAAACACTTGTGTGGGTTTAAGTACTTAAGAATGTCATTGTTCATTTTTACATCACCCTTTTCTAATCTCTAATAATTAATTAAAAAGGCCGTATTTGTTACTTTAAGGCTGATATATGTAAATGACTTTTATGCTGATTGGCCACTCTCTACCCCGTTAAGAAGCAGTACGGGTTGAAACTAACTTCAATTTTTATGAGCAAAGATGCTGACTCTGCCCTGATGGACTGAATGGAAAAGTGCGGCACAATTGAATTAAGGTCATGTTTGATTTATTTTCTATATGCATCATATTTTACTTCCTATTGTGCATCCTGGTACCATCTATTACCAGGTAAGCAATGCGCAAGCACCTGGTTGTCCTGTTTCACTGGGTAGTGTTTTTACCAGTAAAACTATTCAGTTACCTTGACTGAATGCGTCACCAAATGGTGTAACTTTACAATCATTTGAGATATGTTAAACTAGAGAAGCGAAGCTTCCTAACAGAATCTCAAATGCAGTACTGAAAGTCATACATCCCCTGTGAATCTACTCCATATCTGCAGAGTCATCAGTACTGCCCAGCTATTAGATCTCAAGGTATATAGATTATTCAGTGGCCAATTTTTTTACACACTTCAGTAGGTTCTGAAGGAATAAATGCAAATAAAAATAAATGCGAGTAAAAGAATGACATGCCTCCCGTAATGTTATTAATGACTTGAAGAACATAGAAAAATTCCTGACTTATCGATTCACTCCAGTCCATTAATAAACATCAATTTAGTCACAATAAAACTGCAGACATGGGGAGAATAGTCCTTTAACACTCATGCAAAGTGTGTGTATCATTGAATATCTATACAGAACTTTAAAAAGTTCTTTAAAAAGAGCTGCTAGCAGACTAAGATTCTAACAGAGATGGAGTTAGTATTCCACCATGGCCCTGTCAGATCACACATGCAGAAGACAGTTTTTCATAAGAAAAAAGGTTTGTCTTCAGTCACCATTTAAAGACAGTGAGGGTCTCAGCAGTTCTGACAGTGAAGGGAAGAACAAACTCGATGCATGTCTTTGACCTTTGAGAAAAGTGGGTCAAGGCTATTCTTGATGCTCTAAGAGGACGAGCTGTGACCTGTGGTGTGATGAACATAAGACAGAGCTGGACTATTTTTGGCTTTTTAGGCAAGCATTAGAGTTTTAAATCGAATGTGAGCAGCCACAGAGAGCCAGCCAAGTTTGCAGTGGCATGTGAGAATTTGGGTGTGTTGAAGACAAGACGTGCTGCTGTATTCTGAATCATCTGTAGAGGTCTTGTGGTCTAGTGGAAGGCCAGCCAAGATTGAGTTACAGTAGTATAGTCTGGAATGACTAGACGGCGTCAGTGGTAAGGAGCGGTAAAATTCTCCTGATGTTAGAAAGAGGGTATGAGCAAGATCAGGAGAGATTGTTTATCTAAGATGAAAAATAGAGCTCTTCATCTAAGAGAACACCTAGACTTTGTGCTTATGATGTGGGAGTGATGACAGCATTTCCAAAAATGATGACCAGGTCGGGTCTTGGGCATACATTTCTTGAGATGTATAGGAGCTCTGTTTTGCTGGAATTTAGCTTCAGGTGATGTGCTGTCATCCAGGGCGAAATGTCATTCAGACATGCAGAGATCCAGGCTGAGATCTGAGAGCCACAAGGAGGAAAGGATGTGTTGAGTGTCTTTGTAGGGCAGACATAGAACCTTTCCATGGTACTTGGTAACTGTGACCCTCAGGGTAGGACACAATCCATTGCCATGCAGAACCAGAGGTTACAAGTTTGGAGTGTGTAAGCCAGGAGGATCTGATGGGTCGGATGATTGATAGTATCAAAAACAGCAGAAAATCTAGAAGAATTAGAATTAAACACAGTTTGGGTCATGGTGCCTATTCTGTGATAGGCATAGGCTGAGTTGGTTGTACTCAGCATGCTCCAAAACTTTGGAGAGAAAGGAGAGAAGAGATCTGGGTCTGTAGTTGGTTACATGAGTGATGTCAAGCATAGTCTTTTTTTAGGATTAGTGTGACGGCAGATGATTTGAAGGCTTTTAGATCATGGTCTGTTTCCATGGAGCCATTTATTATGTGAGTGATACAAGGAAGAAGATCTGAGGATGTGGTCAGAAGTGTGAGTGATGTGACTGGATGAAGTGGTGATGTAGAGCTGCAGGATGTCAGGAGCTGAAAAGCCCCATCTGTGGAAAGTGTGGTAAAGCAGGTGGTGCTAGAAAGTGCAGGGCACTGATTTTATAGGTACCCATGCTGTCCAACAGGTGCCAGAAATGAACAATGCAAGCATTCCATTAAAGAGGGGGTGGCATCTGCTCCTGAGGGGTACAGGCTACCTTAAAGGTTGTAAAAAGCAGGTCACATCCCCACATCTCCCTCTTCCCGATGCATCTGCTAGTCAAGACAGACCTCCCAAGGGAGGCTATGATCTTTTGTCAGGAAAAAGACAAAGACACTCACCGTCTTTGTTCCAGAGAGGGAACGAAGGAATTTGAGTAATGTTAAATAACTTAGCTAAAGTTTAGCTTAGAAATTTGAATAATGTCTCAACAAGCCATGAAAAAAGTCAAGCTTGCAACAGGCATTTCTGTGGCCTTCATAAAAGTGGAGTAACCCAGTCCTTCATTTGAACTGCAGAAACTTCTCAGAAGTGACTGGATGAAATCTACCCCACAAATTTCCCAAACGTCACATCAACTGACAAAAGTATGGACAAAAGTAGGTATGTCATATAATTTCATAAACCACATATGCAAATTTTCTATTTTATATGACTTAATGCATTCATGCAGTTTACTTAATGCAGTTTGAGGTGTGTGATGATTTAGGTTTTGCACAATGCTAACAGATGCTCATAAGTTCCCCTAGCTTGTTAGCCAGCATAGCGTGTATACTAAGGAAACAAATTTCAGACTGAACATCTCTTGGCCAATCAAACTTGGGATAAGTGTAAAAAATACATTTTGTCCTCCACTAGAAATGAAAAGTAACAGGAGTAAAATTTAAAACTGCAAATAAAGGCAAGGTGTTGATAAACAGTGTAGGTACACAACAAGTAACAAGTAAGTGCGAGTGACACCTGCAGTGGTGTAACAAGTCCCAAACATCTTCCCAAACAAACAAACAAACCAAATGAGGGGAGTCAGCCAGAGTGACAGGCCAAAGGCGCGTCTGGGGCTTACCTTTGCAGAGCGCGCGTGGGAGATAAGGCCGTATGAAGCCGATTATTCCACCGGGTCTGGAGCCACTGCAGCTCAAGAACACTCACTTGCGATTTGTTTACTCAGCAGCGCTCTGTTCCCGAGCAGTGGAAAGAATAAGATATGGAAATGTACGCAAATGCACCCACAAGCCAAAAGTTGCTCAAAGTCTGTGAAAGGGGGATTCTTACAGGTGATGTTTATGAGCAACAATATTATGTTCAGTGAGTTCAGAACATCCACCCGAGAACTCAGGGCCCACTGTAACACTCCACGCTGGAGACATCATCTATTATTTGTTAACTTCTCTTAAAGCTGCTGCACTGGATGGTAGCTGTGAAATACAGACACAACATCAAAGCGAATCTGCCAAAGCTAAAAATACTAGAGAAAGTCACCTCCGGATGTGAGGGTAACTCTATGCCTGCTGCCAAAATTTGCAGGTGAGTGGCTAAGGGATGACTAAAGTGGTCGAGTCCAACTGCTGAACTGAGTGGATCTGTAAACCTGGACAGTGACAGTGACAAAAGGCCAGTAATAGATACCTCACAGTATGCTTTAACTGACCACATTGACAGAAAGTAGTTTGCACACTTTTAAAAATGAAAGGTTCTTTCAAGTGAAGCCTTGGAAGCCCTGAACTACTTTTAGTTCACTAAAGGAACTTGTAGTGGATGGTTTTGGAAATAGTAAGTGTGAGTGTGAATGTCACAGTCACCTGTACTCAGAGACGGGAGGTTTGAAAGTGGTTCATTCAAGAACGTTATTTATTTCTCCTTGCTGCTGATTGGCTGCTGCCCCGTGACGCTGCAGTCCAGAATTTCCCCTGTGGAGCGTCTCGTTTTTCATTTTGTTCTTCTTAAAGCCCTGTATTTTTATTACTGTAAATTAAATGAATGTATTACTGTATTTACCTGCTTATACCAAGGAAAACGACAACGCATACCAAAGAGAACGTGCCTGCATGAATTACAGTACATTCTATACAGGGGTAATATTTTACATTCCAGCACTGCGGGAGTTCAGTGTACACTGTACAGTACGAATATGGGTTTATCTTTACATTTTCTTTAAGGGTAATGAGTTTAAAATTAAATTAAAGTGTTTTGGGAGCATATTTGGGCCTCCATCAGTCAGCATGGGTTATTTGGTTGACATAATAATACTTCCAGTCAACACCCCTGCAGTTTAAAAAGATGCAGTAATGACGCAGGAAGGAATGGAGGAAGCATGTGCTAGCCTTCACCCTGTCAGTGTTGCTGGATCATTCATATGAAGTCATACTTTATTTTGATGGTCCCCTATAGATGATCTAAAATACTTTAATTATTAACAAACTGTCTATTTAAACTAAATGGATTATCAACTGTGTTACAGTTACATTTCATACGAGAATTGAATTTACGTATTGGGTAAGGCTGGAGTGTTGTTTGCTTTGTCTGCTTAGTTGTTTTGGCTGTGTATTGTTCATCATTAGTGTGCTACTTCATTCTCTCTCTCCCATGCCCCTTCTCTCTCTTTCTTTATCTTGATTACCTTGGATTGAGAACGGGTTCAGATGTGCATACACCTATTTTTCACTACACAGGCCAATTCACTCTAAGCACATGAGGTTAGAGGACGGGTGCAATTCCCTGTCCGTTTGGGTGGATCAGTCTAGTGTAGTTAGACTGCCTTCTCTGTTTGGTAGTCAGCAAGCTAGTTACATTAATAAAACACAGCCCTGAGTAGTTGTTCTGCTGTTATTTTCTCTGGTACTGTCTGTGTTCTCTCACCTAGGTATGATTCGCTCAGCTTGTCTGTAGGGTTGCCCGTTAAGTGTCTGTCGTATATATCCTGGGTGAATTCTATTTGCTTTACACTCTCGCTCCTGCCAATCCCTTGGTTTCTACAACATCAGTTTATCATTTTCATTTGTTTCTGTCTCTGCTCACTGCCCTAGACTTCCAGCCCCTTCTCAGCATCATCACATCATCTACTGACAATTTAAAGCACTTTTATAATGAGAAAGGTAGAGAGAGAGACAGAGAGGCTGATTGCTGATCCTCATTCTCTACTGCTGCTCATCTAATTGTGTTTGTGTGTGTGTGTGTGTGTGTGTGTGTGTGTGTGTGTGTGTGTGTGTGTGCGCATGGGCAGGCTGAGTGACATTTCGGAACGTCTCTCTGGAATACTCACTCTTTCAAGGTGATGTCACCTCAAGAGCAGCTGGAAAGCTAATGCGCCGTCACTGGAGGACGTGACATGGCAACAAGCTCCAAATCACAGCCAGTGGGATGGAGAAAAAAGTAGGCTCATGTTTTAGCAATGAGTGCACCACTGAATCATTAGGTTCTAACATAACAGAGCAGCCAGCTGGAGCAAGAGACAGAAAATATGCTGCCGTGCTTATAGATGCAATACAATATGTAGCCTCATGGGGCCACATCTGAAGAATACACATCTGAGGACATCTTATTAAACTTTTAGTGCTGAACTGTGTCTGGAAGTCTGCCTCAAAGGACGGCACGTGCCCCTTAAAATCCACCTTCAAATTCTTCTAGTTCTTGCTTTTTTAATGTCCAGAGTATGGCTGACACCAAAACTAAATCGATAAACAAGCTAGCTAGTGGTACTGTTCATAGATTCCATGTCTCCATTTTAAACACTTTGAGGACACGCTTCTCCTGAAGGTAATGTTAAAGAGGTAAAGTTATCTGCATGATTGAAACACCAATTTTGGGCTCCAACTTTACAAGGAATTGGACTGCTCTCGAAAAATTGCTCTCCGACCATGGTTATCCTGATCAGATCTGCAAGACTATACAACACACAACATAATCAAAGGCTAGATCAAAAACAATTATCCAAGTATTATTGTAACAGCATATATTAGCCTTTTATTAGATTTGTCATTTTTGTGACAAAATAATTTTTGGGGTGTTCATCTTTTTGTATGGTTATAGATTCATGCTAATGCTAAATATACTTAGCTTGAACCTCCCTGAACTTCAGGAACCAAAATTTCAAACTTTGTGGTGACAGGAAACCCAGAAACTCCTCTACATCACCAACATAAATGAGTAATTATATAAAATTTATGATGG
The DNA here is from genome assembly GCA_037576975.1 of Alestes dentex. Taxonomy (NCBI): domain Eukaryota; kingdom Metazoa; phylum Chordata; class Actinopteri; order Characiformes; family Alestidae; genus Alestes; species Alestes dentex. The sequence goes on from JBBIGA010000146.1 coordinate 21,830,626, forward strand.
TGCATTAGGTAGTGTCACCTCACAGGTAGAAGGTTCTAGGTTTGATTTTCAGGGGGTTCTTTTGTGTGGAGTTTGCATTTTTTCCCCATATCTGCGTGGATTTTCACCCACAGTTCAAAAATAAGCATGTCAGGTATATGCTTTTTGCCCTATAACTATGGGGATAGACTCAAGCGGCCCTAGTTACAGATAAGCTGTTCAGATAATGGATGGATAAAAATACATAAATTTTAGTCTTCACAAAGAGTAACCATCCACCATACTAATAAGATGGTTTTAATAAATTAATGTACATATGAATGTATGAATATTGTTATCAAAAGCAAGAGAAAAAATCCAAATTAAGATAATTTGCCCATCAAGATGGCATCTACAATTTTGACGCTCACTGGACAATTTGTCAGAAACTCTGCCTTTTAGGTCATGCCATGCTGGTATAGAGTTAGAGACTATAGCTACTTACCATTTCTTAATGACTATAATTAGCAGAATGCTTATGCCATATTTCACAACAATATTTTTAGGAGCACCAACATGAACATGACAGAGTAGAATGATGTGGTCAGCAGATAACGTTAGGTAAAAGACTAGGCTCTACCACAAACATTTTACTCAAAGTACTGTAAAACATAGCCAACAAAATAAAACATGTTACTTAAATGTAATAATATTGTCACGATTGGGTCATATCATGAGAAGAAGGGGGCGCAGCTGCGGATTTCCATTTTCTTTTACTTTATTAACAAAAGGCAAACACAAACCAGCATGGTGTCCAAAACACAAACAAACTCCAAACATATACGACAGGTACAAACCCAGGTAACAGTGAGGATGGACAGACAACCAAAACAAGAACTACAACACTCTTTATACAATATGTGCATACACCACAACCAGTGGGAACACCTTCACCCTTATTACAAAATCCCCAGCCGGCTGATAACTCTTACTAATAAACAGACCAGGGAAACACCCACACACCCATTTCAAAATCAAAGTCCCATTATTCAAGTGATGGCGGTCTCTAGCGGCTGCTGACCGGGGACGTCACAAATATGCAGATGCAACACCAGCTTTTTGGTCCCATGCTCTGATGTCAAAAAAAGCCAGATGACGTGTGGCTTTTTGCTGTTCAGGCTGCAAATAATCCGTCCTGCTTAAATCAAGCTGCCTGTTTGAGTAAGGCTTCAATCATCTGATCAAATCAACCAAGGACTTGAATTAATTCGCTAGAGTGGGTGTGTTATATTGGTGCTAATTTTCAAAAGATATTGAACCTTCAGGACCATGGTTGGTGACCACTGCAGCAGTTCCTGGACAGTTAATGTTAAAGTGTGTGTGTAAAGTGTCAATTTTTCATACACGAACATACCACAGCACAGCACACAGTGTGAACAGCACGAAATTCTTTCTCTACATTTAACCCATTCACACAAATGAAGCAGCGGACAGCCAGGAACACGGCACCTGGAGAGGTGTTTAAACGGTACCTTGCTCAAGTGTACATCAGTGGTGCCACTAGCAGTCCTAGGATTTGAACCCACGACTTTCTGGGCAACTCCCTGACCGCTAGGCCACCAGATCCCCTGATCCTGGGTTGCACTGTGATCATGATATGTGTAAAAACCCTAGGGACTCACCTGAGTGTTTCCAGTGTCCAATGTTTATGTTTTCCAATATCACAGAGACTTTTGTGTCCTCACAAAGAGCAAAATACATGGCCGTACAAACCCATGCATACATTTGTATACTAGAAGAGCAGGCAAGTGCAATGCCAGGGCCTCCGGCCATTCTAAAGGCTGTGGAGAGGAAGGTGTGAGGAGCATTTGAGCTCTGTCAGCACGAGCTTGCCCTTTACAGTGACATGCTGATAGGGGTTGCCCAGCAGAAGGAGGGCCAGTGGCGGGAGACACTGACTCCATATGCTTCCCAGAGGGGAGGGGGCCTCACCACCCCTCTCCCTGCCCAAGAAGCCTCCTGCTGTGCTAACGGGGTCAGCTCGGGGTTAATTCCTCCTTCAGGGTCACAAAGCGCCACTCTGCTCAAAATGCAATATTCCCTTGGTAGTGCACCATCTACCTACCCACTTTATTCTTAGGCGTTACATAAAGATAAGGACAGTGCCCTAATGCAATCTAAGCTGTAAATGCTAGGTGGAATGGTTCCACCCGCTGCAGTTGTGTTTGGATAGTGGCCTGCTCACTTGGGGCTAGGATTGAAGAATAGAGATGTTGATTTGGTCCACAAGTGACCGGAAAAGATCACTTTTTGCACTGCTAGTATCTCAAAGATTGTAGTCCATAGGTATGCCTAATTCAATGCATAGTGAATTGCCCAAGCAAAATACATTATTTAAATCTCTGTTTTTATAGTTAACATTTTAACCTTATTTTTAAGGGCTTTAAGAGGAACACGAGAACACTCATAGAAACACTCAAGATAGCTCCACGTGAGATATGTCACAGATCAGCAGCCAATCAGCAGCAAGGAGAAATAAATAATGTTCTTGTATTGGCTAATTTCAAACCTCCCGCCTCTGAATACAATGGTATTTCACCATCCCAAGATGTGCTCTCTTTGTGTTCTGTGGACAGTACCAAAAAATGTATAGTTATATTTTATATGGAAATGTAGCTGAATTTATGTTACTATTTATGTTACAAAATTAGTAAATTATATTTTTCTTAATAATTTAGCACTAAAATGCATGAACAATTATATATTGCCATGAAAAAAAGCTGTGATGTTCGGGCCTCGTCCGCCACGCCCCCTCGTCCTCATGCTGGTTGTTTATATTTGGCCATGGCACTGGGCAGCAGAGGCTCATTCCGTTCAGGTCTCTGATTGCCTTGCTAACCGCCGCACCCAGACATAAATAACCAGCACGAGGATAAGGGGGTGTGGTGGACAAAGCCCAGATAGATATCCGCGAAAAATTATTAGTTCAGTTCTAAGAAAAAATCAGTGAGAGACTGAAGCCGCAAGTTGAACCGTGAATCAACAGGGGTTTACTGTATATGAAGTTAGTACACTGCCCATCCAAAAAAAAAGTCACCACCTGGATTTAACTAAGCAAATAGGTAAGAGCCTCCCATTGGATAATTACTGTATGGATTATTATGTTTCAGCTGGCCACAAGTTATTTAACCCTAACTGATGCAATGAGTAGCTTCTCATTTCTTAAACGACCATGTCGGAAGACACATCCTGTGGTCCTGGAGAAGATGTTAATCGGTTTCAGAAGGGTCAAATTTATTGGCATGCATCAAGCAAAGAAAACATCTAAGGAGATTGCTGAAACTACAAAAATTGGGTTAAGAACTGTCCAATACATTATTAAAAGCTGGAAGGATAATGGGAAACCATCATCTTCGAGGAAGAAATGTGGTCAGAAAAAAATCTTGAATAAATGTGATTGTTGAACATTTAAACGTTTGGTGAAATCAAACTGTAAAAAAACAACAGTAGATGGCTATGTTTAATAATGAAAGCAAGAACAATGCAAAGGGAACTCAAGGGTTTGGGACTAAACAGCTGTGTAGCCTTAAGAAAACCACTTATCAGTGAGGCTAATCAAAAAAAGACTTAAATTTGCTAGAGAGTATAAAGATTAGACTCTGGAGCAATGGAAGAAGGTCATGTATCTGGTGAGTCCAGATTTACCCTGTTTCAGAGTGATGGGCGCATCAGGGTAAGAGGAGAGGTGGATGAAGTGATGCACCCATCATGCCTAGTGCCTACTGTACAAGCCTGTGGGGACAGTGCTATGATCTTGGTTCAGCATCGTTATGACCCCAAAGAATGAGGTCAGCTGATTACCTGAATCTACTGAATGACTAGGTTATTCCACCAATGGATTTTTTCTTCTCTGATGGCACGGGCATTTTCCAAGATGACAATGCCAGGATTCATCAGGCTCAAATCGTGAAAGAGTGGTTCAGGGAGCATCATTTTCACACATGGACTGGCCACCACAGAGTCCAGACCTTAACCCTATTGAGAATATTTAGGATGTGCTGGAGAAGACTTTGCACAGCAGTCCGACTTTCCCATCATCACTACAAGATCTTGGCGACAAATTAATGCAACTCTAGACGGAAATAAATGTTGTGACATTGCAGAAGGCATCGAAATGATGCCACAGTGAATGCGTGCCGTATGTCCTCACTATTTTCAATTCAGCTTAAGTGTTACGGTTCATTCCGCTTCAACCCATCACCTTGTCCCCTGGAGTTAACCACCATTGCCCGCATCATCAGCCATGCAGCCTGCCTCTGAGATATCACAAAGGAAGCACTGAAATGAGGCACAGAAATCTGGCATTTGTGTTCGTTTGCATGTGTGTGGCATGCTTCAGTTGGACAAGAAAATTTCCATTTCAAATGGAAATCCCCATGGAAGGAGACAACGCGTCGCGAACATACATGGAATTGAAAAATGGAAAGCATGACATGGTCTGAGACGCAAGTTTTATACCAATAAACACAAGCTTTGACTGGGACCGAACAGTCAAGAAAAGTAGAAAAAAAAGGAAAGCAGCTTTGGTGTGCTTATGGAGCCAGCATGCCCATTTATCCCTTAATGTACTTTGCTCTAGAGAGGCTTGCAGGTCAATATGTGATGAAGTATTTGCTCCATATGAGCCATCCTTATGCACTCTGATGTGATTTATAGCATCGGGGGAAGAGGGCAGAATACAAGGCAAAGCACACGTCAGTCATCCGTTCTTCCATTATCCTACTTATGCATTAACTGCTGCAGTTGCTGTGATACTGAATGCAAGTGGACATTTTATTCACACTGTCCCACTTCAAGGTTTGTAGTGCTCTTTGGCCTTGATATTGAGATCAGCCTTTGATGCTTCCACCTTTCGGATCATTCTAATGCAAGGCTGGTGATCACAGGAGGTTTGCTGATAAACACTGCCATGATGGAAAGGGTTGTACTGATAGATGTAGCATGTTTACTTTGCAATTCTATAAGGCAGTGGTCACCAGTTGTGCTTCTAGAGAAGTCTAGGTCTGCTATCTACTTTCAGTCTACATTCATTCAGTAATTGAAGCACTGAGGTCCTGAAGTACTAAACCTTTGAATGCATATTTGTCCAAAACTGGTGCAAAATGTCCAAAATTGGTGCATAAGCTAAAGACAAAAAAGCTTGTTTCTGTATTTGAAAGAGAATCTCGGAAAACCAGATGTAGATAACCCCAGCAGCAAATCTTACATGACTTTTAAAGCCTGGCCCTCATTTGGGCCATAAATATAAAAAAATGAGGAAAAGTGACAAATCTGCCATAATGTTAATTTCTGCTAGTGCCTGATTGAATTGTAGTAGTGTAATATTATTGCATATGAACATTTTTTGGCAATTACATATTTAACACGTACACATCTGAATATTAAACCTATCGTTGACCTTGTATGTAGCATATTTAGAGTTACTTCTTCAGTAATATGTCCTATCATTGATTTGCTGCTGTTTATTATCTGACAGAAACACACTGGCTGGGCTGCCTCTTTTTACAGTCATTGACATATCTAGTGCTTCCAGAAGGCCTAGTGTGACATTTTCCCTCATGAAATTGGTCCCACACATTCTAAATCAAATTGTGATTGCTTGATTCCTGTTACTTCTTAATTGTCATCATCAATTAAAATCTTTAGGCCTCCTCCGGATGCCTAGAAAGCTCTGAAGGTTCCCCACTGACATTTGCAGTAGTGCCTCAAAGACATGTTGTTGGGGGACTTCCATTAGGAAAGCCAGCAGGCAAAGGCACTAAAAGAATATTTACGAACAGAATAACATTATTTCAATTTTCAGAACCAGATATATGTGTACCATGACAGTGTTATAATACACTCACACTCCATGTTATTTTTTCATAAATTCTAAGGTTTCTTTAGCTGGACCACAATTTCCCCCCATAGAATGTTTTGGTGGGACAGGATGCATAATCTCTTTATCAACGAGCATTCATTTCTGTTTGGCCTTGTTTTTCACTGCTTATTTTAAACCCTGTACCTCAAGAGCCAACAGTGGGCTGTGTGCAGTTTGCATAATAACGAGCAGCCTTAGTAAATCAACCATTGATTTAAGGCTCATTGAGAACACTTATTGCTGTCACATCGAGGCAGATTTTATAGGGAGCCTGTGCTGATACATACACCTGGCCTTGAATGCAACTAAAGAAACATGCAAGCAGCTTTAGCTGCAAGCTTTTAACACTATTTCACCAGACTGAAATGTACAGAACAGCAATGGACAATTTATAAAAAAGTGATCTGAACAATCTTGGCTTAAATTACAATGAAGTACCACAATAAAACAATGGAGAACAGCCTTCATTTTCAGCCTTTTATCTCCGTGATCGCAGGAATTGCTTAGTTTGCAGTTTTCATACAAATATCCCATGCAACAAAATGTTTTAACCTCCAAGAGAAAGCCATAACCAGTGATTAGCTGTACCACCAGCAACAGATATACCTGTGACACACTTTTTTTTCAAGGCAAAAAATCAGCCGATTAATATTCCATATGAGCTATTAAACTCAATCTCAGCTACTCACTTCTCTATCCCATTCTTCTGCCACCAGACTTCAAATGACATTTTCACTCCACAATATGATTGATACTTGTACGGAGACTCATCTGTAGCAAATGACATGATGGTGGTCTCTTGAGAAAGAACGGGATGAAGTCTGTTCATGAGCCGCAGCAAATGAAATTACTTCATTCTCCTGTTTTGCTGTCTCCAGACTTTTTGCTTGATTGGAGAGTCATGACACTTCAAGCACACTCCGAGAGAAATAGGCTGAAGGACAGGACTGGACAAAGTCCTGTGGCCACTTGTATAAAACATTAACAAATATTTGGCTTAAGTGATACATTTAAAGTGGTCAAAAGTGGGTTAGCACTGTCGTCTCACAGCAAGAAGGGCCTGGGTCCGATTCCCAGCTGGGGTAGCTGAGGGAGAGTTCCTTCTGTGTGAAGTTTTCATGCTCTCCCCGTGCCTTCCAAGAGTCCAAAAACATGCATTTGGAGATGCTAAATTTCCCCTACAATGGACTGGAGCATTTGGCTGATGCCCTTATCCAGAGTGACTTACAATCATTAGTTACAGGGACAGTACCCCTGGAGCAACTGAGGGTTAAGTGTCTCGCTCAAAAACATAATGGTAGAAATGGGGGTTTGAACCTGCAACTTTTGTAGTCATCGGGTTCACAGGCAAGTGTTTTACCCACTAGGTTACTACCACCCTGGACTGGCAACATTTCCTTGTGTTTCTCTGCCTTTTGTCCTATGAGTGCTCCAGCACCCCCCATGACTCTGGTTAATGTGGTTCAGAGGAAAGATGAGAAAGTGTTGAAAACTGAATGTAAACTTTGAGTCTAAAATTCTGTGTACAATTTTCACTTTCCAAGTATTGAAGATTTATACAGCCAATTTAAGGCAAAACACAAGTCATAATTTTACCTAAAATGCAACCAGACAGTGGACTGGAGCAACACCTCAAATACGTCTGAGGTATTGTGGTTCACAGGAGGAACATTGATGGCAAAAGTTCACCTGTAAACTCTTGCTAGTCTCAAAGGGCCAGATGTGGTTTTGTAACAAGAATATACATGATTGCAGCAAAATATGCCACTAATAAAGGTGCATTCCCTTAAAAATCCAACACAGAGTGAATCTAGACTGTGCCATTTTAAAACCAATTAGCTCAAAAACCAAAACACTCCCTCTTCCAGAAAAACAACCTGCCAATTCTTTCCATGTCACATTTACTCCTACTTTATTGTCTCAACTGTGCTCTGTCGAGGCCACTGGTAACCCATCATCAGCTTTAATCGCTAGTCCAATGTTATCTACTAAAACTAAACTCTAGGTTAATGGGGCTATTTTCGCCTTTTATGTGTTCTCTGCACATACAACACATCTCTACAAGCTTAATTAAAACTTATGGTATGGCACAGACTTCCGGTATGGTGCAACAATATTCAGATGCTTTCATGATCACGCCATATGGACTGTGTGTTTATTTAGTATTTTATTTACTTTTTACCATCTTTCATACCCACATTTTGACACAGGTTTAGTAGGTTCCGACAGTGCAACACTTCGAGACATTGGAAATCATGGTCAACAAGTTTTTTAACTTTTTAAACACTATCTGTCATAGCTGGCTGATATACTCTGAAGTGTAGACAAGAATAAAGGACGCATCCATGGGGCCCTGCAGTGACAAAGAAACAACGTAGGACCCAAGTTGGCATCTGGAAGAGACTGAGAAAAAGAGTGCACTCATTAACATTCAGTCTCTGGACAACAAGATGGACAATATCAGAGCAAGACTGACTTTCCAATGGGTCTTATGGGGCTGCAACTTTTGTGCTTTACTGAGTCCTCAGACAAGTTATGCCACACTTTTACCAACACGTCATGTGTCCAATTAGGGGAGCGAAGTGAAGTGACCATTTGTCATACATGAGCACACCACAGCACACAGTCTGATCAACACAAAAATTCTTTCTCTACATTTAACCCATTCACCAAGTGAAGCTGCAGGCAGCCAGGAACACAGCGGCTGGGGAGAGTATTTTGCTCAAGGGTACCTCAGAAGTGCCACTGGCAGTCCTGGGATTCAAACCCATGACCTTCTGATTACAGGGCCAACTCCCTAACCACTAAGCCACTAGCTGCCCCTGACACACACTGGGACACCATTTCTCTCATTCTGCACACCACATGGACAGGAAACATGGGACCTATATGAGTCTGCTGTTCATTGACCACAGGTCAGCTTAGTCCCCCCATAGACTGTTCATCAAGCTGAGGGACCTGGGACTGAACAGTCATCTTTGTACCTGGGTTTTCAACTTCCTCACAGGCAGACCACAGGTGGTGAGAGTTGGTGGTTATGTCTAAAGCACCATTACACTCAACACAGGAGCTCCACAAGGCTGTGTACTCAGCCCTCTGCTCTACGCCCCCTACACCCAGGACTGCATGGTGTACTGCATCACACACAGCTCCAACTCTATTGTCAAATTCGCTGATGACACGGTACTGCTGGGCCTCATCTCCAGCAATGATAAGACAGCATACATGGAGGAGGTGAAGAACCTGACATTGTGGCATCAAGAGAACTGCCTCCAACTGAATCTCAGCAAAACCAAGGAGCTGGTGGTGAAATTCAGAAGCATACAGCAGTAGTCTTAATCCCACCTCAACATCAACAGAACTGCAGTGGGGAGGATGAGCAGCCTCAAATATTTAGGCATTCGCATCTCTGAGGATGTGACATGGACTGAACATTTTCAAGACCAGTCCATAAAGGCTAGGCAGTGTCTTCACCATCTGAGACACCTGAGGAAACTGTGAATCTTTCCGGTATTCATAAGGACTTTTTACTCTCTTGCTGTAGAAAGTGTCCTGACTCAGAACATCACCTCCTGGTTTAAGAACAGTTCTAGACATGAAGAGTCTACAGAGAGTGATCCAGGTGGCAGAGGACTACAGCAGATCAGCTCTACCATCTCTGCTAGGCATTTATACCAGGGGTGCAGGACTAGATCAACTAGAATCAGCAAAGGCTTGTCTCACCCCAGTAACCGTCTATTTGGCCTGCTGAAATCTGGCAAATGCTCAAGTATCATGGCCAAAACACAGAGGCTCAAGAGGAGCTAAGGACATGCCACTTTTTAACTGCCCATGATAACACCAACTGAACACTCTACCTCACTGTACCTCACCTGTATTTACATCAGTCAGCAAACTTGCACACTGCACTTTACAGAACACAGATATTCTATTTTATTACATTTTTCTACATTGTACAGATCTTGCTTCGATTTGTAATGTTGTTTATTTGGATACTTTTATTCTGTATATTTTTCTTATCTTAGTTTAGCCTCTTCTTTTCAGTTTCATTTAAATCATTACTTTATTTCACAGTCTTATTTAGCCAACTCTTGGGAACATTCAGTACATATTGTACTTGTATAACTATGTCTGTGAAAAATGAAGAATCTTGAATCTTGTTAACTTTGATGACTGCACCACTGTACCCATGAGGAATTACACTGAAAGTTATATTCAGTCTCATTTGCCCAAAATTTCCCCTTGGTTGCCATCAGATCTTCTCATAACAAGATCATCTGTCTACACAATACTGAGCAGAAAGTTCAGCTGAGCATAATGCTACTTTCTGCAAGAAGGTACAGAATGGTGGCAACTGGACAAAGACTCCATTTTCATTTTTAAAGTATTAAACGAAATGAGGAAATAGCAAGACAGACAGCGCTCTATTTCTTATGGTTGTCGATCCATCACTGCCTCCCGAGATACTCCATGATTCCCACAACAAAAGTGGTGAGCCTCTCAGGTGATGGACAAAGGAACACCGCAGAAAACGCGCCAGAGTCTGACTCAGACTGAGGGAATGACAGCACAGACCCCCACTTCCCAGCATTTTATTTGTCAATGTTCAGTGAAGAGTCTTTACAGGGGACATATTGTGACCTGTCATTGAAGTATGACTGAAACCAAAAGAGTGCTCCACCACTGAGGTCAATGTATATGGTTGAGGAGGGTATAATAGGCAACTGGATCAAAGGCTGCTGAGAGGTCCATGAGAATGAGGATGCTGCTGTGGTCAGCAATGAGGAGGTCATTAGTGATCTTAATAACAGCAGTGTCAGTGATGAGATGTGCTCTAAAGCCAGATTGGAAGTGATTCCTCTGTCTAGGACTTTGCTGAGGAAAGTAAAGTAGTAAATTGGGCACTAGTTACTGAGATTGTTCAGGCCCAAAAAAGGGTTTTTTAGAATTGAAGAAATAGTAAACATTTGGAGGACTGAGGATACCAGGGCAAATTCCAAGGATGAGTTTATGATGTTGACCATAATAGGGCACAGGATATGTACCTTGCCTTGACTAGGTGTGGGAAAGAGGACCAGCAGACAGGATGAGGCCTTGGCTTTAATGACCAGCTCTGTGACAGGGAGAAGGAGGAAAGGCAGCACTAAGGCAGGAATGCAATAGCAGTGGGACATCCTGACAGGAGGAGAGTTGAGGGAAAGTGGCATATGGTAGGAGATACTGGTGGATTGAGTCCACTTTGGCCTGGAAGAATCAAGAAACTTGGAGCGAAGGTCAGTGATTGGGGACTTGAAGAGGGCAAAGTGTCCTGCAATGGTCTTCACAGAGCTTATGTCACTGGAGAACCAAGGGGCAGGATGGAAACAGGAGATAGTCCAGGATTTTAAGGGGCCCGTGGAATCAAGATAAAATAGAATTGTAATTAAAGATTAAGCCATCCATTGTGTGGCCAAGCGGGTTCCCACAATTTTGGAGAGAGCTGCTGTATGTCTGTGACCTGTCAGTGGTGGAGCACTCAGTGGTGGAGCACTCTTTTGGTTTCAGTCATACTTCAATGACAGGTCACAATATGTCCCCTGTAAAGACTCTTCACTGAACATTGACAAATAAAATGCTGGGAAGTGGGGGTTTTTCACAGACATAGACTTGATTTCCAATAAGTAATGAAACATGTGGTACACAGTCTGGGCAGAGGAACAGGAACAGAGAAGAAAATGGTGTAATGATCATAAATAGCTAGGTGAGTGCTCTGTTGTTGTGAGGGAAACATACCAGTGGAACACACCATGAAGGAGTTTGAGAGACTTGTCAAAGAGACTTGCCTCCTCTGCTCCTCCATCATTAGCTCCATCGAACTGCTACAGTTCGCCTACCACTGAAACAGATCAACAGAGGATGCCACCTCTCATGTCCTTCATGCCACCCTCACACATGTGGACAGTAAAAATTGAATCTATTTGAGACTGCTAACTCAGCTTTCAATGCCACAGTTCCACACAGACTGTTAAGCTGAAGGACCCAGGAGTAAACACTCAGCTCACTAGGTGGGTACTGGACATCCTCACAGGCAGACCCCAAGTCATTAGAATGGGCAGAACCATCATACTTACAGAAATTCCTGGAGCTCCACAAGGTTGTGTGCTGAGTCCACTTCTGTATACAGTCTATGTACACCTATGACTGTGTGGCAACTCACAGTTACAACAACACTGTGCTGCCGACCCAGTAGTGCTCAGCCAACAACAATGAGTCGACCTACCTGAAATAGCTGGAGAACCTGACAACATGGTGTCAGTCTAACTGCCTCTCGCTGAACTTCTGCAAGACAAAGGATGTGGTAGTAGACAACAGGAAACAGCAATGTTCTTACTCTACCACCTGCATAAATGGCAACCCAGTAGAGATGTACCTTGGTCACAACACACAAACACTCTGGTCACTAAGGCGAGGCAACATTTTTACATATGAGATGGATTAGGAGATTTAAGGTCCCACAAGTCATTCTAAAAACCTTCTATACAGCTGCTGTTGAGAGATTCTTGACCATTAGCATCACTTCATGGTTTGGAAATTGCTCTGTCCAAGACCACAAAGCCCTGCAACGAGTGATAAGAGCAGCAGAACACTGCACTGGATCTGCTCTGCCCTCCCTACATCTACAGGACATCTACATCAGAAGTCCAGAGCAGTCCAAAACATTAAGGGCCCAGCAATGATCTGTTCTGCCTGCAAAGCTCAGGCAAACAGTTCTGCAGCCTTATGGCGAAGACTGAAAGACTCAAGAGGAGATTTATGCTCAGGTCGTAAGCTCCTCAACCAAGACATGCTTCACATTCACTCAACAGCACTCCTCATACCATAATGTCTTCTGCACCATTTTCTTTTTTTACTATAAGGCACATGACCATTCACCATTTACACAATGACAAGTTACACATATTCTGTTTATTCTCCACAGTAAACATTTCAGTATTTTTTAGACTACAGTATGTATACACATTTATATTCATATTATTTGCATTTTTGCATATTCATCAAATTATTCCACACTTTTTTTTCTATGTTTCAGTTATTGTGATTCACGTTTACATTTCACTGCATGTTGTACGCATAGAATTGCACATGTGAAGAAAAACATCTTGAATCTTGCTTTATCACAGTACAGAATCATTAAATCTCTTCTGAATGCACAGTTCACAATCAGCATCCAATTATACCCATCCACTTCTTGCACTGACCCTGTATTATGAGGAGCAAACTTGAAAGGTTGCTGTGATATGTCAGGGCTAGAATTAAGCAGTGCAGGAGTAAGTTTTCATTAAATCTCTCTCATCTCCTGCTGCAGAGCATTTTCAGGAGTGCCCACGATGCATTGTGGTGTTACAAAAAGAGCGAGAGGGAAATGAAGTGCAATATATGTACCCCCAGTCTCCTCCGTGTTTGTCCTGAAGCCTGGAAAAAAAGCAGAACAAAATCAAAATTGGTGAGACTGCATCATATTTTCAAAAGAGAGTCCATTTGTGTGTCCGCTTAGGCACAACACATTTTGTGTTACGTCAAGTGCTTTATCTTAGTCTGGATAGGTCGGCCGTCTGAAAGCTTTTGACACTGTAGGACATCCTATAATCCATAAAAACAGACAAAGGTACAGAACAAATACAAGAGCCTAGCTTGCTACTACCCCTTTTAACTTTGTTACATATTTTTGCCCAGTTTTTACAGATGGAAGTATGTCATACAGTGTCTGAAACCACATAAGAAGTCTGTTTGAGAGTGCTTACTCAATGGGGTTTGACATTAGTTTCATAGCTAACTGAACACCTATTTTTTACATCAGCTAACAGACGCCCACATGCATACGTGAGGTCAGATGAGACGTTCCTTAAATCAGATCCTAAGACTTAAGTGTTCATGTTTCAGCAGACAAGTGACAGAGTCTGATTTGTATGGTGAGTCTGTAGTTCCATGTTGTCTGACACAGTAATGACACAAACACAAGTGCACTGACTAAAAAGGGTCAAAGGGGAAAACCAGTCACATGTTTTGACCTTAAAGGTTGATTTGTGCCATTCCCTACCCACTATAACTTATTGTGCAATATTTCACAACTGTGCGGTGTTTTTAGTAGCTAGAACATGAACAAAACAAAACAGTAGAGCTTGGTGACCTGTTCGGTAGATACCTTTTGCTAAAAGGCTAATAAGATTAAAAAATATTCAGAGAAAATCTTTAAATTCAAATCTTTACTGAATGTAACAGCAAAAGTACAGCTAAAAGTTATTAAAAGCCTATACTCTCAGGGTTGTGGCAGTACAGTCTGGATTTAAGATGTTTTTCTGTCATCTCAGATTTGTGATGAAATTGGACCTTGGGCTATGGCCATTTGTCTCGCTGAATATTTTAGTTGGTCTCGACCAAGTTTGGTTGGCTTTAGAAAACAGTGTGTCCACAAGTAACATTTCTCCATGGTGGCCACCCAAACAAAAAAGCCAAAAAAAAAAACAAACAAAAACAAAACCATCCACAAAGGTCAAAAAACATCCCCCATCAAGAAAACAAAAATCAAAAATCTTTAAGTGAGCTTGTTCAGAAAATGAAAACTGGTTTAATTATTTCAAAATCTATCTAGAACGGGCATTGATATTGACTGCCTGGCAACGAATAATATGCCTGCCAAACTCATCTCATGCATTCATGTTCAGCATTTTCGTTTTGGCCACAGACTCTATGTTGGCGAGCCAAGTGAATCAGGTGAAACAGCTCTACTTAAAAAGTAAAGTAAAAAGTATGGGCTGATTTGATCCAACAGTGTTGCTACACCGCTACTTGCCTTTAAATTATTACAAATTACAGGGTGGGCCACGGAAAAGTAGCCAGCCTCAAATACCGCTCCCACACTCTAAATTAAAATGATTGGAATACGATTACGAAATATGGCATCAGGTGGGGAAACGCCACCACAACCACTTTTAGTATCTGCTGTAACTTGTTGGCGAGTGAACAAAAATCATCAGAGGTGGGCTACTTATCTGTGGCCCACCCTGTACAGGGGGCTCTCGAGTTATGACACAGATCCGTTCCTTCGACAGTAATGTAACCCGAATTTTGGTGTTAGTTGAAACACACCCTAGCCTAATTCACATGCCTATCCAAACACAGTCGTAAAATCATAAAAAGACAACTAAGCCACAGAAAAGGGAAAACTCCCTCACTCATATGCCGCATTACTGGGTATTCTACTAGTTCACCCACGTAGTCCATAAGTACTCGACGATAAAGTCGAGTGGGAGTAAGAGTGGGAGTGAGCATCATAAACTCAAAACATTGTATGTCGAGACTGTTGTAACCTGAGGACCCCCTGTATATTACAAAACTGCAAAATTGTATTCTACTGCCGCACACAACCAAACTACTGTATTCTACTGCCACGCACAACCAAACTACTACGTCACCACTGAGGTATCCTTGAGCAAGATACCATCCCCACACACTGCTCCCTGAGCGCCCCATTGGTGGCAGCCCACTGCTTCACTTGGTGAATGGGTTAAATGCAGAGAAAGAATGTGCTGTGGTGTGTTCACATGTGACTATATGGCGCTACTTTACTTTACTAAAATAATCATCTTAGTATAGAAGATATATTGTATCTCCAGCAACACACAAACATTATAAACGAGTTAGCAAGTCTCAAAGGGGATACTATCTTGATCTTAACTCTTTCTTTCATTCGGACATGGTCTTGACTTTGACACAAACTTCTTTGGACTGGTCTTGACACAGGTACATGAAATCTGATCTGACTGGTCAAACTAAGACACATTGTTGGATATCCCGTTGGAAAGGTCAGAAGCTTTTGTCCTTCAGAATGCACAAAATTTGTCCTGCTCAAATCAGGTATCCCGAAAAATCAGATTTGTCTTGGCTGCGGATGGCTATGGCATTCATCTCATGATGTCCTGATGATAGAACTGTGTATTTATTGGTTGTTTGTCTGTCATGTAACAAAAACACATTTGGTTTACATATAAGCCAAGTACAAATCTGACTGTTCTCAGAAATCCCCTTAGAAAATGTGTTAATCCATGTATTATAGAGTGGATATACAAATATAGAATAAGTATTTCGCATGACGGAAGCGTGATTCTGTTTGTTCAGAACGCTTGATGCTTTGAAACACTGGAAGATGATAAGTGTTTTGCCACTTGATCTAATGTGTCAGATTAACCATAATTAATTAGAAAGCAAAGAATCCAGTAGTCATGGTTGGAGCTGATATTGTAAGAAATCATCACCCTTATCCTTCTGGAAGTCGTTGACACTCCACTGACTGTGAATACAAGTTGCAGCTTAACCAGTAGAAATGTGTCAGTGAACAGTGGTAGCTCGGTTCCAGAACTCTTGACTGAAGGAGTTACTCTGGAAATGGGACATAAAAGCTCAAATATGTGCTAATATGTTGTATTATATATTTTATGTAACATACAAGCTTCAGGTAAAGCATGGAATGCCTTATACAAGCTCCAAATCTGTCAAATACCATCAGAAATCTAGAACAGCTAAAAATATTCAGGTGCATTGACATTAGCTGTTGTGCTATTATGCTACTAGAATCCCATATTTTTTATTTTGCTGTTAAGTTGCCACCGTTAGAAAGCCCCCCCCCCCTTTCTCACGGTGGCAACTTAACAGCAAAATAAAAGAAATTCTAAAGAATTTCTTTTTCCCCTTTAAACTGAAGCAAATTTGTGACACTGACCATAATAAGGAGGTTCAACAAGGTTCTCCTTCCTTGCCACCTCTCCTCTTCGTCCCTTTCCCTAAAGTATGTATTTCAGGTACCGATATCAGAGGCTTCTGTGCAAACATGGTGTTTGTTCAGTCGTCATTAAAGCAAATGAGAATCTCGAAGAAACTCTGAGATCCAGGTATATATTTCAAAGGGTCTAATTTTCACTCAAAATGTTTTAACTGTTTAATGAATTGTCTGATAATTTTTTAATAATGCTTTGTAGTAAATTAGACAAGAATTTAATAATAGAAGGATTTTCACAAGTGGTCCACGAACTAAAATGTGTGTGAGTGAGTGTGTGAGAGTGTGTTTGTGTGTGTGTGTGTCTGTGTGTGTGTGTGTGTGTGTGTCTGACTGCTCTTCTGACCCTCCCCCAGCACCACCTCTGGGATAACCACAGGCAAGCAGGCTAGCTGTCTTCAACCCTTTGAAGTCTGAGAGAAATTAATTAACACACAAACTCACGCACATACACAGGCATACCCTCCCACGCACTCACTCACGCGCGCACACACACACACACACACAGACACACATGCACACCCACATACACACTCTACAACATTTAAAGTAAGAGCATGAAATAACACGTAGCATAATCAAAGGAAAGAAGGGAATGCACACACACACACACACACACACATGCACATAAACACAAATCCTCCATGCCTCCATGTGTTGACCTGACCGCAATAGACATGAACCCAACTTGATGGAATTTTCACAGACCATCTTCAGTGCTGTGCCATTAGGAGGTGTTTCCATGGCTACCTCGCAATCAGGCCAACCAGTGTGAAACACAAACACATTTCACATACATAAAGACTCAGCGGTCTGGTCAAAAATCAAATGTACACAATTTTCTTTCTTCTCCAAATAATGTGGTCGATCTGCAAAGATATAACCCCTGGCAAAAATTATGGAGTCATCACACTTAGAGTATGGTGTTACTCTGTAACATACAAACAAACCACAGATATGTGAGAAAATTTCTGCTTAACAGCTGAACCTTCTGGCTTGATGATATGTTATGGAATCATCAACGTATCACAGTAAGTGATTTCTGTGAGTTCACAGAAAATGTTCTGTCAACTCATAGTGGTCTCAAATAGCAGTGAATAGATCAGCTTGACAGTTCTCTTGAGGGGCCTTTCAATTAGCCTGGTCCAACAGCTAGCCAAGGTCTTCAAGCACTCTTTTAACCACAGACTCATTTGCATATTTAAACTTGCGCCCATATTTGTTATAGAAATGCAAATTACAAGGTGAGACCATTTTTTTCCGCACTGAATGATTCCATATTTTTTCCTCTACTTGACTGGAAAACATTATTTGGAGTAGAAAGAAGTTTGTGTTCACGGTCTGAAGCAAGTGTATGATTATTAGTAGGCATGCACTGAAAGTTCGGCCACCAAAAATTTTCGGCCGAAACAGTGATGACGCAATGATGATGCAACCGCAGCCGATGCAATGCCGACATTTCTAGAGGGGGTGCATCCACAGAGACTTTCTAAACGTCGGGATTGATTTATCATATAAAATCAAAACATCCCGATCGCCATGCAGAGTATGAAGCACAGAAGAGGCAAGACCCTTCGAGCGCACCCACTCGAAGGGCAGCCTAGTGGTTAGGGGCGTTCGCCCTGCGATCAGGAAGTTGTGGGTTCGATTTCCAAGACCACTTGGCACTTCTGAGGTACCCTGAGCAAGGTAACACACTGCTCCCCGGGTGCTGTGTTCCTGGCTGCCCCCTGCTTCACTTGGTGAATAGGTTAAATGCAGAGGTTGAATGTCGTGCTGTTCACACTGCTGTTCATTGCTGTTCATTTTAATCACTTACAAACTAAAGATCTGGCAGTGGAGCCAGACTTTAATTCTCCACTTCCATAACTACATACCTCACACTGAAGCTTCAGTATTGCTTCTAATACTGTTTTGGATAATAAGCCTTAACATTAAGCAGCGTTTAAACACCTAAACAAATTTAACTGAATTTAATTATAAAACCACTCACTGGCTACTATTTAAAAACAAAATCTCTACCTTGCACATCCAATAACTGGTCACTTTATTTGAAAACACCACTATTTGTGTTTCAGAAAATTCCAGATTTTTTATTTAAAATTTACTTATTGTCTATAATGTTTGCACAGTCAAAAGGAGCGGTTCAGGATACATTTCACTGCGTGTTGTACTTGTATGACTATGCATGTGACAAATAAAGAATCTTGAATCTTGAATCACTCTCTGGCCACTTTATTAGAAACTTCTACTTGGCGTTTTGGAAGATTTGAAAACTTGGTGTCACTGTGAGGTCAACAGTGGACTGTGACAAAAATATATCCAAACAAGAGTGGCTCTCTGGCACAGAAACTGGGCTAGAGGATGGCTCACACAAACAGTGCGCCAAAAGATGGGCTATAGTTTCTAACTGTACATCTGGAGCTACTAGGGAAGTGTTTCTAATAAAGTGGCCTTTTATCATCATCAGTTCTATTCTGTTCTGTAGACTGACATTTTCACAGGTACACATGTGCCTCTGCATGCACACACTTATGACCATACACACACACACACACACACACACACACACACACACTGTCACACACACCAGAGCACGTGACGTCAATAGGCATCGGAAATGACTCACGTATATAAGCAGGAAGTCGGAGTTCCTCTTCGCACAGACATTGGTTCTCCAACCTTTCAACGTGTCGCCCTTGGTTCTCCGGTTCCGTGAGTACTCACGACTCTCCAGAGTCCAACCATCCTCTCTCTCTCTGTGTGTGTGTGTGAGAACGCAGATTCCTTTGGTGGGAATCTCTGCTCCTCAGGGAGCGTTCTCAAACTAACCGCGTGGTTAACCGGCTCCTTCGTGCAATCTGCGACTGGGCTCTTCCACCACGCCACATTGCGCGAAACTCAAGTCAGCGTTCTTGTCTTCACCGTGACACACACACACAAACACACACACAAAGTGTAGCTCCAAAGCCAGGGCTGTTTCATACAAAATGAAGGGAAAACTGGCTAAGACAAATTATCTACGCATATTTTTTCCATACATTTCCCTCCTCAGTGGCAATGACATTCTTCAACTGGAGGATTCCTAATGTTTCAGAAAGAAAGAGGGCAAAAAATACAATGTCCAGCTTCTGTAAGATAATATAACCAGACCAGGGGAAAATATTAAATAATGACATAAATATCCAACGAGACAGCCAGATTATGAGATTATGACTCTTCATGGTACTGTTAATGTTTAAGAGGCAGAACGTTTGTAGAACACTGAAGTATGACTACTATACTGTTCCTCAGAAATGTGCAAGTATGTTTTCAGTGTAATTACTGATGTTATAATAGTCACTTACTTTGTTAGAAACCTCTACCTTGTATTTACTCTCCCTAGCGCCTTTATGAGGTCCATTTACCGAAGTGACTGAGTTCCTCTAGTTATAAATGGTGAAAAGGAAAAAATATGACTGAATGCACTTGGTCGCCTCCATAATGTTATGTGGATCATGTCAGAAAAGTGGAAAGACCTATCTGAATTTTCTACCCTGCATGTTCAAAAGTTTGTCCCACACCACTCCCCCCGCCCCACCACCTTTGTTGAAGTAACGTTCTCTCCTCTTCTGGCAAAGTTACATTACATGTTGGATCATTACCATTACAGTAGACCCCCAAAACTTGTGGAGTTACATTCCAAGAGCACCGGTGAATTGTGACAAAATGCAAATTTGTGATGTGGTTCAAAAAAATGCCCATAAATGCCTATTTTTATAGTCTAAACCCTAAATATGCCCCCAAATATGCTCCCCAAACACTTTTTTATTTTAATACATTTAGCTCGATACATTAACCTTTAAAAAAATGTAAAGTTAAACCCGTATCCGTACTGTACAGTGTGCACTGAACTTCTGTCTCCCGCAGTGCTAGAATGTAAAATATTGATGTTACCTCTGCATACACTGTAGTGTAATTTATGCAAGTGTGTTTTCTTTGGTATGCACTGTCATTTTCTTAGATATAAGCAGATAAATACAGTAATAATCTAATTTAATTTACAGTAATAAAAATACAGTGCTTTAAGAAGAACAAAACAAAAAACACGAAAACACTCAGCGAAACACTCGAGATAGCTCCATGCGGGAAACTGATGATGCGAAAATGCTGGCCTGCATCTGCCAGAGATTGCTTTGTGTTCTCTCGACAGTACAAAAAAAATTCTACAGTTATATTTTACATGGAAATTTAGCTGAATTTACATTAATATTTATATTACAAAATTAGTAAATTATATTTTTCTTAATAATTTAGCACTAAACTGCATGAAAAATTATATATTGGCGCAAAAAAACACAAAAAAAATGCGGAGGATACTTGCAGTTTCCGCAGATTTGCGGGGGGTTTCCGCCAACAATTATCAGTTAGGTTCTAAGAAAAACTCTACGAATGACTGAAGCCGTGAACTCTGAACCACGACAGAACACTGTATAATATTATTGCATTCACCATTAATGAGGACAGGTACCTAAATTGGAAGATTAGTTCTGGATCACAAACACCACTCAAATCCATGCTAGAGTTCAATCATACCAGAGAATTCAGCCCCACTGCTTCAAAACCTAGTGTTTGGAAGGCTTGTATCCTTCTAGCTAACACTTGGCACTGGACATGGTGATCTTTTGAATGAACTGATTGGTTGTGTTAACAAAAGGTACAACTTAAAGTAGCTGAGGAGCTTGGTTCACCAATGTTTTATCAGGCCCAATTTTACCCTCTACCTTGATTATAAATGGTCACTTGCTGCTCAAAAGGCCCCCTCTGACCCCATATAATTTGGGTGGTGGAGTATTCTCAGCATAGTAGTGACAGTGGAACGTCAGGCACATATTGATTGAGAAAACTGAGAAAATGTAGAGGTGTTAGGTTGAGGTCCACCACTCAAAAATATCAAGTCAAGAGTTCTTTTAGGGTCAAAAACAGAGCATGGATGGAGGTCTTGATGCTCATTTTATTATTTCAAATGCAGCCATCAAAGTCTTTTTCTGAATTTAAGATCCTTCTGATATTGCATTAGAACTGGAACTGAGCTCTCTAGAAAGGTCCACTGCTCCACTGCTTGGTTTGGTAGACTTGTATGTTACCATGGAGATTCAAATAGACTTATTTTGCTCTACATTGGCCCTTCAGGACAAAAGGGTGATTTAAAAAAGGTCTGATGAGATGGAGATGGCTATAACACTAAAGTAAAAATAATTAAAATGTAACCATAACGTGAGGCCCCAATGGCCAATAAACTACAGTTAATTACTGTACTCTCACAGAAGCACGTTTCTTAGTTTCTCTTTATGGCTATTTCTGGGGCACGCACAGCAAAGACAGTAAACATATAAGCATGTCAAGGGACAAAGTTTTCCATTCAAACTTGCAATGAAACTGGCTTGAAAGCTTCTTCAGTGAACAAAGAAGAAGCAAGAAGTCACTTGAGAATTTTGTTCAACAACCCTAGCTATTTGTGTTACATTATGTAATGCTTGATTTTGTGGACTTTTCTGAATAATTTTAACTAGATTTCAACCTGGACCAAATCAAGATTCCAGACAAACACCTTAAAACAACCATAATAACACTCTAATCTTATTCCATTTAAAGACGGTTCTGTAACCTCCTTATTCATATTTTTGTTCCCAGAAAGGGCAATGTTTTTTTTTAATAATGTGTTCCTACGCTTTTAACTACAGCAGCCAAAATTAGCTGTGTCAAAAGAAGCATATTAATAAAACAAAGAATAAATAATATTTATTTATTTGTTTTTGTAACATGTTAGCCAATGTTTATATTTAAACACATATGTACATAATTTTCCCCTAACCTTTATAGTGATAAATATTTACATAAATTATTTATTCAAGAGGAATCCTGGAGCAACAATTGCTTGTTTCAGGATGAAGCAAAAGGAAAAATTCTCCATTATCCCCATAGGAAATAGGCAGCTTTCCCAGCACGACAATGGTCCACTGCTATGCCAGCAAATAAGGACTGGGAATTTCACAAAATGACAGAGCGTTTTCCACACAATTTAAACAGTTCCATCATCAATGCACTCAAATGTAATGTAGCAACCTGAGGGGACCACATAGACTTAGAATGTACTGAAAGAGGGTAATCAATTCTGACAAGCTGCCCAGGCCCAGAAGTACTAAAGCATCCCCATATCATTACACTACCATCACCGTGTTTGACTCCTCTTTTCACTGTTAAATGCTGTGTTAGCGGCAACATGACCCAAGCTTGAAATATCCACTTTTAATTTACCAGTTCCCAGAACATTATTCCAAAAATCTCACATTACACAGGTCAACAAAAAAAAAATTGTAATCATCAGAAACCACAACACTCTTTTCTCAACCAGTTTTTCATGCTGTTTTTTTCAGTCACTTGTTGAATTATGAGTCAATTTTAGTTTGCAATAGACTTGCTTGCGGTTTTTATTAAACCACAGACACCAATCAAGTAACTGTTTCAATATTTTCAGTGTGAAGTCAGAGAGGCGCACACTGTGGCACAGATATAATGATCAGTGTTAGTCAGCTACCACTGTTTCTTCAAAAACGCTTATTATATGATTATTATGTGCTAATTATACCACTATCATGCAATACATAACTAGCTTAATCACAAAAACTGTACGTGCTAGGGAAAAACTAAACACAGATTTGAAATCAGCATGAAAAACACTACAAAACCCATATAAACTTATCTCTGATGATTCTGACCTGTTGACCTGTGTTATTACATTATTATATTTTATTTTATGGAAACAACTACATGTGACAAAAAAAATAGAGGAAATCAGTTGAAACAGTTCCATACTCAAAGCACTCAAACTGAACAGATCATCCTGAAGAACGAATACAGAATACAGAGTTTGTGCTCCAGTCCAGAGCCCATCACAGTTGTCTGTGAGCTTTTTATCATTTTATCAAGTGTGAATTTCAGTAGTCAACAAATCCTCAGGAAATCTGCATTTCAGTTGGACGTGCACAGTCTACTTTAGGGAGTCTACAATGGGGAGTCTATATTTAAGCCACTGCTGTACTTGTGCATGAACATGAAATCTTGTGCATGAACATGAACTTGTTCATGAACATGAAATCACTCCATGCAAGACCTTGATGTCCCAGTATAGGCAAAGCCACCTGAACTAAAATGTGATGATTATCATCTATGAAGCCATACAGAAAGGCTTCTTTTCCAGAAAATACAAAAAATCCACAAAATTATTAAGGATTCCATTAGAAGAGCCCCTTTGACCCTCTGAAAAATAAGAACATAACTGCATCGAATTCGGTGGTAAAGTCAGACGCATTCATCTTTGAATGTTTTCCAACAGACATGGATTAGTCTGACTTGCTAGTACTTGCTAGTTTTTCAATCATCCCACCCCTTACTGACCATATCACCCCCATAGAGCCCTTTCACAAACACACATCGCAAATTCTAATTTAAGCCTTAATTGTGAGCATGTTTGAGTTTTTGTGTGGTTGTTTCACTTATTGATTTATTGAAGGAAAGAAGTCAACACCAACTGTAAAAAAAACCAAATTGACATAAGTGCCTAGAGAGCCCCAACCCAATGTAATGATAGTAGTTATTTAGTAGAGACACTTAATATAAAGCTGGACCAGTACATGACACTGCTTTGTACCATGCTCTGGAATACTGTTACCCCAACACTAGTAACAGTATTCTGAAGTACCAAAGCCATATAAAATAAGTGTAAATCTAACCCAGATAGAACAGTTTTTAAGAGTCAAAGCATATGGCCTTTTCCCATCTATAAAAACAACAAATCTGGAGGAAGTTCCTTTGGGCATTGCCACCATTTCTCACTAGCATTCAGCGAAATCCAAGGGCCATTCACCGCTAGCCAGGATGCTCTGGTGAAAAATGGCGTCCAAGGGCAGGGATCATTTTTCTTTCTCTTCATGTTAACCACCAACCCAGCCTCAGAGCCAGGGTAAACAAAGGCTATATAGGTCACCTTCACTCTGCAGAAGAAAAATACCCTTTTAGTGTTAGAGGAACACAAATACACCCTCACAGGCAATCTCATAGGTAATCCAAAGTCCTTTTCTATGAGAATGATAGTTTGGCACACCGAGAAAGCATGGTATCAGAGGACTGTCAGCTCCAAGTAATGCTTTTCCAGTCACACAGACATAAAATGTACTCACTCACACATAGACCTACTACTTCAGCTCCAGTCTACTTATACCAAGGCCATACTGCAGTTCAAAAATATTGCACCACTGTTTACCATTTTGATCTGTAATTGCACTATATGTCCACTTGACCTCCAGATTTTCTTGGTTGTCTGCTTAGTTACAGGCATGTGTCTGATACGTCAGCATAACATACCAGTGTCACAGCTGTGTTGAGAGTGGTTCATTACATTTACATTTACAGCATTTAGCAGACGCGCTTATCCAGAGCGACGTACATCAGAGCTCAAGTAGTCCACATCTGTTCCAAGTTACTGCTAGATAAGTTACACACGTTAACCTTCTGGCCCTCCTCTGGGCCATTTGTGTCCACTTCACTCGCTTTTTCTTTGTCCATTTTAGCTGTGTTAATGCATATGGAGTGAAATTTCCCAAGGGTCTGGAGTTTTTCAGCTCTTTTAATTTTTAAGTTCAACTCATTAAATATATCAATAATATACTCCATACATCCAGTTGTAACACTTGACTCCCTCGTGGCCACTTTTGGCCAATTGAAACCCATGAAAACTACATTTT
>JBBIGA010000146.1:21859619-21883203 GCA_037576975.1 Alestes dentex
GAATGGAAATATTGCATTTCATTTTTTTTCTGCATAGACTAGTCAGCATCTGGAGTCTATGTTACCAGCAAATCCAATTTCATGTATATTATATAGACATTTATAAGTATATTATGAATAAAATATAATGCTTTTACACATGTAAATTCAATGCTTAAGACAAAAACGCACAGAGTGATTATTATTAGTTCCACAGTGATTAAGATTCGGTTGGAAACAATAGGATTATACTCGAATTACCCTCAACGGAAAATGATCCAGTCAGGATTTTTACTCTGTGGGTAGATCTAGCTAAGTGAGCACTCCCATTGGTTGGGCCTTCAATCAGTGAACTAAAGTCCTACTATGTCAGATTAGACATCAGTATAATTAGGAAGCAACAGTGAAATGGTGACATATATTCTTTTTTTTCTTTATAAGAGTAAAGTTAGAAAATACATTCTTATTGAACTTCTTTGTTCTGAAATTGACCAATTGCATTTTGATTTCTGATTGGTGGGACCAATTTCATGAGAAAAAAATTTAACTTTAGGTCACTTCTGGAAATTCTAGATATGTTACTGATTGTTTCATGAGCAGTACCCTAACCATTGGGTTTCTGTCAGACCAGTAGGTTTCTGTCAATTTGGTCTATGCCAGTACTCTTTATTGAAGGAGACACTATAGAACTGTTGCAAACAAGCTCAAATACATGGTATATCGGCTACAAACTTTTAAAAAAGTGTCTTCAACAGGCTTTGGATATCCAGGTTTTATCTGTAATGACCAGAAAGTTAATGTGCAATGCCATTATCTTGGCACTAAGGTATCATCATAATCTCACAGGGGTGCTAGCAAATCTCAGCCCTATTGTAGAGGCGTTTTCTCCCTTATTTGTTGACCTTGTTTTGATATTTATGGCCCAAACTTCTAATAGTCATGGTTAGAGGCATTAGACTGATGGTTAGAGGCATTTAGTGCACCATACAGTTGTGTTTTAAATGCCTCCGTAAGCTGATCCTTAAATATTCCCAATAAACTATTTGAGGATCAACAGTGTGGGGTGTAAAAATATTCACCGCCATACACTCTTACTAATCTGTATTAGTCACAATTTATGCTTCTAATGCTACACATGAGAACTAGCTGTCATAAGTGGAAAACAGAAAGCATTATTAAGCCGAACTGCCGCACGTGCAGAGCTGCAGAGATATTGAGAAGCACTATCCCGAAGCCAGAGGAGCACAGGTGGATGTAAACATCCTTTGAAAGTGAATACTCTTCAGATGTAAACAACAACAAACAGAAAACGGTATTCACCTGCCGTGAACCCATGTGCCAGCGTGGAATAAAAAGAGCGGAACCCGACAGCACGTTGCCTGCCTAAAAAGCTCCAAGAGGAGACATTTTATCCAGACACCCTCCCTACTTTTCCAGGCCTGTCTTTAAAGACCCTGCCGGGCGAGACAGAGTGTTCTTTGAGTAGAGCGATGATAGGGGCCAATAAACAGGTTTTTTATTTGCCTTCTCTTTACAGGGCCACATAAAGCAGACATTTGCTTGTGAGTGCTGTTGCCAAGAAGGGTGTAACATTTTGTGAGCATCTTGATAAAAGCACGACACGACAAGGCAATGAAAGCCGAATTTCATTAAAGCCATCCTGTTCCTTCAACCTGGTGATAGGAAGAGAAGGAGAGAGGAAGGCAGAAAGAGAGAGAGAGAGATAGACAGAGGGAGATGCTACTCTTTTTATCGCTAAATTGCATGAAAATTGTAAGGCTTTCAGTGCATCTTGATTTGCTATGTGCATTCTTCCCTCAATCTAAGCACGGCAAAAGAGGCTCTGCGTCACTCCTCTCTGGAGCAATAAGCAAGTGCCAGTGACTACCCTATTACAAGCCTTTTATTTATTCTCTTGTCAGTGAGGCTTCTGAAATGATTTCCAAAATTTTAATCTTCAACACATTGTAAATCATAAAGTGGAACACTCAGAGAAGAAAATATATGAAGATTTAAAGATCAATGTGTGATGGCGGTGCTGCATTGACAAGTAACTTGCAAGAAAAATGCATGATTAATTAGGACATGCAAGTAGCTAGAGATAAAGAGAGGGAGAGCAAGAGAGAAAGACAGATTAAATGGGGACATATTAGATGGATACACTCCCATCTCTCCGTCGGATAAAATGTCTGATCAGTGCTTAACGAATCTTCCCCTCGCTCCTCGCACCCAGATGAAATAAATGTCCCCAGCATGCCATACTATCTGTGGGCTGTCTGCGACTACATTCATGTTATTTTTAAACCTCTATTGCTACTTAATCCCAAAGACCAGACAGTTCATAAAATGTCTTATTAGAAGCAGGAAGGGGAAGACATCCAAAAAAAATTAATGCAGAATAAAGCGAGGAAGGAACTTGGTGCTGCTTGGTTACATATTGACATTTTCTTTATATTTTTTTTCCTTCTCATTAATGACTGGCAAATATAGTCCATGTACACCAATCATCAATATCTACCAGCCTAATATTGTGTACGTCCTCCATGTGCCAAAACAGTGCTGACCCGCTGAGACATGTACCTCTAAAGGTGTGCTGTGGTATCTGGCACCTAGACATAATCAGATCCTTTAAGTCCTATAAGTTGTGAGGTGGGGCCTCTATGGATTGGACTAGTTTGTCCAGCACATCTCACAGATGCTAAGGTTGAGATCTGGGGACTTTGGAGGCCAGGTCAACAATTTTTCTTTGTCCACATAAATGTCAAGTTCCAGTGTTTCCCAGTAAAATATTGCCCATAGCATCACACCACCTCTGCCAGCTTGCATTCTTCCCATGGTATCATCTTGGCTGTACACATGATGTAAAAGAAAACATGATTCATCAAACAAGGCCACCCTTTTCCATTGCTTCAAGGTCCAATTCTTGTGCCCATTGTTGGTGCTTTTGTTTTTGGTGGACAGAGGTCAGAGTGGACACTCTGACCAATCTGTGGCTATGCAGTCCCATAAACAGCTAGCTGTCATGGGTGACCTTTAATTTATAGCCAGCGATAACTTTTTCTGCAGTTTGTGCTGTAGTAGCTCTTCTATGTGATCGGCCCAGATGCATTAGCCTTTGCTCACCATATGCATAAATGAGCCCAGGGGCACCAATATTAGTTCACTAGTGCGCCTTCCTTGGACAAGTTTTGGTAGATACTAACCACTGGCTACCAGGAACATCCCACAAGACCCATGGTTTTGGAGATGGTCAGACCTGGTCATCTAGACATCATAATTTGTCCTCTGTCAAAGTCGCTCATATACTTATCCTTGCACATTTTTCCTGCTTCCAACACATCAACAACAAGTACTGAATTTTCCCTTCTTGCTTAATATATCCCACCTCTTGACAGGTGAAACTGTAACAAGATAAGCATTACTGTCTTCACCTGTCAGTGGTTTAAATGCTTGGTGTATATTGTGCCTTTTGTTTTACTGCTCGACGGATCCTTTTTTTCATGTTTTCTAGACATCGATAACCAGGTTTCCATACACATAGTTTCTGTATCTTTGACATATTTAAAAAAGGTTGGAAATAAAGTGGTGACAATGTGATTTCACAATGTGAAATTCTTTCTTTGCATTTAACCCATTCACCAAGTGAAGCAGACGAATGGAGCAGTGTGTGGTGGATGGTACCTCAGTGGTGCCACTAGCAATCCTGGGATTCTAACCCATGACCTTGTGATTGCAGGGGCAACTACCTAATCACTAGGCCACCAGCTGCTCCATATTTTAAATAAAATCACATATTTGATAAAAGTGATAAATGCAATACACAATAATGGAAACACATTTACTGAATAAATGCAAAGAGAATAATTGCGACTGATGAGGTAGTTCTGTTTTCGCGGCCAAAGAAACTGAAAGCTATGTTTATTTCATAAAAGAAAAAACAGAAAGAGATTGGATGGGAAATAGACATAAGCCGCCTACCACTGATTAACACACCACTTTCTGAGCCATTAAGTTTGCCAGTGTCTGTCTCCATGCTAATATGATTTAAATATATATTCCATATGTTCAGTTTGATTGCAATTTCAAACTGAACAACACTTCCAATGTAACAAAACAATTAAACAATGAAAAAACTCTGTTGAAAAGACTTTTTTCTTCTCTCTTACACAGCTGATAGAAAGCTGAGAATCATTTTATGACATTTCTGTTTTTCATTTTATTTTAATCAACAGCTGTAAGAAAAAAAACTGGCAAATGCTTGCCAATGAAATGTTTAGAACTGCTTAAATCTTGGTTTGTTATTTATTCATTTTGTTTGTCACTGATTTCCAACTTGCTCACTGAATCTCCTCCATTGTTTGCCATATGCAAGGCACATGAAACCACTGTATTCAGAACAAAAGTTTGGAAGAGAGCCAGTTGCTGTATTCTATTTATGTGATCATGTAGACATCCTGTAATGATCATCACTTTCACCATGGGACAAGAATGAGGAACCAAACTAGGTGTAGTCTGTCTTTGAGTGTCAAGAATGTGTTTGTTCAGGGATATCCTAAAGGGCTGGAGCAACTTATTAAACCTCAGCTCACTAAATTGTTGTGGTCAAAGGAACTCCCATGAACTCCACAGGACACCCCTGGACCTTGCCACCTAAGCAGCAGGAGAACCAGTTGTTCTTTTTTGGATTCCTTGCTATGGATGACGGTAGAACTGTTGAGAACTGTTCTTGCAAGATCCTTAAAATCCCCCACTTGGGACTGCATGTTGAGCCACATTTACCTGAAATTGCACAAATTTCCCAGTTTCTATGGGACTTGGCCTAGAAGGCTGGTAGCTTACTCAAAGCCACATTGTCCTGTTTGTAGCATGCCGGCACAGCTTGAGCCTCTTGTCTGCCTCTTTTGCTTCCAGTTGTTTGATCTTCTGAGGAGTGGCAAGACCTAGAGAAAGTGCCGGAAGGCCTCAGGCCAAGCATCACATTCAAGGTGTGTGCAGAGGATCTTGTCACTCAAAGCCTGACAGCTGTCAGCACAAACACACGCAAGTAAAGGTGCACAGACAGAGGTACAAATGCACACACATATGCCCTTACTTTGCATTTCAAAAGGCAATCAAGCGGCGCCTTCTCTGCCTAGGGATTTGACGGCGTCTGTCTGAGGACAAAGTCAAAAAGGACACCCACCGCCAGCACCTGTGTTGTATTCAATTACTTTTCTGAGAGAGAGAGAGAGAGAGAGAGAGAGAGAAAGAGAGGAAGAGAGGTTGTTTTATTCAAGGCAATGAAGGTACTTCCTCCAGGCCGGTTCTAATACCCACAAAAGCAGAGCAAAATGCAATCAAAATGTGCCAGGTTTCTTGAAAATGTCCAGCAGGTGGGAGAGCTATGTTGAACTGCTAAGCCAGGAGCTGACAGGGAATATGGACTAGTTAAATTACTAGTGGGGACGTTTCTAAAATCAGCCCCAAAAAAGGTCCTTCACTTATCAAATAACCCGTGACATCAAAATCGCTTGGCCATATGAGGAAAAACTCCTCCTAAACTAAACAAACGTATTGCACCTGCAGGAACAAATTAGGGCATGATCAGCAGAAACTTTACTAACCTGACTAAAGCAAACTAACCTGCTGAAAAGAACGGGCTAAGCTGCAGAAAAAAATCTTTCGGGCCAGAAGTATTCACATAAAGCCAAAACGTCCGACACACTAGCATATCTTGTGCATGACACCTACTGGACGGTTTCCTCCAGTGGGCCTAGTTCCCTTGTGTCATGGATAGGACAAGTGCTAGCACAGCTTAAATGAATGATTGATTAGCTTGAGTGGCATGCAGATGAGAGGCAGCTGTTCTGAGACCGGGCGAGACCAGCAGGCAGATGTTTCAAGGAATCAGTGCTTTCCCCTCCATTTGCTGCACTCTATTTGTAGGCCTCCTGTGGGGAGATCCACGAGGACGCGCTCAGAGAAGTGCACTTAAATGCTACGACTAAGGCTTGCATAGGAACTTGTGGCACAGTTGGACTCAGGCACCACCAGCAGTCCTGTCTGAGACTTAGTAGGTCTTGTTAGCCACAGGAGCAGTGCTAGATTTACTTTTCCAGCAAGAGCTAACAGAGTGAGCATTCCAACCCATTCACATTCATCCAATCTGGCATTCTTTGCTTCTGTGCTGTGCAAGCTCATTACTCAAGCATCTCCAAGAAGATAAGAAAGATTTCATCAGAATGTAATAAAAGCAGGACCATCCCTTTTCTCAGGACACACTAGATGCACCGCCTTGTGCTCTTCAACAGAGGTTTTCTGTGCTCACAAAGTGAAAGGGATATTGAGTTCCCTGAGTGAGATTCCACAATAAAAAGTATGACCCCATAGTAGCGGTGGCATAATGAAATCAAATCAAAAATGTCCACACAGTGTAATCGAGATACACATGGCTAAATATCTGAAAATAATAATATTGAAGGGTTGCTCTTAGCTGTAACCTGGAGCCAGGCAACATTACCTGTTCAAAGCTTATGTGTAGGTTTAAATTAAACAGAATTGATCATTCGGTTCCATGGTTGCCAACCAAATGCTCTCAGCTCTATTCCAAATGCACTGATGCTGCTAGAATAGACATTAGCAGCACTCTTCATCCAGCCTGTGCTATTTTTTTTTAAGCTCTGCCACATAAGCGGGCTCTGCTCCAGCCTTTGTCGAAGTCTGACAATGAAGTTGCCAAGGCCCGGCTGGTAAATAGTGCTCTGTGCGGCTAAAACCGCATTCCATGGCTGGGTCTGGAATCCAGTCAGTCTGGAAAAAGGTTGCTAAAGACATTCAAACAAAAAAATACTTTCAGCTTCTCTTAACTAGGAACACCACATGAAACTCCACAAGCAGTCTCAGAAATTAAAGCGAAAAAGTTGTCAAGGAGAAACCTGCAAAAGAAACAAGAGTGCCCGAAATAGCAAAAAAAAAATTATAATAAAAGAAGCAAACGTGATAGAATTAACACTTCTTCAAGGGTAGAAAAAATACAGACTGTTTCACTTCCATGAATATAGAATGCAGTGTTCAATGTACTGTTATCAACGCTGGCATGCAGCACTACATACATTATACATCTACAGATGCTGGAAAAGAGCATTTTGTACTCACTAACATCATCATGCCCACTGATCCATATAAACGGAATATTTAGGCTTACTTAAACCTTGGTCATAGGCAACCATATAGACATCGATTCAATTTTCCGCACCACACTTTCTTATGGTTTAAAGTCTGCAAGCAAATAGCAAAACAGTGTCAGAGTATTTCCCAGATTGGACAGAGCAATGGAGAAAATTGTGACAGTACACCAGAACAATATTCAGCTGAGCTTCTGGCCAAGCCTTGTGATGTTATCAAGTCTGACAGAGCGATGTGAATAGTGGGAAACTGCATGGAAAAACAGATGCTGTTTGGACTGTTTAATTTGAAGCTTTAGCACTAGGCAAAGTATGACTGCATACCAGAGTGGCTCAAGTGATTATGCAGTAACCGTAAGCTTGCTTGTGCTGGAAGTTATTGTGACGAGATTACTGTTTTAAATGCATCCAAGCACCATCCCAACTGCATCCCAATAACTGCCGTTTCTAATAGCCGGGGACGGACGAATTGCCCCATTTATCGCAGCACTCGCAGTTGTTTGTCTGCAAAATGAATGCGATGTGTGAGGTCTCGAGAGGTTGGCCCCATGATTGGTCATCACTTGAAGTACTAAATAAGGGGAGACATTGCCATAGCAACCTTTTGTTGTGCATATGGAGTCATCTGGCAGGCGGAAAGCTAAAACACGCAGGCAGTGTGAGCACGGGTCTAAGGCCACTTCAAGAACTGACAGCGGCTATGTCATCGGCGTGTTGGTGTGTGTGTGTGTGTGTGTTTGCATCAAAGACAAGGAGACTAGGAAAGAGTTTAATACACTACCTCCATCTGGCCAATGTCACTTCTTTTGTGGTGAAGAGGACTCTTGTCATTGTCGGCCTTGTTGCTATTATGGGCATAGTGGAACTCAAGTCAGTTTAGTTTTATTTGTAGGCCGCTTTTACTCACAATACACTATCCTAAAGTCAGCTTTTCCGGTGGTGACCAGCCCCCTAATGAGCAACCTGATGGTGATACTGACAGAAAAGAGTGCCTAAATGAAGTGTCACCCTAGCATTTTGACAACACTTCTCGATCTAAGACCATTTTTCAACTGAATGGAAAACGCTATGAATGGTGAATTTACGAGTAGTCTAGGGCTACGCTTAATGCCTGTCTGGGACACCCACCCAAAAGAGAGCCAACTTAGTACACAGCTTGCCAGAAGCTGGAGAAGACTTTCAGTGACAAATGCCTCACAGACTAACAATGGAACGAACATATGATGGGCAATTTCTAAATACTAGATTTCTTATTATTAAGGCATTTTCTGAGTTAAGCAATAGTGATCATGGATTCCAATATTATCTTTCATTGTCCCTTCATGGTATTACAAGGTGTCTACAGGTATAAACAAGTTAAATGTAAGACTTTTTAAGACCTTGATAATACCACTTGAAATTAAAGTCAGGACCAAACGTGCAATGGAAATACACACGAAAAGTGAAACTCTTTCTGAATAAACTGATGTCATGTGTTGACTTCAGCTTTTTTTTTTTTTTTTAGCCACATATCTGGTCTTGTCTTTTCCACAAGTCTTGTCTACAAATCACTTCTGGTTTGAGAGTTGGCATAGAACCTCAAACCTCCAATCCGTGCTAACAAACTCCCTAGCGGAATTTCCCTAGTGTAAATCAGCAATTTGAGTCTGGAGGCTAGCATTTACATGTTCTTGACTCCCAGTGTCCCAAGCTGGAAACGTGTCTGGCAAACACTGCAGTTTGCTCTGTAAGAATTTCCAGGCACCGGCTTTAACCACAAGGTGTAATCAGTATTTTCCCATTTTACTAAAACTGCAGGCAAAGTGCTCATTTCAAGAACACAAAATATACTGAAAGTGATCACCCAAATTTATTTAAGACATTTCAAGACATTTTAAGGACCTGCAGCCGCCCTCTATTATTCATGAAAAAACAAATGTAATAATATAAGTCATTGCAATCCTGCCTTTTTTTCTTTAAAACTCTTGATTTTTTACTTTAAAACTCTTGAAAACTCTGGTTATTAAAGCCATAGTGAGTGTTTAACAGCACAGGCAAAGACATAAGACTATTCAAGAGCAGGCAACAGGATTCACTGTCGTTTTACATGATTCTAATAAACAAACAGCTTATCATAACCTTACTTTGAACAAGGAAATTATCTTTAGATTGTTCAATGATTCTCCACCCATATTTAGGCTGGAAAAAAGATTGCGCATGATTCCTTCAATTACTCTTTAAACTCATGAAACATTAAAATAGACTTATTAACCCAGTTACCCTGCTACTTATCATTGACATAACCATGTCATAAACATGAGCAGCATCAGATTCAAATGCAGCTCAGATTTTGGAGTGTTGCCTTAAATTAGCCACAACTCATAAAATCTGCCAGAAAGCAGTTGGGCTGCATGGGTGGCCACCTTTGTATGGACCAAAAGTCTAGAGCACCTAGCACCCTAACAGGACTCAACACTGCTCCTATCTACCCGCTCTTTAAATCTGTGGCTTGTGTTAATGGCATCAGTTATCCTCCGATTTCCAGCTGTGATACCATCCAGAAGGCAACACAAATGGCTTTGACATAACAGCCACAGTGTCTGGACACATGTTTCTGTGTTCTCCAGCAGTAGTGCTCACATACTTGAGTCGCTAAACTGAATGACTGAGTTAACAGGAAGCACTGGTCACAAATTACAACTACACCCTCAATCCACCCCATCCTTCAGCTCAATATCCACCTCATCCTCCTTAACTGAGGATCTCATATAAAACAAACAAAGCAACAACCTCCGCGTGAGCCTGTGTGAAAACAGCTTGGGGCAGCTGAGGGGCCACATTGATTAGAGCGAGGAGAGCAACACAAACACAAAGTATGCTCGAGTGCCTCCTAATGTATTCCATTCAACTACCCTGTGACCTATCTACTGCTCTCTTGCTCGCTTGCTCTCTCTCTTTCCTCCTTTCTCACCCTTTAGAGCTATCCATCTTGCCTCTGTTTTCTGCAATGATTTTTTTATGGAGTGAAGTGCAGTGTAGCGCTGCACTAATTAGTCCAAATGTCAGCACGACTGCTGTCCGCAGGGGAACTGGCTCGCTTTCTCTCTCTCTCTCTCTCTCTTTCTCCATCATTCAGTTTTCTCTCCATAAAACACCAAGCTGGAATGTGGCTAGCATACTTTGAAAACTGGTTACGGGAACAGCCTAAGTCTAAGCCTAAGTTCCAGTCCTGGAGAGGAGTTTGGTAGCTCCTCTCTTCAAATAGATAAATATTTGAAGGAAGGGAGAGTGAAAGGGACAGTGAAGGGCACAAAAGGAAAGAGTGGACAAATTAAATACTGATAGATTTGCCATTATACTCAGTGAATAAACTTTGTGTAATTTTCTGTGAAATATTCTTTTCTTGCTTAAAAATGAACCTGTACTTTGAAGTTATAAATAAATGGCAGTTATGACTGGAAATACAAAAAAGAAAGAAAGAAAACAGAAGAACCCCATTTCTGACTCCTGTGTGTTCAAGGTTTATAAATAGACTATATGACATTTTGTTCTCACTTGTCTTCAGCCAAATACTTGACAGTGACTAGAAAAAGAGTGAGATAAGTGTCAGGAGATTTGTATCTCAAGAGCCCAAGCAAGTTGAGCCATGGATTATCCAGGGATTATTTAACAGTGAAATGAGGAAAATCGTCCTTTATTTCACCTTCCCCAAGAGGCCTTCTCTCCCAGGACATCATGCAAAAGTAAGACCACTAGCTGCTGATTCTATTAAGCTTTCCTGAGTCCCAGACATGTACACTGAGAGGAGCTTGAACACGACCTGGTAATGTATTAAAGTGCAATTTGAAAGCAAATTAATCCATCGGTACAAACCTTTACTTGTTTTCACAGGATTATTGTTAAGAATACATTCCGATTTTAACAATTACATAAAAATGTGGAAGATATTCACAAGGTTGCATTCAAATTGTGTATGTGGGCTGGCACGTACTATATTCTCCATTCAATGTAAAATCGGCATTCAAAAGTAATTATTACCACTTAAAGGAATGCTCCAAGGTCAGTTGCTGTGGAAATTATATTCAATGCTGTTCTAAGCAACAGAACAGAAAAAAGCATCAGTCTGTTGGCTTCAATAATAAATGTTCTGTTGCTTCCGTGTAGAGGTAAATTATTTTCTGTGGTAACTGAATATATGGTCATTTTCTGTGGTAACATTTCTTCTAGCCATTCTGGCACTTTAGAAGTGTTTTGGTGACTTGGGTGGGTGTAGATGGGGTGGGGTGGAATAGTGCAGCGCAGTTAACACAAGATTAAAAGGTGGAAGAAAGTTCCAACAATGGCCCTGTAGGCACAGGAAACCTATGGGACCCAGCCCAACCATGCCACCCACCTCACACCTCAGTGGCCAAGACAGTATTTGGGTGTTTTGGGTGCAACAACAAAATTAATTGATGGGGGGTAGTGGTAATGAATACCTATGGGGAGAAAACAATCAGGACTATACGGTCATCCAGTTGGTCCCATATATATGCAGTAGACCCCCAAAATTTGCGGGGGTTACTTTCGAAGAGCACCCACAAATTGTGATATGGTAAAAAATGTATAATTTTAAAGTGTAAACCCTAAATATGCCCCCAAATATGCTCCCGAAACACATAAGTTTCATTTTAAACAGTGTTCACTGAACTGCTGTGTCCCTCAGTGCTAGCTGATGTTACCCCTGTACATACTGTACTTTAATTCATGCAAGCACTTTTTCTTTGGTATAAGCAGGGTAAATACAGTAATAATTGAATTTAATTTACAGTAATAAACACTCAGCTAAACACTTGAGATAGCTCCACATGGGAAACTGTTATGATGCAGGAATTCTGGACTGCATCTGCCAGAGATGCGTCACAGGGCAGCAGCCAAAATACAGTTGCTTTGTGTTTGACAGTACTACAAAAATTACTGTATACAGTTATATTTAAAAGGAAATTTAGCTGAATTTATGTCAATATTTATGTTACAAAATTACACAATTATATTTTTCTTAATAATTTATCACAAAAATGCATGAAAAATTATATATTGCCACAAAAACAGCAAAAATAAAAGACGGAAGATAT
This sequence comes from Alestes dentex, assembly GCA_037576975.1. Lineage (NCBI taxonomy): Eukaryota > Metazoa > Chordata > Actinopteri > Characiformes > Alestidae > Alestes > Alestes dentex. The sequence goes on from JBBIGA010000146.1 coordinate 21,871,855, forward strand.
TTGTGGTCTCCCGAAAATTCTGTTAGGTTTTTTTTTATTTTTGTGGCGATTTTTATTTATTTATTTTCTGAAGAATTCAGTGATTTTGTCATTCAGAGTGGTGAAATGTGAAATGCTGTACTGGTGATAAGAGAAGTGAAATCAGGTGTTGAAATATCTTTAATGCAAATATTGTTATTTTATCTGCTATGCAAAAGTTTTCACCTGGTATTTTGTTAAAGCAGTGCTAAATTTGAAAAATGGGGTACTATTTTGTCTTACAATGCCCTAAGTCTATCCCTCTTCCTTGACTGTTTCTTATAAAAAGGCAATGGTACGCGTCAAAGTTTGGTAAATGCACATTATTCAGGATATCTACAATGAAATATGAATTTGTTATATCACACAAGCCTCCATACTTGCTTCACCAAACGAGCACATTCATTTCCAGCGCTGCTGAAGTGAAGGCTAAGAGTGCAATCAGCTGTACCAGGGGTCAGCATGGTTTCTTTTTCCTTGGTCATTGTGCCAGCCTGTCTGTACGTCTGACTCAGGCCATTAGCATTGTCCTGGCAAGTTGCTCAGTGATGTTGTTTGGATGGTGAAACCAGGTTCCCTTTTGATATGGTCCCATACCCGATTTCACCACACTGGTGTTGGAGAGCTGATGTCTGATTGAGCAGAGTTCTATAAAATTAACAAGGGGAGAAACAGTGACATAAAGACTTAACACCTGAAAAAAGTTTGGGCATTATAAGGTTTTTATGTTCAATGAAATAAAATAAAATAAAATACATTCAACATTACAAACTTCTAAAGGTTTATTACACTTATTTGTACTGAAAACAAGTTAGACGTTTTCAAGCATTAGATAAAAAGACACCTTGGCCTCCAGTTTATCTGTGTGTATACTGCATTAACTTTATCTGCAAAATATAATACATTACCACAACCATCCCACACAGCTGGAAAACAACTTATAATTGGAGATGTGGAGAGTTACTTGGCAGGTGTATGACTGCCTGTGCACTTTATTTATACAGATAATGGAATTGTTTTTGTTTCACACACTCCCAGTCCAATTTATTAGAAACCCCTGCCGTTCTGAAAAATACTTTGAAAGGCATACCCGCATTGGTTTCCATAGTAACCGATGCATGGCTGAAGAGGGCCAAACCTTGGTAATCCAGTCACATTTATGAGTTTAGAATCTTAACTCTAAGGTTGCTAAAGCACTGAGCTATATTTCACTACAATATTGCACTTTTTAGCATCTATAGCATAAATAAAACACGGCATTAGAATAGAGTGACTTGGTCAGCAGATAACATTAGCTAAAAGCTTATAGGCTCTTCCAGTGAGTGTTAAGGCTCTAAAACTACAGCGTATAAAAAACTGTTCAAAGTTTCAGCTCTCTATGTTTAGGCAGCACTCGATTACTAGAACCACCTGACTGAATATGTATATTCTGCTCTGACTGGTCAAAATGAGTTACTCGGTAAACCACTGACAAATGTGGTTTGAATCTGATTGGGAAAACTGATTTTTTTGTTGCTTTTTGCTGTTCAGACTGCAGAAAGTCTGTCCTGCTTAAATCAGACTTGTTGAAAATTTGGATTTGAGCAGTCTGTCTTAACTGAGGCTCAACTGTCTTTTGTTTTTCTCTCTTATGGCAGTAATTGTGATGGTGTCCTGTCAAGTCAGATTTGTTTGTATAGTGCTTTTGACATCTGGCAAAATAAAACATAAAATAGCTTTACAAAAATCTAGGTCCAAGCGCTCAGTAAGCAAGGCAGAGGCAAAAGTGACAGGTAAAACTCCCTTTGAGGAAGAAACCTTGAGATAAACCAAGACTTATTTCAGGAGTCACTTAGAGATGTATGTGGACTTAGGAACATGTAGTCATTACTAATTAATGATGAAAGAGAGACGAACGTTGCCTATTGTTAGACAGATGTACTCCAGTTAAACAACGGAAACAGGTAACAATGTTGGAGCTTAATGATAGCCAAGCACTCGTTATCCAAAAAAATAGTACAAGAGTTGAGTAGAACAGAGCAAATGAAAGTAGCCACCTGGTCGACGTTTTCAGTTTCCTCAGGAGGGTGAGTAAGTGAGCTTGCATAATTATTTTTTTTTTTCATTAAGTTACATTCAGGTTACATAATATAAAGTGCCCTCAGAATGATTTGTAACTCAACTGCTTCAAGTTGCAAATGTCTCAGCTCCATGAAATTATTCTCATGAAATGGCTAATCAGGGAGGGCCTTGATGTGATAGCAGGCATTGCCAGCCGGCTAATGCTAGCACCCATTTTGTTAGCTGGGTATTATTGTGGTCTTCAGAGATAAGACAAATTTTTCCCTCTCTTGTTGATTTCTAATTTTACACAGAACAGATTATTTTGGCACAGGAAATTTGGCTGGTCATATCATGGAACATGATCTGTAACTTATTGTAATACTGTCATACTAGTTAGCATACATCTTAGGCTAACTAAATGCCAGGTTTACTCAGAGTGTTTTTAATGGGGGAAACTACTAAACTGGGATAGAATTGAGCACTTCTGCTGTTTATACTGCATTAAGTACATGCTTATTGGTCATGTCTATCAAAATTATGTTTTTTCTGTAAGGAACTGTCAGGCAAAGCCACACACACACACACACACACACACACACACACACACACACACACACGGGTTTCATTAATTTACCAAGTTGACAATCCTACTTTAGGTCCTCCCACACCCCACACTAAGGGTCTTAAGTCTTGAGTTGCCAACTCTCTTCCACACACTGCGGCCACCCACTTTCGTTCGTTTCATGGAAATCGTTATTCTTAAAACATTTTGAAATAAGACTAGGTCCCTCTGTAGGCAAAGATTTTCTGTCTTTTGGATGGGGACCATTGGTTTAAATCATCATGAGCTTTTGAGAGGGCTTATTATTGGCTTTGTTATGGATTTAGGACATCACTTGCAATAAAATATGATTGCAAACATTACAGATGTAAACTGAACTGAAATACAACTTGCCTTAGTTCAAGACTTAGTGTTATGTCTGATAAATCAGCCAATGATGTTTGACTAATTACCTGCTGCTTTTAAGCTCTTAGAAATATAAAGATATAATTTGCTACACTGTTCAAATCTGACATATGTTACATAGGTTGTTACACAACTGCATTTACATTCAATATCCATTTTCTGTCAACAAATTTGTGTCTTGTTGCTCATATACAGCTCATTAGCAGTCATACTTAACCTTAATCCATATATGCCTAGATCTAGCTATTTTTATACTGTTTTATATATACATTATAATTGTGTGTGTACAAGACTTCTACATATAATACATATAATAACATATAATACATATAATACATGTACTAACAGTAGTTTTGGTTTGACAGAACTTCTCTGCTACTTCAATGACCAGTGAGTAAAAAATCATTTATCAAAATTATTGTCTTGTTGCTGGCTTTGCTGCAACTTCTAAGAGTGTTGTTTTCGCCATTCTAACAGGCCCAGTGTCAGAGAAAAGAGGCAGACAGGCTGGTTCCCTCAGGTCAGAGAAGACAGACAGAGACAGAGGTGTAATTCTGAGAAACACAGTGCAACTGAATCTGTGAGAGTAAACTCAATAAGAAAGGAAGGATGGCTCCATAGCCCAGGGCCCTCCAGACACATGGCAGTGGATGGGATCATGGCCACTCCTCATATATGTTCAGAGTATTAGCACACAACACGTTCGCCTTCACCTCTGTCACCTCCGACATGGCACCCCAGGCAATGTGAAGAAAACTAGGACGGTAAAAATGCAAACAAAATAAATACATAAAAAAAAGAAGAAAAAGAAAAGAAAAAAAAGAAAACAAAGTCAGGGTAAATCACCTGCATTAATATTGGAAAGTTAGAACTGACTGTAGTGGATCTTAATTAAATTTTATGAAAATTAAAAAGTGCTAATGTCTCAAATTTAAAAATAGAAAAATTCCTTTGGTTTGATTCTACTGAAAAATAACACAGAAATTATGTGCTTTCTACAACTTCTTGAAATAATCTTTTGTTTTGTAAACACACTGGAGAAAGTGAATTACTATACCTTCCACCCATCCATCGATCCATCCATCCATTATCTGAACCGCTAATCCCTAGCTCGGACTGTGGGGGGTGTTGGAGCCTATCCCAGCGGTCCTACGGTGAAAGGTGGAGAAACATCCTGGACAGGACAAACACATTCTCTCTCTCTCTGTCTTTAGCTCTCTCTCTCTCTCTCTCTGCCACACACATACACACAAACACAAATACACACACACACACAAATAGGAGCAATTTTGCATTTTCAATATGTCTGACATGCATATCTTTGGACTGTGGGAGAAAACTAGAGTACCTGACAGAATCCCATGCAGATATGGTGGAAACATGCAAAATCCACACACGAATGACCTCAGACGGGAACTGCAACACCAACTTTTTTAAACAATGAATCTTAAACATCCTATGATAAAATTTGACCTTTCACAACACACTGCACAGCTAAAGAACTGCAATGCAATCAGATTTCAAAGGCGCATGGCCATCACGGTCCTCAAGGCCAGAGAGAAAAGGACACAAGTCTGAGTGTGTTTGATTCTCAATGCAGTTGCACATAGCTGGCCTTTCTTTTTGGTGAGAAGCCACCGTACTAATCGGATGCTCAAGGCCAAATGTGCAGCATATTATTCATTGGGCACTCGCCGCTGATCTGGAGCTCACAGCAATGTCCAAGTCTTCCACTTCTATATCCTAATCTCCTGGCCGCGCCAATGAAAACAGTGCAGTGTTAAATCTATTTTTCATGCATTATTTGCAGGGTGCCCAATTTTCATCAGAACATCGCCCGAGAGCAAGGTCAGACCCACCCCTTCTTTGGCTACACTGAATCACAAAAGTTGTCTCAGGCCATATAAAGGGTTTAATCAGAGGCCACCATCGATTGGACTAGTCCTGACATGTCCATTGTCCAAAGGGTATCATTCTTGTTCATCCTTTGGTGACAGCAGGAGTGTGTAAAAGCTCTGATTATGGCAGGAGGCTACAAACAAAAAAGCAAGTAGGGTGGCAGGGTGTGTGTGTGATTGTGTGGATATGGGGGTGATAAAAGTGCAGTGAAGGATTTTGCTAGATAGTGAACCCCTGTAATCAAAAGCAATAATCAGGGATTCATTTGCACGACTCCCAAGGGAAAATCAGGTCAGTGTGAATCACTGAGATACTAAACAGGGGGTGGAGTAGATGGGAATCTTAATGATTGAGTTCATAATCTACACTATAAAAGAAACAACACTTGTTGTTGGGTATACAATTTCAAGCACTACTGCAATAATAGAAATGGTCCATGAAAGAAACTGCACAAAACTGCATCTACATATCATATCTCTAGTTTAAAAACCATTTCTGTGGAATAAAGAGAAAAAACAGTGTAAAAGAAAACAGTCATATAGTCATTTTAATGATATTTACAGGCATGAAACACCTTAGGTTGTCAGTTTTGTGGGGAAGCTTTCAGATTAAAATTTGGTGATGGGGCAGCTTTGTCCAGTGGGCCATCAGGAATGGGTTAAATAGAACCATTACATCTGACATAAAGCTAACAGAATTAAACAACACAGAACATCATGTCAGCAGTCAAACATGGTGGTGGTAGTGTGATGGTGTGGGTATGCTTTGCTGCTTCAGGGCCTGGGCAACATGCTATGATTATTGAACCATGAATCCTTTTTTTCCATCGCACAATCTCACAGGAGAACACTTGGCCATTAATCGATGATCTGAAGCGCAAGTGCATTTGGGTTATGCAGCAAGGCAATGATCTGAACCACCAAGGCAAGTTTACATCTGAATGGTTCAAAAGAAAAGACAATAGAGTTTTGGAGCATCCTACTCAAATTCCTCACTGTGGCAAGACTTTAAACTCAGCAAAAATACAAGGAAATTCTACTGGGAATATGGGCCAGCTTTCCTCCACAGCAATGTGAAGGGCCAATCTTCACTTATGTTAAGTATTTGGTTGCAGTTGTTGCTGCTAAAGATGGCACAGCCAGGGTAATGGGTAATTATTTTTTAATGGTATATTACCTTCAATAAATAAAATCACTATTTAAAAACTTTATTTAAACTGGCATTATGTGTGAGCATAAGAAACTGTAATATGCAAAAAGAGAAAATCAGAAAGGAGGGATTTTGTCGTTCTGAAAGACTGTAATATCATGTAGGAAGTATAGGGGGTGATGTGGCTTCTATTGTACATTACACTGAATGAGAAGAAATTCAACGGAAGAGGAGGAACCAAATAAGGATGAATTACGCAAATTCCTCCGGAATTAATAAAGTTTTCTGATTCTAATTCTAATTAAGCAAATAGTACTAGACACTTAAAGGAAAACAACAGCAAATTCCAACATTAAACTGTTTGTCTATGATCCTTTGATTCCTTGTGTTCCTGCCCACAACAGCCAGTTCATATATTTGATGGACGTTGCTGGGTAGAAATCGATAATTTATTCCCTTCCATTCCAGCAGGATGTTCTGATGAAACTGTTGGCCACAGGCGGGTAAGACGTAAAAGGTCATTTCTCCTGATGCTGCAGGTCACATCTCCTGATGCCTCAGGATATCCCATTGGTGCACAAAGGTGGACAAGGTCAAGGAAGGACAACACAGCAATCCAGCACATGTATATCAGAATTCCTCAGGGAAAATGGACTTGTGTTTCCTTGCTGTCTCACCTAGGAAATTATGATTTTGTGCACATCATGCCTATAGCACAGTGAGTCCTAGCCCTGGTTCTGGAGCATGCACACAACTAAGGAAGGACTTAAGGACTTCAGAAGTCATCCCTAATGTTACTAATGTGGACAGGACGCAGACTGCAAAATGGCCATATGACTTCAGGGGTCAATTAATGGCCATGTTTGTTCGATCACGTATATTAGAGAAGGACAAAAACAACACCAAGGTCAGGCCTGGAAAAGTGGCACCAGCTAACATTTATTTCAATAGTCAATACTTACTTTTTTCCATTTAACTAATCTAACTAATATACATCTCCCTTTGCCCAAAGAATAGACCTGCTATCACTCAAACAAGCATTGTTTTTTCTTCTGGAATGAACAAAACAGTAGGGAGTCACATTGGCTTCTACACTTCCTTCAATGTACTTAAATGTGTCAGCATATGTGACACATTTCAGTAAAGATGTGTCAGAATTGTATGAAAATTAAAGAGCATTGTAGAGCTTTTGTTTTCAACAAGGCAGCTTTTTCTATAAGCAACTATGCTCACTAACTGTTGCAGCCCTAGCTGGGAACCGTTGTCATAGCACACTTGATAAGTTAGCCCTCAGTGAAGTTAAGCTGCCCACACCAGCTCGAACCATTACAGTGCTTCCACCCCAGGGGTCAATTTCCAGGACACATCCATCAGTATGACTCTTTCCTCTCATCCTCCACATCTGTGTGGACAGGCTGAAGTGTGACTCATCCACGAGAAAGGTCCTGACTCAGTTTGCTGAAGGCTTGTCCGTAGTCGGGCCTTGGCCAAGCAGCTTGCTTCATGGTGCCTGGCAATGCTGGCACACGACATGCTTGCCTGCGGCATGCTGGTAGCCACTTCTCTTTCCTCTTGCTACAGAAACCGACTGAGTATGGCTTTTTTTCTTGCAGTGACCTAAGCTTTGACCTTAGTTTTTTAAAGGTGGTCTGAGTAGACATTGTTCCACCTGGACCTCATTAGGCAAAAGTGCACTAAAAACTCTTTCGGTTGACTGTGAAGCAAAATCTTGCTGTACAAACTCAGGTGGTGAAGAAAATGGTCTGCTTTTGGGGACCTATAACCACGCAGAAACATTCAATGACCTGCACACTCTCACGTAACTTCTTGCTTGTGCATTTTCTGACAGGTGCTTGACCTTCAATGTTACATTAGATGTCACAGGAGATTAGAGTTGCGAATTTGTCAATCGTTATTGAAATATTATCTTTTGAGAAGACTGCTAGCCAGTAATAACACTGGGTGTTGCAAGCATCCTTATCAGTTACAGACATCCCTTCAGTAGTGTTTCTACTGGTGTTTGGAGGACCAACATTACATAATGTTAACTGGTTTTTAAATGCGTTGCATCACATGTTAAGGGTGGGGTAATTGGTGATCTTTAGGTTCTATGTATTAACTGGGTAAACGTGAGGTACGAACTTGAAAATATTAACAAATTGTTTTGGGTAATATGATTGTAAGTTGGGTGGTGTGTTGGCACAGTGGTTAGCACTGTCGCCTCACTGTGAGAAGGTTCTGGGCTCGATTCCTGGCCAGGACGGCCAGGGGCCCTTCTGTGTGGAGTTTTCATGTTCTCTCCATGTCTGTGTGGTTTTCTGCCACAATCCAAAGATTCCAAAAGACTGGAGTAAATTGATCTTATGCTTATTTACCAACATGTACTACATTTAACACCAAATTACACAGCTGCATTCAGGTAGCATATTGTAGCATCCCCACAGAGCTCTCTAAAACCAGAACACTGGCGCTTTAAGAAGTGCTCTCCTCAGTTTCACACACAGCGTTGACAGTTGGCAGCATCATCCATTTCTGACGTTCTCTCATCCCCCGATACACAGATCTCATCACATCCTCACCTCATCAGAGGCGAGAAGGTTACTTTCGGAACATATTCTATTACACATTACTGATTATCCAATTAAAAGTGTGTTATGATCCAACAGATTAGAGAATCTCACTAACATATACTAATAGCATTTGGTTCATAATTACTTCCCCATCAAAGGCCGTATATTAAACTGGAGCATCAGTCTATTTGCATCAAATTAATACCTTGCTACCTACCTAGATTTAACAGTATGTTACGTTTTGTTATTCTTAAATTATAGGAAGTCTCTGTTTCACACACACATATAATGTTCCTTACCTTCTGGACTAATCTGATTAGTATGTCTGTAACTGCAATAGTTGTCAGTGCTTAAAGTCCATATTGCATTTTGCAGAGGTGAACCTTTCACGGTCTTTCCAGTCTGCAGAAACGGCAGGCCTAGCTCTAATAGGCATGGTTTGTCACTGGTCTTTTGTAATACTAAATAAGTGTGTGGGTAAATTTAATTTTTAAAGCACATTTATAACAACGTATGTTGGCCAAAGTTCACAATACAGTCAAATGCTCCTAAAAGCTAATGAATATGTTTTAGGTTTTTGATTTATATTTTACAGTGAAGCATACAATTGTAGAGGGAGCCAACACAGGGCTGCTAAAACTAGAGTCATCTCTGTCATCCCTGATTTTTGTAACTGAAAATATTCTGCAGCATTTTAAAACGACCACAGACACACAAGAGCTGACTGGCTAAACCCAAAATATTAGATTAAAATGATCACAGAAGGCTGTAATTTTCAAATGAACCCCCTGGCTAAAAATGAAATTGTTCTGCAAGCACCCTGACCAGTCACAGACATTCCTTGACTGCTGGTGTCTGGATGCTTCAAGCAAAACGAAATAATTCCAGTCAAAATAATGTAGGCAAGATCTTTGCCTTTTTTTTTTTAATTTTGCACATTTGTGTTTTAAAAAGTCCCTATCACTGAGTCTGAAAGAAAAACAAACAACCAATTGCCTTTATGACATCACAAAAAACAACTGATTTCCATAAAGCCACATATTTCTTATTCAACATTTATATGCCTGTATTAAAGGCACTGTAGCAAAAACATGGGATAAAGAAAATGTAAATGCCAATGTTTTTGGTAAATAAACTCCCTCAAATGTCATTAGTGGCTCATGTTTTGCCCATGTTGTTGTATAGCCCTGTTGTGTATGCTCCATCCACAGAGCTTCTAAGCTCTAAGTATGCCATGCCTGTGCATGTGAAGCATGCGTCTCTGTCACGGCTCCCACATTACGCACGCTCACTTGCCCCGCCCCACTCCACTTGAATACTAAGCAGCTGTTTCAAGACCTGTTATCACAATGCACTATGCATTCTGAGTGCCCTGCTTAGTTCTAAAGCCTTGCTGATTCGCCTAGACTGAGACATGCTCTGTTTTCCTAATACATGTTTTACTTGAGTCTTGCTCCTCCTCACCAGGAATCTGCTGTTTTTGTGAAGTCACAAATGCCAACAAAACTTTCAGCCTACAACAGTTTCACAAATGATAAGCAAGTCTTTTCTACTGAAACATCTAAATAGAATAAGTATGAACAGAATTTTACTAAAAAATTATTAAAACAAAGTTATTTTACCTAAAATCTGTAGCTCTGAAACTTCCATAAGTAGTCCACATACATGTGTATTAGAAAGAAAGGTACAAGACCAAAATAAAACAGAGAAAAACATTTCTGCATTATTGTAAGCATTATGATTATTCCAAATGCACTGTTGTGGGAAATAGCTGGTGTAGCAGGTCATGCACCCCCCAGCTATGCACATCTGTTTTCCCTCAGAGACAAAAGTATGACCACCTGGTGTCACGTCAGTAGCTTCAGTGTTGTAAACAAAGTTCAATGTGGTAATGCTCAGGTGTTCCTCTGATTGCTTCAATCATGACTGAGAGTACGATTGTCAAAATCAAAGCTCTTTATTGTAAACAGCAGTTGATTGCACTGCTCTGTGGTCTCTGGAGCATACATGTTCTTGATGACATTCAAAGAGCAGTTTATAATAAAATCTCATACTCTAATATATGTGGACAAAAGTACAGAAAAAATGAAGGCCTCAACTACTCCTACCATACCTTTATGGTCAGAAACCATAAATTCAAGTCTATTTGCAATTACTTAATAAATCAACATGGTTTAAGTGAAAAAGTGGGTAATGCAAACACACGGAGCATTAGTTTTACTTAATAGCACCATTAACCACAACTGACTTTGGTTTGGGAAAACTAAGGTTTGGCAAATCTGATCTGAACTATTTCTATGATAAGGGTAGCATCTGAACTGTCCACTCCCAAACCCAGAATGTGGCATCCTGGTCCCACGAGGGGATGGAACAGATTTAGCTCTTCAACAGTGAAATTTAAACAATCACTTTTCAACACATCTGGCACAGCACCTCATACATATTTTCATAGCTCTCCAAAGAGGAAACGTTGTTGTATTATTCATGCCGAGATTGTATTTATGCATTACAGAGAATATGAGGGGGAGCTATGATCTGTACACAGTCGTGTCAGCTCCTTTGAAAGCAAAATCAATGTGGGCAAAGTGCTCCATGATATGGATATCAATGCAGGTCATTTATAATAAACTCTTTGCATCTCAATAATATATTTACCTTTCAAACAGCTGGCTTGTCTTTGCCAAAATTAAACTTAAAACTATA
>JBBIGA010000146.1:21887850-21904980 GCA_037576975.1 Alestes dentex
CTCTCTCTCTCTCTCTCTCTCTCTCTCTCTCTCTCTCTCTCTCTCTCTCTCTCTCTCTCTCTCTCTCTTTCATTCACACAGATACACATACATGTGCAAGCAGCAAATGCTGTCACTCGCTCATTTGTTCAATCACTTTAACTGTGATGTGTAAATATACTGACGTTATTCGTGTTTTAGAATAGCTTGTGAAATGAATGTCTTGATTTCATTCTAATACAAGTTGATCCCAAAATCTACAGTAAACCAAAAAAACCTTCACAACTCAAATTATTAATATAGCAATAGTAATAATATTTATATAGTTAATATTACTTAATTTAGTTGGAAATTAAAGATTGTAAAATTTGTGATATGAAATGTATAAATAAATATTTAAAGAATATGTTTGGATTGTGGTTTGCTACTTAAAACATGCAAACCTTATTTTCTCCACATTAAATCCATTGTAGATGCTAAGTACTTATATCCCACTAATTATCTATTGAACTGAAAAAAAGATTTGTTTGCTTGTTTGTAAATAACTGGAGGGTTTTTGTTTATTACAAGCTATATGGTACCATCACAAAAAGTGATGAAAATTTGCATGGTGGATGTAATAAGATTTCCAAATTGGGTGTAATAATTCCAGCTCCCAAGTGATGCAACTAGGACCTGGATGCCCCCCCTCACTTGGCATGATACTAGCCAATGTGGGAGTCTATTAGTTGATGTAACAGAACTGGTGGTTTGTCAGGTCAAGTCAAAGATTCAAGTAGGCATGTGTCGGTTCAACCCTCTAAACAGCACACAGTGAGACAAAACAACATCCCTCCAGGACAATGGAGCAACACAAAACAACACGACATTACACAAGTGCAGACAGGACTGCACAGAGTGTAACAAGAAAAAGTCTTCAAAACCCAAGAGCAAACAATACAGCATTACAGGACAGCATGCAGCCCGGTGGACACATGCGATAACATCACAAGTGTAAATGAATACAGTATTATGACAGATACAGTACTCTTTCAGAGTCAAGTGTGCAAAAGCAAAGATTTATGAGGTGGAAATAACAAAAAAATATTATGCAAAACATGTGCAAAAAAACATCAGCTTGATAACAAATGTACAGTATAAAATAAATAAAGGGAACCTACTGTGCGGTTGTTAAAATGGGAGTGGCAGTTTGGGTATAATTTTGTTTGTAGTGTAATAATTTAAGTGTGTAAATGTATGTGCTAGCCTTCAAACTCCCTGCACACTCGCAAGAGGACTGAATAACTGTAATTTTTCTTATACAAAGAAAAATTACGATTTGTAACATAAAGTGTTGCAATATAAATAGTGATTGTAATATTTCCTTGAACTGCTGTCATGGCCTGTTTTAGTTGGTCAAAAACACCAAAATATCAATTTTATCAGGCTTATGGCATAATGTAGTGTGTCATTACAAAAAAATTGAAGAACTGGGAAGGGGAGATTAAGAACTGGTGTTAAGAACTGGTCACTAAAGGACACCGTACAGTTGTTACATTATGAAAACATCCATGGCCCAAGTGTCTCCATTCCATATGGATAACAACCTGCAACCCACTTTCTGGTTACATAATTTATGTGTTTCCCGTTCTGTCTTTTATGGCCCACCACAAACAGTACACATTGTTTCCTAAAGATAAAACGTCTGGGCACCCATGCTCTACCCAGCAGAGTCACATGCCACCCACAATAAGCTGTTTTCAGAGAATTCTGCATCTGTCTTTTCCCTACGCTCTTTGAATAAGGGAGCCAAAGCTCTGTGTTCATTCAACCCAATGCAACGCACTACAGATCAGAAGTCACTCAATCACACGAAAATCTATCTTGGTCCAAAATAAACACAGCACCCAACTAACTGCTTTTGAGGGTCTCGTCGCAGCTTTCAAATGGGCCTCAAATTGCCTTTGCAGGGCCAGCAATGAATTTGATAAGTGCTCCTGCTGCTGCCTAATTGATGTCAAATTTCCATATTGGCCACATCTGTGTAACAAATGCCATTTTCCACAAATGAAGTACAGCAGAGAAGAGGGAGAGAGTGGAAAAAAAGACAATGAGAGGGAGACAAACAGTACTCCAGCCTTTCTAGCAGTCACATCTGTGAGATTAACCAACAAGCACACTGAAACTGAACAAATTAAATGCACTTATTTACAGTGTATATCTTTATATATTAATAAAATGACAATTGACCTACGTCAGCATTTATAATACTTTTACCAACAATCACCACTTTGTCATACAGCCTACTTTGTCCATTTTCATGCCATTTCTCCTCTAGAACATTATGAAGTGTTATTACAAGAGATGCATGTTTTTAAATGCACGCCTCATGCAGCCTTACGAATACTGACCTTCAGTAAAGTGTCAGACTTTCAATACACATGGCAGTATACAATGGCTCACACTTAATTGCACCCTTGATTTTTATGATGCATTCATGGCACAGCTGGCACAACCTCATAGATTAGCAAGGCTAAGTTTATAAATTCAGAATATGAAAACATTGATTTCTCTCATAGGTGCAGAAACCTTCAGGGAATATTTTTTATGCTTGCATTTTTTTGCATTATTCTTCTGCATTTAGGATTAGGACAAGTCATTTACAGTACGCTGTTCAGTCAGTTATTGGCGAACCTCCTCAGTTGGAGGTTTGCCAGTGAAAAAGAAGAACAAGCTCAAGACAAGCAAAACAAAAAATAACTTGAGTTATATGAGTTTACCAGTCTGTTGTTCAAAGTCAGAAAGATTAGATGTTAGATTAGTATTTTATGCTTAATACATTTAAAATACTTGCAATCACAACCACAGCATTGAGACAACCCATTAAGTAAGACAAATAGTTTAATTTGTATTAATTATTACTTTGTATTAATTATAAAGGGTTCAAGCCCATAAATCTGCTTGAACCAAGACTATATTGCTTTATCCTCTTCACGCCATGATGAGTGGCTCAGAGATGAAGCCCAGCTCTTGTAAGTGGCTCCAAAATGGCATGCATGCATTTTTTATGGCACCCAGTGGCTAACAGAGCAGTTCCCCCCAGGCATGAGCCTGCATGTCACCAGGTCTCCCCACAGAGCTGTGGCGGGAAGGAGGAGATAGGCAAGATGCCACGCTGCCACAGTAACGAACACCGAAAGATTGACATCTCAGTGCTGATATTTACCCAATGTGCTGTGGGCCTTGATGCCTCCACTGCTAAAATAAAAAATACACAAAGCCTGTCGAGAAGCTAAAGGCAGCGCAAGCATTTAATTAAGGAAATTAAGTCAGTGCGGGATTCAATTATTTGCCAGTTATGAACTGAGGTGGAGTGGGGGGCCGTGAGGCCCCCTGGGGCACTGAGCTGAGTGAGAATGGGAAGAAACTGGTCCTGAAGGCGCCAAGGCTTGAGAGTGACGACCCCACCTTTCTGCCGCTGAAAATGAGGGAACTAATTAATTAGCGAGACATTCATCTGGAGCCTTATCCTGCAGCTGTTCGGCTCATTGTTCTGATGCAGACAGATTCATTCCTCCTCAAATTAAGATCTACTATCCAGTCCAAGCACTCCTGAAATTGGAGTACCCTGTATTGCAGTGTTTGCGTGTATGCAATAGGGGATATATGTTGTGTAGCCTCTGCAATTCATTGCTTTTGTAATACGCTGAATCCCCAAAGCTTCATAGGAGAAAGAAAGACAGCCTTATCGGCTAACATCAGTGGCTGACTACACTAATGGAAGTGAATCCCCACAGTATTACGAAGTCCATTCGAAAGCCTTCACAGAAGAGCAGAAGTTGCTATAGCAGCAAGAGGGGGGTGACCAACTCCTTATTACTGCATAGTCTGGATTGAGTTCTTTGTCAAACAAACATGGATGTGATGCAGTGTGTACTGTGCAAATGTATTAGGAAAGCAGGAAAACAGGGTACCACTAAAGTGCAGCATTCATATATTACATTACATCTGTGTATGCCTTTCATGACCGCTGACATAAAATTATACAGACATTTATAAAAGCTTATTCTAACAAGTATCAGTTGAAACACAAGCTGTTGACTTTAAAATGAACACCAGTATCAAATAACATGGATTTTTGTCAATATTAGGTTGTCAAACATTTTCTGAAGTGAAATGTCAAAGCATGTTATGACACATAGCTTTGTATCTCAGTGTATCTTTGGCACATAAAGTGCATAATGATTATGTGATCAAAACTAGGGATGTATGGAGCATGTAGCAGGGCATCCAGGCCATCACCAACTACAGAGCATCTCCACCTGCCTGTGACAGTGAGGCCTCCCTCCCAGATTACATGTACTCATCGTTTGAAGCACAAAATGACAAGGCGGCAGGGAAGTCCACCTCACCCCATAATGACCAGATGCTCTGTCTGACCATGGCTGATGTGAGGAAAACTCTGCTTGCTGCTGGACCAAACAATATCCCTAGTTGTGCGCTCAGAGGATGTGCAGACCAACTGGCAGATGTTTGCACAGAATTCTCACAGATTTCTTTAATTTCTCTGTGCACCACCGTCATTCCAACATGCTTCAAGGCCACCACCATCATCCTTGCGCCAAAGACACTGTTAGTGTAATGACTCACGTCCTGTCGCTCTTACACTCATCAATATGAAGTGCTTTGAGAGGCTTATCATGCGGCACATGAAATCACAGCTGCCCACCTCACTGGACCTCCTGCAGTTTGTGTAACATCCCAGTGGCTCAATGTACGATGCCATCACCACCACCCTTCACCTTATGTGAGAATGCTGTTCATAGACTTCAGTTCAGCATTCAATACCAGCATTCCTCAGTATCTCATTGTTTAGCTGAGACTGCTGGTCTTGGACTTCCTGACTGAGAGATCTCAGTCAGTCAAGAATGGGAGCAGCTTCTCCACACTGAGCACAGGGGACGCCCCAGGGCTTTAGACTCAGCCCTCTGCTGTTCATGCTGCTGACCAACGACAGAGCAGCTATGTACAGCTCAAACCTCATCAATGTATTCAAATTTAGGTACATCTCTAGCCACTACCATGTCAGTGTCACCACTGTGCTGAAAATAATCCAGTGCACCTATGTGGTCAGTTGAGCTGATCTAAACAAGACAGGTGTACCCTATGAAGTGGCTTGTATATGTCTGTGTGTGTGTGTGTGTGTGTGTGTGTGTGCATGTGTGTGTGTATATGCATTTTGCACAGCAGTGATACTGACATGGTAGTGGCTAGGGATGTACCCAAATTTGAATACAGTAACCCCCCGCTTTTCGCAGGGGTTACGTTCCAAGAGCACCCGCGTATAGTGAAAAACCGCATTGTTGTGATGTCGTAAAAAAATGCCTAAAAATGTCTGTTTTTTTTTTATAGTGTAAACCCTAAATATGCTCCCAAAACACTTTAACGTCACTCATTACCTTAAAGGAAATGTAAAGGTAAAACCCGTATCCGTACTGTATAGTTTACACTGAACTCCTGCAGTGCTAGAATGTAAATACTGATGTTACCCCTGTATAGACTGTACTGTTATTCATGCACGTGTGTGTATTCTTTGGTATAAGCAGATTAAATTCAGTAATAAATTCATTTAATTTACAGTAATAAAAATACAGGTATTTAAGAAAAACACGAGAACACTCAAGACGCTCCATGGGGGAAATTCTGGTCTGCAGCTGCCACACATGCCTCAAATGGCACAAGCCAATCAGCAGCAAGGAGAAATAAATAACATCCTCAGATTGGCTACTTTCAAATGCCCCTGAGTACAGTGGCATTTCACCATCCCAAGACGCCTTTCTTTGTGTTCCCTCATCAGTAACAAAACATTTATAGTTATTTTTTATGTAGAAATGTAGCTGAATTTACGTTAATATTTATGTTACAAAATCAGTAAATTTAATTTTTCTTAATAATTTAGCACGAAAATGCATGAAAAATGATATATTGCCACGGAAAAAGCTGTGACGTCGGGGCCTCGTCCACCATGCCCCCTCGTCCTCGTGCAGGGTTCATGTTTGGGCGCTGTGCTTAGCATCCCAGCATGGGGGGCATGGCGGACGAGGCCCAGACCTCACAAAACCAAAAACAGTGCGTAGGATATCTGCAGTTTCTGCGTTAGAGCGGGGGTTTCAGCGAAAAATGATTAGTTCTGTTCTCAGAAAAAAATCTGGACTGATACCGCGACTGCTGATCCGCGTTAAAGTGGGGGGTTACTGTACATTATTCGGGAAAGCACAAATAATGCAATGGAAAAAAGATATTTCTTTTTCCCAAATTTAATCTTTATTATTCGGGGGAAAAAGCCATGATTGGCATATTTGTGTCATCAACTATTTTGTTTCCTGAAATCCATTCATACCATTGTAGATGGCCACAAGATAAATATGCCCATTCTGTTTGCAACTTCGTAGCAACTAGTTGTTTCATTTGCAAGACAATACTGAACATAGATCACTATTCTGTTTTTTTGGCAGGAGCTAGCAGGACAAGAGCTTCACACTGAGGAGCAGGAGGTCATGTATTACTGTAATGTAGTTACTTTTGTACAGTACTACTGTAATGTTAACATATCAAGAAATGCAAACACACCATCACTGGATTTTAA
This sequence comes from Alestes dentex, assembly GCA_037576975.1. Taxonomy (NCBI): domain Eukaryota; kingdom Metazoa; phylum Chordata; class Actinopteri; order Characiformes; family Alestidae; genus Alestes; species Alestes dentex. Next base: position 21,894,455 of record JBBIGA010000146.1, read on the forward strand.
GAACAAGTAGAATTACATCATTACTGTAAATCATTTCTATTTCCAATTCAAAACTGAATCTCTTGATTTATAAAACATATATCCAGCTGCCAGCTAAAAGTTTGGAATATCTTTTGCAGCCACACAGACTACAGGGATACTAGGCAGAATTATTGGCACTGTCTTCAACTCGACAGGGAAATTGAGGAATTATAATACTGTTGCAGCAGCTGGCTTGTTCCCCTTGCCAGAGTTTCTTAAATACGACTCCCTAGAGTGGTGCAAGCACAAACAAAGACACACACACACAAAATCAAAGATGAGAATGCTGCACAAAGACTCCAAAAAGCACACAAGAAGAAGGACAGAGAAAAGTGGGACACAGAGACAGACAGGGGTCTCTCACTAATAGGCCATAAGCTGAAGCCAGATAAATAGGCCACCAGCAAGTTTTGAAGGCTGCTGTCCGTTATGCTGCATATCAGGCCTCCACATTGCCATGACAATAAAGACATTCTGTTCGAATAACACATAAAGAATGGAGTCATTATAGGCGAAGATGCGGGAGAAAATGTAATCAATCGATGCAGAGAAAACACACAAAAACACACACAGTCTCCTCAAATTATGGACGTGTCAGGCAGCAGGAAAGGTCGAACGTGGGGTACATCAAACAACTGCAGACGGACTGAATGTCAAAAGATAGAAGGACTGTGAGGGATGCAGAGACAGGCTTAGAACAGATTGGCAGGGGTGACAGAATGACAACACTGGTCCCAATTAGGAATTTTTTTATTTTTCTAAAAGCTATGTTAACATGGACATACACTATATGGACAAAAGTATTGGGACGCCTGACATTTACACCACCAGGGACTTTAATGACATTGCATTCAAAGACTTACATCACCCTTTGCAGCTAAACAGCTTCCACTCTTCTTGGAAGGCTTTCCACAGGATTTTGGAGTTTCTGTGGGAATTTCTGTCCATTCATTCTGAAGAGCATTTATGAGGTCAGGCACTGATGTTGGACAAGAAGGCCTGGTTCATAATCTCTGTTCCAGTTCATCCTAAAGGTGCTGCATGAGCTTGAAGTCAGGGCTCTGTGCAGGCCAGTCAAGTTCTTCCACAGTGAACTCATCCAGCCATGTCTTTATAGAGCTTGCTTTGTGCACTGGGGTACAGTCATGCTGGAATATAAAAGGTTCTTCCCCAAACTGTGTCCTCAAAGCTGGAAGCATGATGTTGTCCAAAATGTCTTGGTGTGCTGAAGCATTAAGATTGCCCTTCGCTGGAAGTAAGGGGCCACCTGATTTCAATAACTAAGAGGTGTGTCCCAATACTTTTGTGCATATCGTGTATGCAATGGTGCCGTAAATCCGTCAGAGTGACAGTGACCACCCTGACAGCTTGATTTTCAAATCAAGTTGACAATGTTATTAATCAAGACAGAAGAATGGAAACAACATATGGCACTTGCTATACACAACATTGGCAGAATGTGAACAATGGGCAGAAGCAAAGCAGAATAAAGCTGTTTTCTGCTTTGTTGGTCACCTCTCAGTTGATTGATCAGGCCCAAGGCAATGTGTTAGTATCAGCTAGATCTAGCTAGAAGTCAGCTTGATACTTCAAACCAAGAAGATGGCAATCCCGCCTCAAGGTATGTAGTTGGACCCCAATCAGATAGGCAAGAAGGGCTCTTTGACCAAACAAACTGGAAATGTTTCTCTTAGGGGTGGCATAACACCACGTTTTCATGTTATATGATGTATCATATGATAATGATACTAATATGAAACCGTATTTTTGCTCTTCAACACCTAAGCTGATAATACATTTTTCTGGATGCACTTTGAATCTGAAAAGGCTCCCTATTTCCTCTATAATGTTCAAGTGTTCAAGTTTCTACAGTGGACAATTTGTCCATTATATAATTCTGCATATGTGTCTGAATTGCTAGGTGGTCTTTGTTCCACATATTATACACTACTTGGGTGCAGGAGCCTTCATTTTAATTCCTACATAGTACACAATGCAGGGAGTACGGAGCCATTTGAGACACAGCCTTGCTGTATTACTCTTGTCCTGACACATCTTTCTTTACAGCATGTTGCTGAAAGGTTAATTAAGCACTGACGTAATAGTCCAAGCCTTTTTTTAGGATATCTGATATAGTGATTTTAGACAAATGCCTATACTCAATATCAGCACGCCCCTAGTCACACAATGGGATGGAAACCTCTGCTGTGCAAAATAAAGATGGATTGTTGCATGTGGAAAATGGAAAGACCTTAAAAGGTGCAATCTTTAGGAAATTCCACAGTGTAAATGATCTTATAAATCACTCCTAGCTTTAATTAATTGGTAATTAGCTGTATTCGTGTATATAGACAGCTTCCTGACTTTTTGCTAATAAGCACTCAAATGAAAGCGAAAAGGTCTGATAATAGAGGGGAAATGCTTAGGCTGCCTAAACATAGCCTAAGGCTACATGCAGCTGGCTGAGTTTGCAGATACAGCAGGAAATGCTTAACAGGCCATCTAAATTGTGCTTTCGTTTTTAGAAATATCAATTATGATTCTACTCTTTTCATTCAACACCAAATAACAAATAAAACTGACAGTGCTGGTGATGACAGCAATGCTGCTACCTTGCCTGATGACATCTGAATCTATAGAGGTCAAGGAAAATTGTAATTTGTTGTCTACATAAAGCCACGTGGTTCTCCAGTCAACAGATTCATGATGCCTAACATACAGTGAAGTTCAATGCAGGAGGGCAATCATTTGCTCCAACATACCTTGCCAAACTAATTCCGATAATTATCACACACTTCACGAACTGTTAGAGAATATTTAACCCAGCTTTAGAAAAAATTGGCAGGTTCTCTGATTCAGCTCATTGGCTAATTATCAAGGCCTTCTCACAACAAATTGGGTGTGTTAGAGCATAGAAAATACTAAACCTCTGCAGTGATGTGCTCTCCAGCTAGATTCTGACACCCATGCATTAGGACAAATGATGTAGTGGTCCTTTCAAAAGTCCTGTGAATAATTCTGCCTCACACCATGTATGATGAGGTCCTGACCCCAAGTTCAATAGACATTCCAAAATATTATATCTTGCTTAAAAAGTGTCCAAACCTTCCCTCCAAACTTCCACAGAAACGTTGTGATGACAATGGAATGAATTTTCAATATTTGCAAAAATATCAAATATGAGGTTGAACTTTTGTATCTGAGCATATCACAGCACAGCTTACCTTCAATTCAATTCTATTTATATAGCGTTTTCTACAACCAAGTTGTCACAAGGCAGCTTAACAGAGTCCAGGTCCGAGGCCCTAGTGAGTGAGCCAAAAGCTGGAGGAAGAGACCTTGGGAGAAGCCAAGACTCAAAAGGGAACCCATCCTCCTCAGGTTGACTCGGAGAGAAAGAAAACAGAACATAAATGCTGAAAAAAGTTAAACTTTGTAAATGTGTTTGTGTTTTAAACTGTGTTTGTTTTAAACTTTGTTTTATCATACGGTTGAATTCATTAGCAGTGCCACATGCACATTTTAAACCTGGCCATTGCCTTTGATCTGCTGAAGGCCACATCAAATGCTCAGCTGATCTTGTTAACATACAAAGCAGTAAATCACAGTGACACGTTGAGAAATCAACGCCAAAGTGTTGTAGTCCACGGATCTCTTCTTCATTCCTATTGAACACCTGCAAGAACCATCTTCATCATTTAGACTCTCACGATTTTCCCTCCCTGCTGCTCACATAATAGGGATCAGAAAACTCAACAGCATGTGCACTCTCTCATTCTTGTAGACATTATTTTTAATAACCAGCCCATATTATTCTTCATTACTAAATGATTTATTATATGGTTTATTACTAAACGGTTTGCTATAGTGTAGGAGGTGATTGCTAAGAACTTTCTAGGTGATTGATATAGTATATAGGATGGTTGCTAGGCTGTAGGAGGTGGCTGTTAAACAGTTTCTAGGTACTTGCTATGGTGTAGGAGAGGGTTGCTAGGGAGTTTCTAGGTGGATTCTAGGCAGCAGAATGTTCTGTAAGTTTCTGTGTTAATAAATGTGTCATTCTAATACCGGTCTAGAAAGTCTAGATCAAAACAATTCTATTAAACAACCGGAAGTCAATTTTTTAATATCAGCTACTGTAGCTCAGAGACAGATATATTTAATTAAGTAGGGCAGACCCCACAGCCCAGAATGTATCTAAATGTCACCATGGAACCCAGATGTGCTGGACTGGTGACCTCCACTTCCAGCACGCCTGGGTGACTTGTTGAATGGGAAGCACAGGGGTCAGCCCTTGTTTTCACATGCCTGTCCCATTTGGCAGGAGGGCCACCTGTGGCCCTGCTAAGCTGCCTGACTACACACATGGATGTGTAGTGACAGGGCGTGAGTCACTGTGCCTCTCCCATATTCTGAGGGGAACGGGCAGAAGACACCAACACCTGTTCAGTCCACAGCGTCTCCCAATCTCAGTCACATCTCAGTTGTCTGCCCTCCCCAGCTGAGTCCTGTGCTGAGCCTGTGGCTCTGAGCAACACAGTGTGAAGCTGCTCTTCCCCAGGTGTGCTATTGTCTTGGACACCAAAGTGTCTGTGCAACAAAATAAAGTAAAATGCTGCAGTAGAAACAGCGGGGTATTGTTTTACAAGGAGAAGAGCTAGGAATTTTGAGTAAGCCAATTACTGAGAATCTATTAGTTTGTGCTGGTGACACGTCTAGCTCAACAAGTTCCAAGGAGTGTTTTTGAAGCATACAGCATTTTGTGGCATGTGTGTTATCATCGAAGAATTGGCAATCTTCTTGATGGAAAGTGACATTTGTCACGCAATAATGACCCCTCTGGACCCTTCTGGGTTTAAGAAAGCCACAGCTTGTTTTCCCAGATGACTGATGCGCAGATGGACACTTGCGATGCCAAGGTAATCCTGAAAGGGATTACTTTGTGGAGGGTACTGCATAGCATGAAAATACATGTAGATTTTGGGGTCAGATTCATTTAGTGTAGCAGAAACACATCCAAGTCTGAAGCCTCAAACGGGCTATCAGTGTTATTCAAATGCCATCAGTGAGTCAGTTTTGTGGGCTTTGAGCTCAACCAGTCTGACCGAGGACAAACTTTGCAGGTGCTTTCATGAGTTAAACGGAAGAAAAAAGGAACACACACTGAACACCTACCAGATCAGAGTTGGCATCCACACCCAGCACTAGAAGAGGACCAGAAAGAACACAAAATGCCAACCAGATGATTGTGTCCTGAATGTGAAGGCAGATCATTACAGAGAGGAATTCACAGGTCAGCACAAAGAGGTGTGTGAGTGTGTGTACAGCTTTAATCTGACTAATGGCACATGAATGAGAGTGTGCTAATGAGTTCATTCTTGACAACCTGCAGACAGAGTGACAAAGCACACACACACACAAAATCTGCATTCTTACCACAGTGCATGCATTCTCCTTTACTTTCAGCACTTTTATGTCTTTGCCACCATCTGCATCTCTCTCTCTCTTTCTTTCTTGCAGAGGTAGGTTATTTTGAGAAGCATGCAGAAATTGGTGAGGGATTATTGCAGTGCTGGGACATGCCTGGCAGACGTGGGAGGTGGAGGATGAGGAAGAGGGGCGCATCGTGGTGGAGGTGTGGAGCGGGGGATTGCTCACTCATTCGTCATTATGGTGGAGCAGCCGAACTGGCAGAAGAAGAAGACAAGAGACGTGTGCATCACAGCATGGCAAAGTTGACACACACCAACACACTGTCCACAAACATACCCACACATCCACATGGCCTCATATGAAAATAGGGAACATATTGATGATGCATGTCCTTCTTTTCCTGCAACCACAAAGAATGGACAAAAGGACCGAAAGGAAATAAAAAAACACCTGAAAGATAACATCTGGTGTGATGCACTGGCACTTACAGCCACTTATCCAGACATTGAAACTACAGCATCAGAATCACATGTACAAGGATACTGGCAGTGAAATTGGTTTGGACAGACAGTAAAAATGGGCAATACAATAAAAAACATACAGCTATATAATGCATAAAACTAAAGAACACAATACAATATGTATGGCAAACCTAACCAAACCAGTCAAGGTTTCAATGTGTTATGCAATCTCCAGCTTCTGGACAAAACCATCTCATGAGTTTTTTTTTCAGATTAGTAAACAACTGAACAGCAGGTATATGTTTATCAACTGAACATGACCACCCTCCATTATTATGGAGAGAATGCATTCTAGTGTACTGTCTGCAATCCTCAGGCATTTAAAACACTGCCCTAGTATTCTACTAAATTGTTAAGAATGAATCTCACTTGGAGACAATGCATGAGAAACATATTACATGCTTAAATTTCCATACAAAATCTGCCTCCCACCAGATTATCAATTAATCATCCACAGCCAGAGATTCATTACTGTCTGATTAGTCTCTTGTGACATTTAAGCTGTTACGTAGAAGGCTAACAACAGATTAACTTGTCAACTATGAATTGAGCAATCTGACTATTATGTCTTTTGTGGTTCCTCTCACTTGCCATCATCTTCCTTTATGGTGCAAAGAAAGGCCAGAAGACATATCGCCCCCAACACTTCCTGTAATGTACTGCAATCTGTCAGAGTGAGTATGTGTATCATATCTTGTTTGGTTTGTCTTCTGATTGTTTTATAAATGCATTTTTACACATTCTAGATACCAAATAAAAATGTAAAGAAAATAATTTATTTCCTTTTCTGTCAAAGTAAATCTCTCAATCTTATTCTCGACCAGGGTCAGTTGAGGTGCTGGAGCCAATCCCAGGGGTCACAGGATGAAAAAAAGGCCCATCTGAACATTAGAACAAAGTATCATCTGAACATTAGAACAAAGTATCATCTGAACATTAGAACAAAGTATCATCTGAACATTAGAACAAAGTATCATCTAAACATTAGAACAAAGTATCATCTGAACAATAAAATGTAATAGTGCTTTTCATATAAATAATGGGTTTTATAATCAATGCGGTTGGCTTTGTTGATTTAGCACTGAAGCCGCACAATAAAGCACTTTTAGATGAATAAATAAAAACCAAAAAAATTCACATTAGGTCACCCTAAGAGGGTCCAAAAACAGCAAATCCAGCCTTTATCCCACTTTCTCTCACTGCACCCAGTAAAGCCCCCTCCATCAGCGTCTCAGTTTGTCTTGTCTTTCAGGTGCTTGGCAGCTGAATTATAAAAGTGTGAGCTGTGCCTCACATACCAATTTGCCGAAAGTGCAGGTCAGGCCTGTAATTTCTAATCACAACAATACATAATCGTCTTTTCACTCCACATGTCACACCTCAAGTGTGTGAAAAGCGAAAGCCTACATAATAAGGCCTTGTATGGGGAATGAGGGGAAAAGAAGAGGAGGAATAGCAGAAGAGAGCAAGAGATGGCCCCTGAAGTGGCAGGTTGGAATAATTATCAGAGAAATTGTAAAGTGCCTTTTTAATACGGTTTCAATATTCGCTGTGCATCGTCTACAAGAGGTGATCTTTCCATCGACAGCCTCCTTCTCTCTCCCTAAGAACTTCATCGCCCCATTTTCATTGAGCGTGGGACCACACTCCCAGCCACCGCTGCCGAGAACACGCATTAGTTCTGGGCTCAGAGAGATTAAATCCGCAATCAGGCGGCCAGGCTGCTTGAAAATGCTGTTTACTTATTCATTGTGAGCGGGGAGTGTGGCAGGCGGCAGGGAGTGTTTGGAGGGAAAACCTGCACGAGTATAGGAGGGAGCTGAAGTGAGTGTACAAGCTGGAGGCAATTAAAATGGACATTAAAATCTGCCGCCTGACCTTTTCATGACAGAGCTTTGTCTGATGGATTCTGAGGGCATGGAAATGTGTCAACAAAAAACATGTTTTCCACTCGCTCTCTTTCTTGCCGCCTGCGTCATACAGAGTTTTTGGCCTTGCTCCCTCTCGCAACACATAATTCTTCTTTTTGTTCGGAACCTTTCAATGTCATGAATGAGCTGGTGGGTACATCACCCTTCCTTGGTCATCAAAATATGGCAGAAAAGAAGTACAGTACAGTTTGGGACACTTCAAGATGTGGTAAGACTTTATTTTAAGGTCTACACCATTCCTGGCCTGAATGGAAGTTCTAGCTCCGTCACTGACAGTGAATATGAGTGGCAGCTCTAAGACAGGACTCTTTACTGGAGGAGTCACTCTAGAAATGCAGCATAAAAGTTCAACATACAAATTCACATGTATGCTATTATAACAGTTACAAGCTTCAGTTTAACTAAAATGATCATTTGGAATGCAATTACCTTGGCATTGTTTATTGTTATACATTGTTAATTAATTGTAAAAAAGTGTTATCCACTGCATTAAAACTGTGTTGGTGTGCATGATGCACACGATTAGCTTTTGTCCCTCTAACCATTCATCATGCCCTTCTAAACCCACAAGTTTGGACATACATTTATTGAGGCAGTTGGAAAAAATAAAGTAAAAGCTGTGTGCTCCCACTAAAAAATGCTATATTGATTAACCGAGGAGGGTTTGAATGTGTCACTTTTTGTATGGAGTACAGGGTTCAAATGCAGTACTGATTGCATTATAAGGGACATGATGGTAGACTTTGGGCAATTTGTGTAAACTTGATTATTCTGTTAATTCTCTGCTGAATTTCTTTTCACAAATAAGTAGAAAGATAGAAAGAAACACAGTAAGATGTAATACACACAGTGGGGTTTACCAGTATGTGTAAATATACAGTTGCTTTGTGTTCACTCGACAGTACAAAAAAATATATACAGTTATATTTTATATGGGCATATAGCTGAATTTACGTTAATATTTATGTTACAAAATTAGTAAATTCTATTTTTCTTAATAATTTAGCACTAAAATATTTGAAAAATTATATAATGTTATGAAAAAAGACCGTGAACTCTGAACTGCGACTTTGCGGGGGAACACTGTACTTGGATTTGCAAATGTGGGTACGCATGGTACAAATCGGGGAGCACCATTAAGTAATGTAGCATATGCATGCATGAGGCTGCGGTAGACGCAAATTGGGTGGCTATAAATTACAGTCTAACTAGATTCTCATTAAAATGTAAATGTAAAAAAACATTCATACAACATCTGCAATGAACAAAGCCATTTTTTTCCAAATTGTAATGGTAAATTCTAATGATTACCGTTTATAAGCTGAATTTCACACAAATAAAAATTTAAATGAATGGGACCCCTTTCACATGGGACCCTTTTCTGAGCACATTGTGGAATCAAGTGCTGAGGTTGGATGAAGCAAAAAACCCCATGGGTACAATAATCAAGATAAACAAAAAGCCAAAAGATTCAACAAAAATACTTTAAGCATGGGGGTGGATCTATTAGGCTATAGGGTTGTGGAGATGTAAGAAAAAAAAAAACAATTAGTATCAGAAACTTATGTCCTATGGCCAGTGAAAAGAATGAAAAAGAAAAGCAGCTGGATAACAACACAAAACTGTTTGTGATTAGATGTGAGTAAATGTGATATTATACATACCGTGCACGCAAGATGATCTACAAAGAGCATACTCCAATTATTTGTGAATAGTACGTGTTAATTTTCAAAGTTTCTTATCAGCACTGAATGAAAAAACCCAAAAACTTTAGGACAAAAGAGTATGTGCTCTTAACAAAAGTTTGGCCAATAATTCTTTTAAAATCTGTTTTTCCTGCTAAGGAAAAGACATTGATGAACATAATGCTATTTGTTACAAAGGATCTTTTTTTACATAATTGCAAGACCATTCATACTCAAAAATCAAAGACAATGTCATCAAACTTTTGATAGGTAGCACCTGTCATCATTCTCTCCCTCACTGTTCTCTCGATACTTGCTCGTATCCCTTTCTTTCTAAGGAAAATCAGTATACCTCTTGGATATCTAAAATATCAGGGCTCATTTAGAGCAGCTGTAAACAATCGGAATAATAAACAGTCTTGCTTTGCCACAGGCCCCTTCTCTGTATGGTAGTTGTTCTAGGGCTTCAAATAAGCAGGAGAACTGACAGGTGAGGAGATGTCAGGACGAGGAGCCACTCTCCGACAGGCAAGCAGGTAGGAGGTAGACGGAGCAAACCCAGCACCGCAGGGGAGCAAGCTTGAAAGCGTGAGCTTACTGACATGCAAAAGACAGGAAGTTAGAGAATGAGTCTACGTGTTTGTTCCATTTCTTGTGGTATAAACCTGTAAATCTATTATGATGATGATAATGATGAAGATGATGATGATAAGATAAACCTGGGGGGTAGTGTGTGGGGTACTTTGCTCAAGGGTACATCAGAGGTGGCACTAGCAGCTGGGATTCAAACCCACAACCTTATGATTGCAGGGGAAACGCCCTAACCACTAGACCACCAGCTGCCCCAGTAAAATAATAATAATAATAATAATAATAATAATAATAATAATAATAATAATAATAATAGTAATAATAATAATAATAATAATAATAAT
>JBBIGA010000146.1:21929130-21940544 GCA_037576975.1 Alestes dentex
CAGCCTGACAAGAGGCTGTTACAATAATCGAGTCTGGAGGTAATAAAGGCGTGGACTAGTTTTTCTGCATCATGGAGCCATAATGCACTTCTTAACTTAGCAATATTTTGCAGATGAAGGAAAGCTAATTTAGTAAAAACTTGAATACATGTGTACTATACACCAACGAGAAGCAGTGAACGAGAAGCAGTATCAAAAAACATGTAACCAATAACTAATGACTAATAACTACAAATGCGTTGTTTGGCTTCTTAGAAGTATCATTCGCTATATGGCTTCTTTCTGCATTAGCCAGTTGGCAAAAAAATATCTAACATACCACCTTTCACATCTGACTCAGATCAGCTGCAGTTTTTCAAACGTTCCTCCTACCTTCAAGATACATCATCAGAAAGGCTTTTACCTAGTCTTTAAATCAGAAAATCTAACTCTAAGCCTGGTCTTACCCAAAGACCACCAAGGCTATAGGGTGTCCCATTTCTCAAAGGCTCTCCTCAAGAGCACCGTCTATGTGCTCTTACTGCAAAGACCACAATAATGTAGGTTTACCAGTGGCCTGTTTTGTATACAGCTGCCAAGCACACAAGGTAAGGAAGGAGATATTTAGAAGTGAGCAAAATGCATGTTTATTAATTTTACTGATCATTGAGCTCCAAAATTCTTGTAATCTGAATTCAGATGCTGCAGATCAGCAAATTAACTTAAAAAATAATCATAAAAAACAGTGCCACATGCAGAGCCTGCACATCTTACGGAACTGTCAAAAACACACACATTCCAACGCAGCACCCTTGAGCCTATTTTATGAGTTGGGACCATGCTTTGAACACACAGTTTGCTTTTCGGAGGAAAAGAAACTTGGACAGGAATTCAGGATGCCTTCTACTTCAAGCCTGGAGACTTGATGGACAATGGTAGATCTGAGACAGGGCTAAGAAACAAGGAAGGGGTAGGTGGGAGGAATATGTCTAACTCAAAGCAGAGACGGACATTGATACAACATTAGACTGGAAGCAGAGGCTGACATTTTTTCGGGAATCCTGTGGGTCATGGGGGATCACAAAATCACTATTAATAACGTGATTGGGATGGGACTGGAAAACAATGTAAGTGGGAGTGGGCGGGACCGGGAATTGTAATAACACTATGATAATTTATTTAAAAGGTATATTTCTGTATAAAGTTAACTAATTTTGAACTCAACAATTTAAATAAATTAACTAATTTTGACAGTTCCTCCTGTTTGCTTTGGTGTAGCCAGTTAAGTGAATGGCGTGCTCCACACACCCGTAACAGACAGTTGGTGGCGAAAGCCGCAACCACCAATAATGTAAGAGAAGAAGTAGGCTTCTTCACGCACCTTTTAACCAAAATGGAGGCAGATGTGAAAGCTACACTGCAACGACTACTATCTGAAAATAATACGTCAGTTGTGCTCACGGATATTTCTTGTAGATTCCAGCCAAAAAAACCCAACAGTTTTTTTTATGGGATTGGGATGGGATGAGATTTTTTTTTGGGAGTGGGACGGGAGAGGTTTGAAAATGCACTCCCGTGTCACCCTCTAACTGGAAGGAGGAGGACCTTCCCCTTGCATCAAACCCTGCGAAATAAACTGATACGTATATTCTAACCTAAACACAAGTTTCATACACAAGTCTTTGAGGAAGAAGCACACAAACAGAGGGAGCATAAATCACGTCTGCACATTTGACGGGTGTTTATTTGCTAAATTTACTTGGAATAAATGTAAAAACATTCAAAATGTTTTACTTTTCCAACATGTTAAACTCAGCAAATGAATAGGAATCATGCGCTAAAGCATGTAATTTGAGCTGTTACAGAAATTGACATCAAAGAGAAATCTGACTGACACAATTTTCCACTTACCCAAGATCAGCCAGGACATCATGTCATTTTAGCTTAGCACTGGAGCTACAAGACTAGCATCGGTAACACTTTTCCCGCAAATGATTTCCTCACAGTAGCTCCTAATGAGCTACACTGTGTTCTAATCAGCATCAACAACTGTACACCACCTTAAAGAATAGCTAGATGCAGTTTGAACAGGTTGGGGATGTACTTTAACAGAAATTATTTGGCTGACTGCCAGCATTTATAACTTAGATTCAGTGCTAAACTGAAGCAGCAAAATCTGGACAAGAAACATCTTTGCTGAGTGATTCCCTTAAAACCAGACAAGTGATAGTGGCTTGAACGTGTGTTGTTGGGACACTTCCTTTAACAATAGCAGTGGTCATAGCAGGCTGGACAGAGGCATAAGCCTTGAAGATACTGAAACAATATTTACCAAGATCACTATAAAAAACATAAAAGACCACTATAAAAGTGCTGCAGTAAGCCTGGAGCTGAAATACACTCACCTGTCAAATACACAAATAAATTATAAGCTCAAAATAAACTTACTTAACTAAATTAGAAGCAGACCACAAGTTTCGACTGCATCCCAGGCTGAGGTTTATTCAGAGTTACACATGTATGAAACATCAAAGAATATGAACCGTAGCGCAGACAATGTTGCTTAGCACCAGTCATAGCTTCTCTGAAATCTTTCCACTGCTGTTGATTTAAAGCAGGTCTCAGCACCTTTGTCTATGTTCTGAGCACCACTGCTTTTGCCGAGATGAAGAACAATTCCTATTTGGTTAACACATTTCTGCAAGAGAACAGTATAAAATGAGCAGAAATGCTTGAAACTTCTAGGTCACGCCACAAATGTGCTCATGCACTGCCTCCTCAGCGCTGAAGCTAACAAAGCAATCTTTTCTCACATTTCTAAAGAGCTAGTGTGAAGTGTCATAGCTCCACTGAAGCGTGTTTACGAAAGACAATTTCTGAGGCCTAAACAAACTGCACCAACAGTAAAGAGAAAGAAGTATGAGGAGTGTATGGGGGGAGAAATGACTCTTTAGTCTCTGTATCTCCATGTGAAATCTAGTCTGCATGGAGAGCATCTCTAGGCTTCTCTTTTTCTGTTTCCAAGTCAACACTATAAATACTTTAAATGCAGTTGCCCAAGCAAAAGGCTTGTGGAAGAAGCTCTCCTTGAGCTTTGCTATCAGGGAAAGGCTTTAAAAGAAACACCCTGCTGTTCTGGGGTTGACGTTCTCGCTGTCGCCCTCAAATCCCAGGTATGACCTTACCACTTCCAAAGAGCTCTTAAAGGAGTGATTTGATGAAAAATCACAAGTAAAATTTCCACTTAACCCAGATGTATTCTATCTGCCAAAGCAGGTTAAAATCTAAATTTTGCTTCTCTGGGTGGTCTGACTCATTTAATGTTAAAATTCAATAGTCACCCCCATCAAAAATACAGCCCTAAAGCATCTCTCAACATGCTCAAACTATATATAGTTGTTCATTAAGGTGGAGGAGACTAGCAGATGTGATTTAGGACATGGTATGTCTAACTGTAAGCTATAAAAATGAACATCACTGTATAGAAGAACGCTGTGGCCACCTCAGGAGTGCTGATCTAGAATCAGCTTTTGTGGCAATGACCATCCGCTCTAGCCCTGGTGTTGTCTGAAATGACTGACTGAAGAAGTGACATTTTGTTCACAGTAAGTCATACTGTGTCCTAAATAAGTCTGAACCACTTTTTGAGGAAAAAATTGGGTGACCACTGACTACTAGTATTTGTCAGAAAGCACAATTTGCACTCCAAATATGTCTTGGTTGATAAACCTCAGAAAAAGTAAACTGAAAGTACAGATTTTTGGCACTAGCCATGAATTACCATAATTTCTCCTGAGCAGCTAAAAGGTCACTCCATTTACTGCGACGGACCAAGAAGCTGCTCCCGAGCCATTTATTACACTAGCCCAAACAAAGTGGTTTCGGCTGCGTCACGTTCCACGAGGAGTAAAGAAGAAAGTCACTGTTGATGCAATCAAGGTTCAGGATGGACCAGTTTTTGAAATGTTTTGAGGATTCTGCATACAACACCACTCCAAGGTGATCTTCACTGAGGGCTATGTGTTGTCTGTACATGTATACCATTATCAGGCCACATAATTATATAGATTTTTTTAATTTAGCAGGTAAATAATGGGGGCGGCACAGTGTCGCAAGAAGACCTTAGGTTCAGTTTGTGGAGTTTGCATGTTCTCATGTTTGCATGGGTTTCTGCCAGATGCTCCGGTTTCCTCCCACAGTGAACTGGAGAAGTGAAATCACTGTGATGTGTGTGCATCTGCCATGGGATGGAATAGAGACCTGTCCATGGTGTTTCTCCACCTTTCACCCTATGTTCACTGGCATAGGCTCCAGCACTCTGATTAAGGATAAGCGGCTCAGATGTTGGATGCATGTTAGATAATTAACTATAGGGTTATATGGAAAACAAATTAAATCAAGACAGATCACACTTATATGACTAAAAAAAAATAAGTCTACATTTTGTTATTAAAGTGCCAGAACTTTTGCACAGGCTATGTATTACTAGTTCTCTAAACATGGTAAATTCAGCAATTAAACAGTAATGGTGCATTCAAATGCACAAGCATTGCACAAACATTCTATTTCATAAAATACACTCTCAGAAAAAGACAGCACCTTTCAGGGGACAAATTGAGTGGTACCATCAAGGGTATTTCTTCAGCAGGTTTAGGGATCACAATTGTACAATGTTCTGTTGCAGTTATTTCTTTATGTTTCAGTGGTTCCATACACTTTTTAATTCTTCTCTTTCAAATAGTAATGGAAATGTGGTCTGCTTTGAAAGCGTTTCTGAGGTTCACAGACAGACCACTCTGTAGGTTTGAGGGTAAATCTATATTGTTGGTACCATAAAAATGTATCCTGGTTGAAAATACACTACATAACGCTTACTATGATTCTAAAACCAGAAGAACTGCAATACCTTATGTAATTGACTGACATAAAAGGATAATTTTTCAACCGCTCAAAAAACGAAAATGAAACAGAGATAGAGCTGTGCCAGTTTAGAAAGCACTAATGTTAAAGGCTGGTTTATGGATGCATTTACTGACAAGCTCCCCCGGGATCTACCTGTAGCAGCAAAAAACACTTTCTAAGTAGAAAAAAATGTTTTTCAATCCATTTCACACTCATGTTAGCAATGCAGGTATCCACAGGGGTGGTGTGAGTCATTTGGACCGTGCTAGTTCATTCATTTCCTCCGTTATACAGTTTTGTGGTATTGACTCATCAATGTCTCCAAGCACGACAAACACAAAATATACAGCAGTTATAGTTTCTTGTTTGTGTTACTAGCAAGAGATTTGTGAGCATTTTCTATGCACACCATTACCCTCACAGCATGTTGCCCTGGTTAAACATGTGTCTTCAAGTCAGCTTCATTTTCAGTCTTTCCTCTTTAAATCTCAAACTCGTATTGAGATAGCAATCTTTTGAAAGTAACCTTGCCTCTTCTCATTCCTTTTTAAATACTTTTCTTGCACTCGTTTGCCTGCACATATACACACATTTGGTGGCCTGGAGCCAGCCTAGCAAATCTTTCCCACTCTTGCATACTTTAAGACACTGAGAAGCATTTTTTTCTATGAGCATCATGATTCATCTGACAATGCTGCCAAGCCTCCTACGCAATGCATTTACTAATATCTCCAATCCAACACCACAGCCAATAAAATGCGTCCGTTTAACCACTGGTACAGATGCAGGTCATATGGGGGGTGGGAACAGCTGAAATATTAGCACAGTTCATCAAAACTAAATGGAGGCAAACAGTTTGATGATTATCACAGGCTGTCAAGTATGAATTAGATGGCTTTTCCACCCTTACCCATGTATGTAATTCACACTTTATATTCTCAGTGCTGGGGTGACTGATTCTGATCACGGATTATGACTGCACACATACAGTAAGCACATTGATCTTATAGGAGACTGTGAACCATACACGGTTCTAGCAAGCTACTTCTTTGCAACAAGATGACAGATTGCAGCAATAAATTGACTAATCAATGGTGCCAATGCTGTGAGAAGTGAAAACAGATCTAACCATAAGTTATCATTTTAGAATCACTGATTTCAATAAAATAACCGCAGTTCAGCATTCAACACCATCTTTCCTCTGACAGGAAGTCTTCTGAACACATCCCTCTGTCACCGAATCTTGATCTTCTTGACCGAGAGACCTCTGCTGTTCACAATCCTGACTCATGACTGTGCAGAATTGCATCACTCAAACCAAGGCATCAAATGTTGATGACACAACCAAGGTGGGTTTGATCAGTTGGATAACGATGAGGCAGTGTACAGAGAGGAGATACAACAGCTCACGGAATGGGGAAGAACCAACAGCCTGTCTCGGAAAATGGACAAAACAAAAAAGATGCTTGTGACTTCAGGTGGGCATCTTAATCACTCTGTGCTGAACATCAATGGTTCCTCAGTGGAGATCATCCAGGGAGTTCCTTGGAGTTCACGTCACGGAGAACCTCACATGGACTCTCAACACCAGCTCTATCAGAATGGGACCGTTTCTTCCCTCAGGCCATCAGAACTGAACCACACACTGTACTCACACACAAACATACACCTGAGCTGAACTGTTTCTTTCTCTTAAACACACATGCATACACACATTACACTGTTCCACCATTCACAAACATTTTGCAAAATTATTTAATGCTGTCTACCTCATGCGTTAATTTTTGCATACCTAATGACTCTGCTGCTCAGTTTAAGTTTCAAAGTGTTTTCACTTTGCACATTTTGAATAATTCTGTTAATTATGATATCCATTATATTCTGGGTGTGTTGGCCAGTTAAGCACTCTTGGCTTCCCAACTTCAGAAGACTGTGCCATCACTTCAATACCCAGTGATGCCACGAATGCTCAGGCCTCAAAATGTAATAATAAACTGAAAATGGTGTATTATTACATCCCTAACAGGATGGAAGTAGAATTAAGGCCATCCCGAATCTCCTCCTGATTTCAGCTTGGCCTTTTTATCTCTATTTTTCCCCCAACAGTTTACTACGTAACATGAGATGCCACTTTCATTTATTATTAAAAAAGAAACATGAAATGCTCATTGGCCCTCTAATGAGGTCCAAGAAGTAATTACTGTTTGGAGAGATGCCAGTGTGCAGTGGGAGTTGGATTCTTTGGTGTATCTGAATGCAAGTCTGACCTACATTGGCTTGCATCTGGGTGCTCTAATGTTCTGTATGTGCCTGAACACACACTAGCAATAGATGCTTCTTATTTGTCTTTGCCATATACAAATATTCACAACTAAGATTAATGTGCAGTCACGCAAAGAAAAAATATTTAAATGTTTAAATATTTAAATAAACAAACAAATTAATAAATGTAAAAAAACAAAACACAAATGTCTGCATGCACAAATCTGACACTAAATTTGTTGTTGAACAAAACCTGACAAAAAAATAAACACACACACGCACATATATATATATATATATATATACACACACGACTTTTTTCAGTTTGACTTATCTATCAACAAAGTCGAAGTCGAGCTGACTACTTGTTGACATCATCACACACGCAGCGGAGGAAAACAGGTGTCCAACACTGAGCAACTTTTATTAAAGTTCTCTGTAACATTAACAGTCAACATGACAATTAAACAAATCAAAACATAGGCTAATACCTTGAAATTTCTGGTAAATGTGGGAACTGCTTAAGCTGTGGCAGCCACTCAGCGTCGACTCTCTGCAGTGCTAGCATTAGCCATGTTAGCTAGCAGATGCCGTTTCAGATGGTCATGCAGAATGCTGGTACTTTTATTGTACTTTAACACCAACTTGCACATTGTGCAGGTCACTATTGCTCTAGATACACAAAAAAGGTCACCGTGCTTTTTTGTGTATCTAGAGCAATGGTTCTCAACCTTTTCAACATTAAGGCCCACCTATCTATCACGGCATGTTGCCAAGGCCCACTCGGCCACATTAGATGATATTAAATAACCAATGGCCTGTCTTGATTTTAGATTCACGACCCAATCAAAAGCCTTCGCGGCCCATCAGTGGTCCGTGGCCCCATGACTGAGAAACCTGGGTCTAGAGTGAAGTATCTCCACACCTGTGATGTGTGTCTGTCACCTCTGCTGCCATGTCTCTCATCTTGTTGTGGTTTTGTGTTTATATTCTCCTCTACGCGCCAACGGTACCGCCCTTTTTATGAAGGGACTATAATAATTGGTTAGGTCAAGGAATGTGTGTCAGCGTAAGCCAATCAGAGGCAGAGATTGCATTGTGTACACAAGCGCGCACACAGATAGAGGAAAAAAACACACAACTTGTCGACTTCTCTCAGGGGGCGTCGACTTGTGCCTCTGAAGTTGAGGGTAGATCTATATTGTCAACTTTTCTGTTAATGCCCTAACATATATTGGTTAATGTAACAATATGTTAGTCGTTTTTTTATTAGTAATTTTAGTCATTTTTTATTGTCATAAAATTGTGTAGCATAGTATAAACACCAGCTGGCATTTTCTACCTCCATAAAAATGCAACAAAAAATAAAAAACAATTAGAATAAAAGGTCTGTCAAGTTAAAATGGTGACAGTTGTTCACCAGTTATGTGGCTTCTTACCAGGAATAACAAAGCCTCCACTGAGGGCTAAAACTCCTTAGATCCAAGATTTTCTTTCAATGTCATTTCTATCATTTGCATGTATGACCTCGGTCAGTGTGACTCTGGCCTGAGGCAGAATTTTAGAGGCTTAAAAGACAATACTGAAACATATCCTTGCAGGAAAAAATATTCCAAAAAGAATGGGTGCTGTAACAAAGGCAAAGGGTGAACACTAAATAATGAATCATTTCTGTTAAAAATGTGATCAGTTTTTTTCTGATGTTACAAATGAATGTCTTGTACTTGAATGGCCCCTTGACTGGAAATGAAATAAATGCAAGGGTTGTCTGTGACTTTTGTATAATACTACATATATAAATATAGTGATCAATAACACATTCGCTAGTGTCATGTATTGTGTATTTTGTCAACATTGGAACTTTAAATGTCCTCTGTCTGTTTTGCAGGTCCAGTTGATTAGTTACGTGCATTAAAAAACCTTGGTTCAGCATGACCTGAACCATGTCCTGAAGACCTGCTATATGTTTGACTCCATTTGGACCAGACATGACTAAAGCATAGTTTGAGGCAAGCTAAAGGGGTGGAGGAGGAGTACAACAATTCAAGATGACTAATGCAGCACAAAACAAAGCACTTTTATTTTACATTACCACAGACAGCCAAGCACTTTTGCATCCGAGGAAGACGAGGTTTTTTTTTTTTTGTTGTTCTTTGATTCATGAAATAATCACGGAGGTCTCCGGGCGAAACCAGACCTTGTCGAGGTACAAAATCCTGAGCAGCAGTTCTATTCTGGGGCAGAAAGAAAAAGAAAGGGGGGGAGGGGTGGCGGCAGGGGGAGAAAAATAAGGTATTTTTCTTACAGGTTCATTTCACAGAGCAGTGGAAAAAAACACATGGCAGTGTCTTTAATGCTCTTTCTGTCACACTGGATCACTCGTGTGCCTCCATCTTAGGCCATAAAGAGGAGACAGAATCTAATAGGGAAGAGATTTTAACAGGATTCCCTCTCTCTCCTGTCTGGCACTTTTATGAGCCACTGTGGTTTATTCAAATGGCTTCATTTATAGCAGTGTAAAGATTGGAATTAAACCTATAACTCATATGCCCATTAGAGACAGAATGTACTGCGTGTGCAACTGGCGCTGTGACTATGGGGGGACCGTGGTGAAGGGGGTTGTGCTTGACTGACCCATACCAAAAATCCATTTACAATGCTGTGAAAAAGAATTCACCCCTGTGATTTCCTCTATTTCTGTACATGAATCACACTAAACGGGTTTGGATGCTAATATAAAATGTAATGTGAGTAATATAATTTGGCCCCCTCTTCCTTGCGGAATTACTTTGGTCACAAGGGAGAGTTTCTGAGAAGGGGCTCAAAGGACTTTGAAAACAATTTTTATCTTTCAGCCCTTCAGAGGTGGGCTTGGTCTTGTTTGAGGCTGACAGCACTCCATGGGTCCTAAAGTTACATAACATGCCTCCATGATCACACTACTGCCTCCATGTTTTGGCGCCCCCAACGAGTGGCAGCCTGTTACGGCAGCTCTTCTCATTTCTGAGCTTCTTTCTTAATTTTTCTATTTGTATTCTCTTTACTTTTAAATTAATCTCTAGTAACTTAAATCTGACTCCATGCACTACCGTTTCGTGCTAGTTTTGGCCATTTTTGTTTGGCCATTATTTTTTTCGCCCGTGTTGGGAAACCCGGCACGTGAGTCCTCTGTCTACACTCAAGAGAAGCTACTGGCACTGTGCCCTGCAGAGGTGCTGCCAGCAGACAGACCCGATATCCCCAGAGAGCTGAGGAGGAAGAGACAGGGATGTCATGCCAGGAAGGAGCGTCGTCACCTGAGAAGGAAACAATAAAGACCATCTCTCCCTTCTATAGTCATCGGGAATGTAAGATCTCTCCCAAACAAGATGGACGAGCTAGCAGCGCTAACCCAGTACCAGACAGATTTCCGGAAGTGTAGCATCATAATGCTAACGCAGACCTGGCTAACACTGCTAACACGAGCGTGGCACTGCTCAGATTCCAGCTGCTGCGGGCGGACAGGACGAGGGAAAGCGGTAAGAGGAAAGGAGAAGGACTGGCAGTGTTTGTGAATTACATATGGTGTAACCCTGGGCACATCACTGTGAAAGAACAACTTTGCAGCAGAGACATTGATTTGTTAGCTGTTAGCATGCAACCATACTACCTCCCCATAGAATTCTCGCATGTTATTGTGATAATGGTAGAGGACAGTGAGGAGGCTCTAAAGGACTGTTTTATGTCTACTGTGTGGGAAGTGCTTTGTGACAACCATGGGGAGGACATCGACAGACTTGTGACCTGCTTTATGGACTCAATTAATTTCTGTGTGGATCACACTGTACCAACCATGACTGTGTGGTGCATCCCAAACAATAAACAGGGTGCAGAGAAAGCTGAAAAGACCGATCAAGGATGGGAAAGACTGTTATAGGCAGACGATGGAAAACCAGCTTCAGCAAAGCAATGTTAGCTAAGTCTGGAGAGGCCTTAGAACTACCTCAGGCCGCACAGACCAGAACCTGTCAACAGGTTTGATTGATCTGCCACTGTCTCTACTCCATACTGCCCTCCTTGATGCAGCCTCTAACATCTGCTACAGTAACATCTCCCACCTCAGTCACTTCAGACACCTCAGCCCACATCTCGGTAACTCTGACCACATCTCAGTGAAATTGATTCCAGCCTACAGTTCTGTGCTTAAACGCACTCCACCCGTCCAGAGAGAGATCAGAGTGTGGCCTGAAGGAGCTGTCTCTGCACTTCAAGACTGTTTCGAGAGCACAGAC
>JBBIGA010000146.1:21947442-21968500 GCA_037576975.1 Alestes dentex
AAAAAAAATGCAGGGCATCAATAAATATGTGCAATTTGGACGGCAATAATATAAATATAAATAATATAAAACCATGAAACAGAGTGTTGGGTTTTTTTTACAGAATATGTAGTATAATGTAGTATTTTTGGGCTGGCTTTTCATCTGCTGAAGCCTACATAGGTTAACGGAGTTAAAATCACCTAATTTGCGAACCTCTGACAATTAGAGAGCTATTTATTGTTAGACTTTGGGCGTGGGTAGAAAACAAGTCTCTGGGGGGTATCAAGACTTCTAAAGCATATCTTTTACTGCTTCTGCAGTTAGAAAATCAAAACACTAGCTGATGTACCAGGCAGTGGATAGAAGACTACTGCAAAGTAGTCGTGAGAGTGATTAGCCACAATACAGAGGCAGCATTTAACTTGTTTCTGTATTTTTAACTGCTAAGGATGATGACGAGTTAGTTGCTAGCAAATTACTGTCTGTTTCCGGAAAACTGTGTGCTAAAACCCTAGAGTAAACCTGATTAAGTACCAGTCCCTCTCCATTAATCAGTGTCCAGGCATGTTTAACAAACATATCAATAAAAGGTAACTCCACCACTGTAGCAGGGAGCTACTTGGCAGATACCTGCTGTTGCTAAGACGTATTGACTTCTAAGCCGGGTGGCAGGAGCAGTCAGAAGTTATTAATCGCTGCAATTGGTGGTGGTATGGGAGGGGGGTGTTTGTGTGAGGCTGGAATGGAGACGAACAGCTTTTCTCCGGCACTTTTCCTCTGGCTGCGCTCCACCCAGGCCTCCTACTCGCTGCTTCTCCAATTAGCATATCAATTGTGTGTGGTTTTTATGTGTAGGGCTACAGAGGCAGTCAGCGAACACATCCTACTTTACCCAGTGAATCATGCAGCTAAAGCAGCAGTCGGCAACGAGGACTCCAAAACCTCCTCTCAAGTGGACATAATGCAATTTTTCGCTTGCTTCTTTCACAGTAAGGCAGATCAGTACATTTCCATATGACTCGAGAAACGTGTGTGATGAAAGCCCTGGCTGTGATACAACATCGAAGCAGGCAAGTGATGACCTGAAAGGAGCTTTATTCAAAGTGCGAACATGATAAGCAATGGTGTTAAAGCGATAATTTGTCCAAAAAAAAAAAAATCGCATTTGCACAAATTTTCCCCTCCCCTAAATGTAAGCCCCCAAATATCTGGACCAGCGATACAATGCTATCCCATCAATTAGCGAAATACATACCACAAACCTATTTGCTATCAGATATGCAACTGTATGGTCAATGTGACTTTCATCACATAAGCAAGTCTATTAAAGATAACTTAATTGCTTTAGACAAGAGTGTGATCATTTTGACAATGCTAATTAGCGGGGTATCGGATTAGCTCCATGGCTTCAGTGCAAAACCAACAACATCTTGCATGATTTACTACACTTGGGGGGAAACTGTTCAAAATCAATTAGTTTTTAAATGTTTACATTCAGGACCACAACTGTCATATGTTGATTAAACTGTATTTGATGGCTGTATTTGATTCGCCAACTCTCCATAATGTGCAATATCTCCTCACAAGGTGCAACAGACTTTAGCCATTTGTATATATTTCAACGTACTCCTATTACTCCTATTCGTTTTGTTTATTTAGTCCATCTTATTTTAGTCGACTGCACCTTATATTTAGTTGTTCTCTTGACAAAATGACAATGACAATAAAGATTTATTTTATCTTATCTTAAAGCATACAAACAAAGTATTTTTATTTTATTACATTTCTTCTTTTTCCTATTTTTGCGAATTCACCACATTTAGAACAAAACAAACATTTTTAGATTATTTATTTTCATTCAGCAAGAGAAAAGAAGTTGACACCAACTGGCTCTGAATGTGAAAAAGTAATCATTCAGTCGGTCAACCAAGTAACCAAATTTAGTTTACAACTGCCAGCCCTGTTGAATGCAAACGTTAAATAAAACCTTTCTAGCAATATGAAAGCAACACATTTTGCTGATCACAGAAATTAAGAAAGAATTCCAGAAGCGAAAGAAAGAGAGCCACTCAAATCAGGTTATGCAGCAAGATTACAATCGCAAGCACAAAAGCAAATCCATCTGTGAATGTCAAAAGAAATAAAAGTAAGGTTCTGGAATGGCATAGACAAAGTTCTGATGCTAAACCCATTGAAATGAGGTGGCAGAACCTTAAACAGGCATGCTCAAAAGCCAAAAGCCCTCCACAGCAATGAAAAAGACTGATCTCCAGTTATAGGAAGTTATGCAGTTGTTGCTTCTAAAGGTGGCGCAACAAGTTATGTTATATGAGGACAATTACTTTATACATGTAATATAAAAATGTGCCTTAATTAAATAAAACAAACATTCAAAATTGTGTTGTGTTTTTGAATGTATTATGTATTATATATTATAGCATCCACGATATGACCAGACCTAAATGAAGGAAGCAGGACAACCTTCTTTGTTCTGCATAAAATATTATTTTAACTAGAGAACAAACATCGTTGTAGGCAAAGTAAAAGCAGGGACTACTTTGTAGGGTCACAGTTACCAAGAGGATACGGTTAAAAATGCAAAGCAAGCAACGAGAGGGAGAGAAAGTAAAGGATTATGTCGGTGTTATGCAGAGACGGGGCATATTTTGCTCCTTGGAGACGGCACATTCTGCAGGTATTTGTTCCAGGAGAGCACTGCGAGGTCCGCCTTAATGAACAAACCTGTTTGCAGTCAAGAGACATAATCAGGTAATTAAATCAGGTAGTGTCGTGGCTGCTTTCAGTAAATACCTGGAGTACGCAGCCCCAAGGTTATTTAGGCTGATGGAGCGTATGATTAAGCAATTGTGAACGGTCAGTTAGGCAGCTAACAAGTGCTACAAGAGATGCAGTGTCCAGTAATGGCTGGTTTAGATAGCATGAGTGCCAGCAGCTTAAAAAGCAACTGCATTAACCCACTCATTAGAATTCATGATGGCGTCGTGGCCGCCTCTCATCACATCTGAGGCGGCCTGTTCTTTTTCGGTAGGTCGTGTGATTTCTCAATGAGTTACAAAAGTGAAAAAAAGAGATGAAAAAGAGGAACTTCATTGAAGATTCTCATCACTTACATCCCTTCAACGGCAAGGCAAAGTGCCGAGCTGGAAAAGACGCATTTGTTTTGATTAAAGAATGAACACTTTAGCCTTGAATTTAGACAGCAGCTATTTGATGATTAAAAAAAAAAAAAAAGAAAAAAAGAAGTTGTTGGACAAAACTACTGAGCAGCGGCATAACAACTCACATTTCCGATCATGTGCAGTTTGGGATGTGCACTGCTTCCTCTGCTTATTCCGGTTAATTTCCTACCTACAGGGGGGCTTCACTCACAGGCCTCAGCTAGGCGTGATTAGACCACTGCTAACATCAGCTCTCCGTTACATCCATATCATAATTATCATCTGCGGTGATTCGGATCTATCGCATCTCCCCGCTGCCAACAACGCAACCCATCACAGATGACAGGAGACAGCATTGTTTTAAACGGTGCTGTGAATATGATGGGGAGAGAGAGAGGGTGAGAAAGAGAGGGGGGGGGCTGTGCAAAAAAACTTGATGTTTGTAGCCTAACTCGGCACATCTGCTAAAGCTATCTTCCATTTCTGTTCCCTTTCCTTGGCCTCTGTTGATTCCTCTGTCTCTGTCTCACTCACTCTCTCTGCTGTCACGGATTTTGTTTCCTACCCCCAAAATATGAATATTTTAGAGCTAAGAAGCTTAGAGGGAACAATGAAATGGCCTGCAGTTAAATTATACCCTATTTCCACAGCCACAGAAAAGAGAGAGAGAGAGAGAGCGCGAGATGGAAGGGGGAGGTGGGAAAGAGAGGAGAAACATGAGACCAAGAGAGAGCAGGAGAGAGAGATGAGATCGAAAGGCGCTTGATGAGTACAGAGGGTCATGAAAATCCTAATAGTGACGAAGCTCATCCTCCCTTCGCAGCTTTAGTGTCTCATGCGTAAAACATCCCGACTCCAGTGATCATCTAAAACCTTGGCAAAGGTCTGACCAGCCTTCCACCAGGCCACTGTTTCTACTCTAACTCAAATGGGTATCGCAGATGATGATACGAAACACACACACACACACACACACACACACACACACACACAATGATGAAAGGCTCAAATGGAACAGAAAATAGCTGGGCATGAGTTCATGTTACTAACTGAGTGCAAATGTGTACAGCACTAAAGAAAATGGCAGGGTCTTTCAGCTCCCCACAGTATTCTGATCTGCACTACCATGATCATTCCACCCTGGAGAGCTATCCGAGGTCCCTCACTGCCAGCTTTCTGCTTTTTTCTCCAGCTTGTGAGGGAAAAAAACATTTTCATCCCAAACAGCACATTTTTGCCTCAGTTCAAACTAGTTCTGATGTGCTTGACAGACGCCTTTGGAACAGGAGGGCTTAAAAGAGACACTGCATTTGACTCTTCATGAGGGGATTTTGTCGTTCCTCAGCAAAAGCAGCTCTCAAATTCTTTTGGGGCTGGGTTTGTGGAAAGCGCTGATGCCTTTATATCACCATAAACTGCCCTTTCATTGAGCTTTAACATGCCTCACTCTCCACTGGGCTGAAAGAATGGATGATCTCTGGCCAAGGGATGTTGCGAACGACGGAGGAATGCGATCAGAGATGAAGTGGCTGTAACAGAAAGGCAGAGGCTTGCAAGCATGTGCACCCAGGCTTTAACCAGAGTGGAAAATTCTTTTTCTTTCTTTATTTCTTTATTTTTGGATTTTCTGGGAAATTTTGCCGTCTCCCGTTCCACCTGCTACATAAGAGACCATATGCTACAAACAATACCACCAACACTGTGAGGGTAAAGGCTAGCGCATGCTTCCTCCAAGTCACATGAATCCAGCCGCCACTTTTTTTTACTAATCATTAGACGGCATAACACACTGTCTGTCAATTGCGTTATGTCAGCTAACAGCTAGCTGGTTAACAATGCGCTGAGTGACATGAGGAGAGGGAGGGACATCCTCCCCACTCAGGGAGAGCAGAGCCAATTGCGCCCAATTGGACTCCTGGCTACGGATGGATGCAGAAACACTGGGGATAAAACTCGCTAATGATAGCCCAGCACTTAGAAAGTTGAGCAGCTGAGGCCATAATCATTTACATTAAGCATATAATGAGCAACAATATCATAGATCATTGCTCATCAAAGAGCAATAACACTTAAACACTATGAAAAGAGCTGTCATTTATCACTGAAATCGAGACCACAATGTTTTAAGGCCATTTATACAGAAATAACAGAAAATGCACATACATCTGCAGTTATGTGTTAAAAATGTTTAAGAACAGTTAACAATCATCAAGATCAGTTGAATCATTCTCATAATGAATGTGACAACTAACTCCACAAGGACTTCTATGCCGCAATCATGACACTTAAGGGTACAAACAAAACATTGACACTACCCTCCTCTTTGACCTCTGGATCATTTGTCACCCCCCACCTTTACCCTGTTTATCAATGATTAATACCCCCAGACCACCAGTGGGCAGGTTTTACGTATGTGTTGGTTCATTCTGAACACAGCAGTGACATTGACATGGTACTGACATGTAATTGTGTGTGTGTGTGTGTGTGTGTGTGTGTGTGTGTGTGTGTGTGTGTGTGTGTGTTTTTTATAAAAAATAAAAACTGATGATTGTTCATCTGACGTTGCAGAGTTTGTGTTAGCCATTCTTTAGTCCTTCATCAGTGGTCAGTTTCTGGCCACAGGACACTGTTGGGTGGATATTTGTTTGTTGGTAAACAAAAAACACTGTACAAAAAACACTGTTGGTAAACAGTGACACTGTACTGATGAAAAACCCCAGCAAAGCTGTGGTGTGTGATCCACTCTGTGCAGCACATACACACACTAATATGCCACTATGATGTCAGTGTCGCTGCATGTGCTGAGAACGATCCATCACAGAAATAATACCTGCTCACTGGTGGTCCTCTGGGGTTCTTAGCCACTGATGAACAGGGCAAAGGGGCCTAACAAATGATGCAGAGAAACAGATGAACTACAGGCTGCAGGTACACATTTTCAAAACCTTTAGAAAAAATGTATACTCAATAACCAAAAAAGAAAAAAAAAAAAAGGATTCTAGATAGTACCAAAAATTCATCTCGTTTTTTGGGGATAAATAAACCTCTTTTTGAAAGGTTTTTAAACAACCATGTGCTACAGTGTCTCCATTATAGACAAGATCCATTTAACTATGCAAAGAACCATGTAAACACCGAGTTGTCTTTGAGTTGTCATGATTCTCCAAATAATCGCTGCCTTTACTACAGAATGATTATACAATTAGAGACATGACAACTATAGACACTGAGGGAGAGAAAGGCCAGCCATAATTATTGTACAAGTCCCATCTGCACTTGTGTAGTCCTGACTTGTTTTTGTGTTGCACCTGGTGGAACATTGTTTCATTTCGCTGTGGACTGTGTGGATGGTTAAAATGCCAATAAGCACCTACTTGACTTGAACTGAACTGAAGAGGATGGTTGTGGAGGTCAGGAAAACAGAATTGGTTTTTGAAGGTTATTGCCTCTGCAGAAAAGAACGGTACATGCTCTCAAAGGCCTGTTAGCATACAAAGACTTAACAGCACCTTCAATAAATTCTCTTGTTTTAAGCTGAGCTGATCAAACAGAGAGGAGACAGAGAGGAGGAGGAGAGAGAGAGAGAGAGAGAGAGAGAGAGAGAGAGAGAGAGAGAGAGAGAGAGAGAGAGAGAGAGAGATGACAGATGTAAATGCGCCAGTGACCAGTAGAGGGAGATCTCGGCCAGTTTTTCCCCTCTAGCTCTAAACTGCACAGAATTGCTTGTCTTCTTTTTTTCAGTTTATCAAATCTGAAATGGCAAAAATCACGCTAAACTGAGTCTGTCTGGTTTCTGTAGGTTACTGAGCTACTACCCTTTAATGTTGTAGCAGAAAACGAAAATCTCACGAGACTTAAGGCTTCTGCAGCTGAGATGATTTTAAAACACTTTGACGGGATTAACAACGATTTATGTACATTTTAGATATGAAATGCACAGAGACTGCAAAACGAGGGCTTTAGACATTCAAATGCAACTATTAGACTGTAAATAATAGTTTAATTCAATAAACAAAGAAAAATATTTGGGAAAACCTCCATGAACAGTTTACTGATGGATGACACGTTCAAAACAATATTAGCAACATTCTTTTCTTATATAAAGCATTGTCCACCAAACCGAGACAACGGTCGTAAAACATGAAGAAAATAATCTAATAAATGTTACTTGGGTAAAAATCAATACAGGTGTCAGAAAATCGAAGCTAAAGTCGAAAGACCGTATATGTCGCTAAGTGCGATATGAAACAGATCCATTTCTGCTCACTCTTGTTTTCCTACCGGTTTTCAGACAAGTCCCGCCTTCAGCGCCTATGATTGGCTAGACTAATCAGGCGTCCTGCACTATGATTGGCTTGGTTGTGCCCCGATTGGCAGTAGGAAAACCACTAGCCAATCAAAGCTCAGAATGGGTTTTCATAGTGGCCAATCCCAACTTAGAAGGGGCTGGCTTTGTCCGAAAGCGGGTGGGAAAGAAGAACGCGAACAGCACCGCTGTCGTGCGCTCACTCGCGCGCGGGTTTCCTTGGACTCGGAGTTTTTGGAGCTGCTCGAGCGCTTCACGTGCTTTAACCGTCTGGTTATTATTATTTATTGTTGTTCATAACCGTTTGTTTTTATTTCTTTTTCTGTGTTTTTCCTTAACCGCCCATGAATTATAACCAGCAAATCATCCCGAGTCGGACAGCTGGCACCGCGGAGCACTTTAGAGGGATTTATTCTCCAGGACCGTTAATGTGACGATGCTCGGGTGGATGAGTGAAACACGGCCCTGTGAGCTGTAAAGTTGCAAAACAACTGTGAGAAAAGAAAGAAAGAGAGAAAAACAGTCCATAAAAAGTCAAAATGTTGTTCGCCACGGTGTGTTTCCTTCTGCCTTTGCTCGGTAAGTTCCCATATATATTAATGTTTTAATTAGAAAACTTAGATTTTCTAGTTTCTTCTACCTGATACACAACACAATGTCCAGCCAACACTTACTTAACACCTTTGCAAATGAAGCTGGGACCCTGATTTTGCTGTGCAGAACTCAACCCTGATTTTACTGTGCAATGAATCTAACAGCTCTGGTCTAACCTATAATGTGCTGCACCCTTTGACTGAGGTCACTACTCCAAAACTACATGTCATTAAATCTACATTTTAGAGCCTAAGAGAGAGAGAGAGAGACGCATTACACATGCTGCTGCAAAAGACTGTTTTAGTTCCATTAACTTGTGTTTTCTAGTTTCTTCCACAGCAAAATGTCCAACCAACACTTACTTAAACACCTCTAGAAATGAAGCTGGGACTGAATTGAACCCTGATTTTCCTATGCAGTGAATGTAACAGCTCTGGTCTAATCTATAATGTGCTGCACCCTTTGACTAAGGTCACTAGTCCAGCAGTACAGGTCATTTAATCTACATTTTAGAGCCTTAGAGTCAGAAACATTACACAGGCTGCTGCAAAAGACTGTTTCAGTTCCATTGCTGGATAAGTTTCCCCACATGAGGAGTAAAACTTCAGTTAATGTAACTGATGAGTTATTCCTTCACTCCATGTAGCAACACACATAAATAGTGGAATAAATGGGCAAGAATATCACAAAAAAGTGCTGAAAGTAGTGACTGTCTTTACTATTCACTGTGGAAAGTGTGCAGTCTGCTTTGGACTGCCCTTTCTTGTTTTCCCAGCATTGTGTTTTTATAATTGTTGGTGAGAGAAAGCTCTTTGTGCCGCTTAAAAAATCTCCAGGCGATGATATTTTAATCTTTAAAGCAGCTTGAGTGTGGTTTAATCCTCTCATGTTCAGACAAATGCAGTCTGAGGTACCCGATGTTTCGGGTGGGGGAAAATGACTTATTTACCACACGGATAAGAGGCGGCTGCTTTGTTTTTAAGGTGGAGGAAGATAAGACTTGTAGTCATGTCGAGCTGCTGTAAATGCTTGCAGAGGTGTGGAGGGTCATGTTCCTGAACTGTTTCTCCACACAGATGCGCTGCTGTGCGCTGGGGAGCCGATGTTCACTGCGCCTGGCCGGCTGGACTGCGTCCGAGCCAGCGAGCTGTGCCTGAAGGAGCCAGGGTGCAGCACCAAGTACCGGACCATGAGGCAGTGTGTGGCAGGCAAGGAGAGCAACTCCAGCGTGCTGGCCGGCCTGGAGTCCAGGGACGAGTGCCGCAGTGCCTTGGACGCACTGAAGCAGAGTCCGCTGTACAACTGCAGGTGTAAAAGGGGGATGAAGAAGGAAAAGAACTGCCTGCGCATTTACTGGGGGATCTATCAACATTTGCAGGGTGCGCACAGTTCTCTAATGCTTTGCTTGTTCTGTAAAATGCAGTTAGTTTTGAAGGCAGAAATCAGTTGGACATGACTAACACAAATCCTCAGTGTAGGCTGAAGCGTAATCCTAGAACCACACAACATTCCGAATGAAGATCCTCCACTGAAAGGAAAATACAGTCCAGAACTTGTGACCTATTCCTAGTGACCTATTCTGTTCTAGTTCTGTTCAGGTGAACACAGTTGGCAATTCAACTGTGAACTTTGCTGTGTTGGTGCCAAGTTTATTTACATGGCCACACTGTCTTGTCCCTTGTCTACACTGTGTAGCACATGGAGTTTATGCTCATACCAGCCTTTGTCAACAACCTAGGTCGCTCAAAAGCATGGGCGCTGGAACCGTTATAGCAAGAGGGACATGTTCCCCCCTCTTTTCAAAATCATTAGTTTTGTTCCCCCCTCTTTTCCCCTCCCGGACAACAATCCGGACATACAGAGGAGTGCGCGCCCCCAGACCCACTTTTCCCCTCCTGGACAACAGTCAAGACGTAGAGTCCTGCAACCCCCCACCACCACCACCACCACATTGAAAATGATTCTGGGGCGCATGCTCAAAAGCCTTCAGAAGCCTTTCTGTAACATCCATTGAGTAATCTAATGTGAAGTAGTGGCTGATTTGACTCTCTGATGAGAGTCAGCATGCGGCAAAAATCCCAGCATATACCCAATGGACACCTATGGCCACCTGCAGTGTGGACATAATACCGACATCATTAAACTACTACATACAGTGTTAATATCCACGCAACAAGGCCCAAATGCTCACTTTAAAGAGTGCCTTTAACACTGGGGGGGTTTGTTTTGCATGCTCAATCAACCAGAAACTGGCCATCTAAATAACGGTCTAAACGAGCGCCACGAGTGAGTGACCCAAATAGCAATTTCCCCTCAGGCAAATCAACAGGGACAGTTTACACCATGGAATCGGCCCACAAAATTACCAGTGGCTCTACAGAGAAAAGCGCTGCATTTACTCCAGTTAATTTATTGTTCCTTTGCTCAACAGGGAATGATTTACTCGAGGACTCTCCATACGAGCCCGTGAACAGCCGTCTGTCAGATATATTTCGATTGGCCCCCATCTATTCAGGTAGGATCAGGGGATTGTTTGTTTAAATTGCGTTATTGTTCCTAGAGCTTTTCTCAACAAATTGTTCCACTTCTGAAATACTCTTGGGGAAAGCAGTCTCACATTATATATTTGATGTTACGTGGTTTTTCATTTTTTGCTTCCTCCTTTTCCTCACCTCCTCCCGCCGACCCCGTGACTGCATGCAGTGTCTGATCTTGCACTCTTGCATGGGGAGATATAGTTCTGCATGTTTGCGGTTTGCAGTCAGTGGACCTTATTTAACATAAGGTTTGACCTTACCACCTTACAGAGAGCTTAGCAAGGCCGACAAAACCTAGTCTAAGTTTGTTTCACAAACCGATCAGATGTGAAATCTGGGACGCTGGCATCTGTCTGTGTGGATCATGGTATATTTGGATCACGGTTTGCCTCTGGGTGGCAGTGTTGTTCTCTGGGTAGGAAACCCAACAGTTGCAGTGACTCCTGTCATGATGCCCTGTCTAAGGTGCTTCGCAGCAGATGGTGATAGCAAAGGTTTAACGGAACCAAGTGAAGTCAGACAGAGAGAGCTTGAGTTGTCGTCTCAAGTAGACTAAATGTTGTCCTTGAGAGAGAGATGGAAGGGTGAAGGAGACGGTCCGACAGACAAGATTTACATAAACCAAAAATCTATGTGCCACTCTTAGAGACTCAAACAAACATGTTCAGACTCTTTTGCTTTCTGCATTTTGTCTGTTGTACAGTAGATGCCTTGGAAAGAGAATAGATTTATAGAAGCCTTACAATTTCATTCTAAGACATTACTGAGAAAATATGAGGAAATTGCGGCTTAAAGAAGTGCAGCGCCTTTGAATCATTTCATTTCCTCCTGTCTTATCCTTAATGCCTTTCGACACCAGTCCTTTTGTATTACTAGTGGGTTCTGTGGGCACATACTACTCTGCTGTTAGTATTTAAAGTGTGTTAAAGGGATCATATTCTACACTTTTCCGTGTATTTTGTTTACTCACGGATGTTTTGTGTTAATATGTACCAAAAAACAGCATTTATTAATTTTTTACCATGACTATTTACCAAGCTCCCCTTAAACCGGCTGCTTTAGTTACTGTGCATTTAAGATTGATGTTAATCTAAATAATCTGCTCTGATAATCCAGGCTGCCCTGTATTTGTATTTATTTTAAAAGCGGTCTGAGCTGAAACACCCAGTGTGAAAGGGCAGGGCTAAGCTGCTCTAGTCTGAATAGGCAGATATGTGTAAATGAGTTGGGTTTCGTTACAAGGACAGTCAATTCATAACAAAAAGGCTTATTTTCCTCATGTGTAGGGTCTCAGGAGTGGATAGTAGATTTTGAGATAATGTTTATATACTACATTGAACTATTTTCATTCAGAAAACTGAGGAAAATTGTCTTTGTCTAAATATGGGCTTAAGTGAAATATGTTAGAGACCAGTGTATGGAAGACCAGTGTTCAAATGGAAAGTCAATGGAAAACATGCCCACAATAATGTTTGTGACTGCTCAGCAGGGTGACAATTGTAGTTCTCGAGTTTTGCTCAAATTCATGGAAGTGGAAGAGAAAACTTGCACCCTCCTAAATCAATGTCACCGGTAAGTCACGTCAGTCAAAATAATGAAAGCAAAAAACGATGGAGCCTGTTTCAAGCTCCCCTCGGGGAACCGTGAGGCGGCAAGTAAACATTCCAGTAATTAAAATAACATGCACCTTGCTATTTTTTACCTTTCTCTCTCTCTTTTTCTCGGTGGATGTGAGAACAGAGAGATCTATGGAAAAGTGCTTGGAATCAGAGATTGCTCCTTATTCCCCATTGAAAAGCTCTTTACTTTGATTGACGGCTGCGCTCCGTGGCTAAGAGACAGCCCCACGGAGCATCAATCCCTTCCCTACAAAGGGATTTACGAGGCAGACGCAGTCAGAGACAGGGCACACCACACTCACGGTGTCTGGAGGCTTGTGGCCTCTGGTGTGCACTGCTGTTGTTTATGGCTCCGTTGGGAGAGGAGAAAAAATTTTCCTCTGTTTTTGATTAATTTAGTGAATCTAAGCCATGAAGTGTAGCACAATTAGGTACTTTTAAACATGTGTGATATTTTAAGCAGTCTGAAACTGTACTGCATTGACTTCTCTTTCTCTTGAAAAGATTATTGCTTTGAGGCTTCCTCTCTGTTTAGAGTCTCACAACCCTTATTCATGATGCGTCAAGAAACCAGTAAACAAGTCCCTGGGTTAAAGGTCAGGTTGGTCAGTGGAAAGGTGGACTGGTGTGTATCAAGTGGACCGACAGTTTTCAGAAAACTGCACCATGCACTAATGTATTTTTTAATTTATTTACACCATACAACAATTTAGAACCTTTCATTATGTGGAATCGAGTTCAAAGTGATTCCACGTAAGGAAGAACCCTAAACTAAAAGAGAATCTTTACTTTATGTGAAAGTTGTTTACTTCTTATGTTCTTTTGCAACATATATATATATTAGGGATGCACCGAAAATTCGGCCACCGAAATTTTCGGGCCGAAAATGGCCCAAAATGCATTTTCGGTTTCGACCGAAATTCTTTTGGAACGCGACCGAAACAGCGATGACGCAATGATGACGCAGATGACGCAACCACAGCCTGCATGCACATTTTTATATTTTTAAGAAATATATATATATGTATATATAAATATATATATAATATATATATTCTTTGAAGACATTTAAAAAAACTTTTCCAGTATTGCTGCGTCAATATTTTCAATACATAATGAAGCCTTTTTTCAAAAAGTGCACCTTTAACCCATGCATCACACTCACATCTAATTTACAAATATGGTTCTTCAATGTTTTTTTTTTTTTGTGGCATAGCACAAAGAACCCTTTGTGGCACCTATTCGTTTAAAGAGCATCTTTAGTAAAGGTTCTTTAAAGGTTCTTTAGTAAAGACAGGTTTTTGTGTGTGCAGAGCCACGAAAGGCATTTGCTGCTTAAATGGCCCTTTGTGTAAACTAGTCTTCTGTATGATAATGATGTATATGGTCCTTTAAAGGAAATGGTTCTATACGGCACCAAAATGGTGCCAGTTAACCTGTTTTTGGTACCATATAGAACACCTTTGGCTCATATTGTACCAGGATTTCCACTGGTAACATTTTCCAGTGGTGGGCCACCAAGCAAAAATCTTTGCTATGGCAATAAACCCCCACCTGACCTCCACACCCAGTACAGATGAAAGCACACGCAACGGTCAACAAAACAAACCATGAAGCCACACTCCGACTAATCGAAAAGTGTTTTGAGTCTGTATGAACTTTCCTTTCACCCACAGAATCTCTTACAGAGTTCTTTACTGTATTGATGTCTGTTTTTCCACTCCAATAAATGCCTCTTGAACACCCTGCGACCTCCTCTCTGCATGGAGTCTAACATCCCTTATTCACGCTATACCATAGAGCCAGTAAAACAAAACAAATTAGAGTGTTCCTGGGGTCAAAGGTCAAGTTGGTCAGTAGGAAGATAGACTGGTGTGGATCAAGTGGTCTGACAGCTGTGCTCTCATGCTCCACTTGCAGACATCCCCACACTCAGTAATGGACTGAAATGTAAACAGCCGTGGTGAAGTAGAGGGAAAGCTAAATTTGGTTGTTGAATTAACTGGGATCTGATTCACCTGGCTCAGCTCAAGGTTTATTTCAGACATCCCTGTTCTTCTGTTTATGTCTGCCTCTGAAGGGAAGACAAACGCTCACAGAGCCTTAAAGTGCAGACTCAGATCAGAGACAGAGATATATAATCAACAGGAATAAAGGAATAATCATCTTCAACTTAAAGATCTGAGGTTTTTCATGGATTTTATTATTTTCTCTTGGGGTCAGCACATAATGTATGAATGAGTTTATGAACTAAAAATAATCATTTGTAACCTTTCTTTACTGCTTAGAGGTCTTCAGGACCAGCATCCACGCTTCTGCTCTATTTCTGTGTTGCAAGTTGGGTTGGAGCAAAAATTCAGACCTTCAGGATCACTGCCTTAGATAAAGAGAAGTCCCTGAGACTTAAACAGGTAGTTTTTGTCACTGTGGCTTTTAGATGAATGTATGCAAATGATGTTTATTATGATTGGCTGATCATTTTGTACCAATTTGTACCCGCCCAGGCTGAAACACTCTATGAAACGTCAGTATAAATGAGTGAGCAAATTTTATATATATAGGGATGGATAGATAGACATTACAAAGTCAAAAGCTGTTTACTTTTTTGTACATGGATGAGGACTATGGAGGGATTGGTTTTGTTTTAAAAAAGTTGTGCCATGTGCTGTCAGTGGTTGGACACACTGAGAGGGAAGACGCATGAAGCAAAGCTGCATGCATGACAATCTCCTCTGAGCTTGTAAAGATGATGAACATTAGTAAATTTTAAGGAAGAATTCAGTTAAAATGATAATGTTTTTGTCTTAGAATAAATGTAATGGCTCAGTCAAGACATGTGTGGAGTCTGAAGTTTGCTTTTATAGTACTGCACTGAAACTACAAAACAATGTAATGGAAGCTATGTAATGGAAGCCCACACTAATATAATCCACTAATTAATATCACCAAGCTGTGATTCACATTTTACATTGTACAATGTAAACATTTTGAAAATAAGGCTTTTTTTTTCACTATCACTTATAAAGTTTGATAAAACATTTCCTCACTTTGCTTTGTCTTGTGAAGCACTGATCCATGTAGAAGGCAGTCAGAATCCATTTTGCCCACTTCTCTGCTCCCCCTATCCTTCTTTCTATCTGTCTCTCTCTCTCTGATATGAGTTGCCTCTGTATTACCACCACACCATTAGCTGCTGTCCAAGAGGAGAGTAGAAAGTAAGGGAAGCTTGAATACACAGTACACAACTCACTCTCACATCGCCGCTCCCATGAGCACTTTCTGTCCCTCTGCATTTTGCATGTGCCCATTTCAATAACGTGCCCCTCCGAAACCAGCCAGCCAGAAAAGCTGAAGAATTGCTGGCTGCCCGGTCGCGAAACAACCCAGAACCCAGCCCCCCAAAATGCATAAAACGTTGAAAGGCTGTGATTCAGTTCTGAACAATGAGAAATTAAAATGCACACGTTTCTTAAAGCAAAAACAATGCCACCTATTTTCAGCAAGATACACAGCAAGGCATTGTTGGACTTTGTTGATAAAGTCCTCCGTAATGTTAGCCGATCGGCACTTACCACTCAGTAGAACCCTTTGAGAAGAATGGGGCTGGGAAGAGAATGTGACACAAAGTGTAATAGCCAGTCTGCTGAACTGCCTGAGTCGGCTGGGCTGAAATTGCCTAAATTATGGGGTGGTGGTAAGAAAAGGACGAGGACATCAAACAATCTGGGGAAGCGCAACTATGAATAAAGATGAGCCTCCATATAATTTTGCCGCTTCTCTGCCACTCCAGAAGCTCTTTTTTTCTTGCAACAACTGTTTGTCCGACATAGTCGACATGTCGAGGTGCATGGCAAAGCTTTGTCCAAAAATAAACACGGCACTGCTTCTATCTTTCAGGAAAAAAGCAGTTCCTGCTCCTTTCTCAGCAACACGACACTAAAGGAATGCTGTTTGGGGTGCCCTCATTAGTATTTGCGGATAGTTAGGTGTCGGTCATCTCCAGGTCAGCTGGAGCAATGCCTCTCCCCACTCTGTGTGTGCAGTGTCAACCCTGGGCGGCATGTGTGTGTGAAAACATCTGTAGTGGCAACCTTCCAGGCCAGCGACACGACTCTGCTGCACACCCAGACACTGACATGGCACTGAGAGGCTGTCGGCACCTCTCTCTAGAGCTAATCAGCTCCAGATACAGTCTCTTTCAACATGTTTTCTCTCCATACCACTACTTGACCCAGCGTTATTCCTGCTGACACCGCAAAACCGAACCCAAGATGTTTCTTGTTGAAAGTGAAAGTGATGTTAAATGCACACCCATTCATTTCTTTGACGTTCATTACAGTAAAGTTGCTTTGATGACCACTAGAAATATTTAGACTGATATCAGTTCTCTGGATATTGCTGAATACAGCCACTGGCGGAAAGGATTCTGATTCATTTTGGTTATCGTGCACCCTTAAGAAATAATGAATGAATTTTAATAGAAGTTTTAAAAGAGTTTAGCTTTTAAAAGAGTTTAGCTTTAGTCTAGCATCTAGTCCTAACAGAATTTAAACATAAGTTCTTGGAATAAAATTGTGTACTGCATACTGAAAGTTTGGAGTGGTATTATTGAAGTATGGGATTATACCTCTGAGCAGGGGGTCAGTAAAACCCTGAAGCTTGTTTGGTGCTTAGATTTTTCCATTTTATTATGAGAAGACCTGCAAGAGCTCCCTTTTCTGGAAAAACAATCAACTGCTTAGGTCTAATGGTGTTTAAAGAGAACACCATAACTGAACATATCACCTGAACTGTATTAAGACTAGCCATATCCACTGCTGTGAATCTTATGATTTAGTTAATGCTCTATTTGTATACATTCCAGTAGTGGTTGCATCTGACTCAAGGACATCTTCTTTGTAAACATGTGATTATGTGAAGTTACGTTAGTGATAATGTTCTCATCTAAGTTTGGTTGAAAGATGGGGTGGGCGATAAATCGAAAGTACTTGATGTATCAAGAATTATTTTAAGTTGGATGTAGTGAATGACTATGTCATCAAGTACAAATTGTCGCATTTTTAAATTTGCCGTTTTGCTTCTCTCGCTCTCTGCTGTGTCTCTTTCCTTCTCAAAGATACATAGGCTCCAGAAAAACAATGTTATTTGCCGAGATGCTCTGAGACAAAACCTGAGAAAACTTTCAAAGATAAGGCTAAGTCCATCAATCGTGCCGTGTCAAGTTATTGTAAGCAAACCAACACCCCTAAAATCTTTGTCACTGATAAAAACCGTGTGACTAAAACAATCTGTCTCATTGTAAAAT
The DNA here is from genome assembly GCA_037576975.1 of Alestes dentex. NCBI lineage: Eukaryota > Metazoa > Chordata > Actinopteri > Characiformes > Alestidae > Alestes > Alestes dentex. The sequence continues at coordinate 21,964,965 of JBBIGA010000146.1, forward strand.
GTGAAAAGTCATTCACTGATGGTTTGTATATTAGGGAGGCACCCCTGTAGCTCAGATGTTCTGTTTGTGAGCTAGAAGTGTTGAGTGAAAGCAAAGAAATGGCATACAGTGTCAGCTCAGCAGAGGAAAACAGGGCCAGGACCACACTTCGTGCTAGGTCTGTTATTTGTTTAACTATATAGCAGTTTGTCCATCTCTTTTTTCATCACCAATTCAGATGTGGCTGTTTTCATCAGTTTTCCTTCTGCTTGATACACTATAGTGTGCCTTCGTGACATTTGCTCTCAATGCAATACTTTGTAAATTAGTTACTGTAAGCAGTGTTTTGAAATTGTGTCCGTGCATTTAATTTGTAACCAGATTAACAAGTTAAGTTGGAGGGTGGTGGGAAATCAGCATCTCTGTGAGTATGACAACCATTCCATGCCAGTGTCTGTTAAATTCCTACACAAGCACCTCAATCTGCTCCATGAGGGACTGATTAGTGATCACCTGAATCAAATCTCATTTATTGAGGAAAAGTATTAAAAAACTCTGCTGTGATCGACACTCTCCTCTTGCAATGTGACCAGTTGGATGGCAAAACTACTAGAAGTATGTCAAAAGTATTATTGCTATTGAACAAGAGATTTGTTTTCTTTGAATTATTCAAGTTCTGTAAACCCTGCCAAATTTCTCTTGTTTTGATGTATTGTCATTTCCTTTTAAAATGATGCCTTAAAGAACAATATTTTTATTTGTAAATTAGGAGGAATGTTGTTCTTAAGAACTTAGGGCAAAGCTGTTCAGTTCAATACTTGCACCTATAAAAGATCAAATCTGAGAAACTGAACATTTTTACAGTGGTCTCATTTTTTTCCAGAGCTGTATATTGTATATGGCCTAAAAATATCGCCTTGTTTATAGACAGTACTGCTCAGCTCTTTCTGCAGGGTTATGGTGATAAACAGCACAAAAATATCTTATTTCAGGACTGTTACCATTTTGATGGTAATTTTATCAGCCTGCCCTGGTCTGTTCTAAACACAGGTGGACTGTAGAGCAGAACTGTTGACTCATTATAAGGAGAAGGCCTACGCCTAATTCAGCCCATGAACATATGGAGCTTGTATTACAGATTAGAGCCAAATGTGCTCCCTCTCTTCTGATTTATCTACTCTTAATAAGGACAACTTGCAGTTTCCTAACATTCTTCCATTTTTTCCTTCAACATTCTTCCAGGGCTTGATTTGAATCATCTGAACTGATAAGGAGAGTACAGTGTTTGATGGCATAATCTTCCTAATCAGTTCACACTTTTAGGCTTTAATCATTCCACCCTTTAACTTTTTTTTTTACTTCCACAATAGCAGCTCAGTGTGTTGTGTGTAGCACAAATGTCTTTTTTGTGTTGTCTGCTACTACAGTCCGTCTATCCTTAAGAATGGGCCTCTTATACTGTTAGCTCTGTTTGCGTACGCCGAGAGAGGAGCGTGGTGCAATCATTCCCCCGCTCCCTTTCTCTATTTTCGGCTTTTTGTTCTGGTAAACGCTCCTCTTTCCTCCTGGAGCTAGCGGCAGCTTTGGGAAACATCTCTAGCGAAAGCAAATCAATACAGAGCCATGTTAAAATAGAAACTTGAGGCTGTGCGTACAAGAAAATATTGATTTCTGCCTTTCTTTCTCTCATGCTTTTTTTCACCAAAGCTCTTCTGTTGAAGCGGATCAGAGGATAATGCCTGTGTTGCTAATGCTCAGGTATACCATTGCATCATCGGGTGAAATGTTCTAGAACTAAAGGGAAATGTCAAAGTTTTTTTTTCTTTTTTTTTCCTAAACAAAAGATTTCGGCTCGTCCTGTCCTTTAGCTTCGAAAAGGTAAACAAAGTGCCAGGCCCACGTCTCGCCGAGCTATGAAAACGACTCACCGCCATTCACACAGACCTTGTTATTGGCTAAGTGCTATTGATGAAGTGTGTAGATCTGCTGAGAACATTTAGGGCTTTGATGGAGCGTTAAGGTGCTCCTCGGGGGAATGTTAGGATGTTAACACAGCGCGGTGCAGTGTTAATGAGGCCTCTCGCAACATTAAAACTCGTCCTTTATCTGTAAAAACCTGAGGCTTCCCACAGCTCCCTCCACACCCAGCCCACCATCTGGCCGACTACAGTTTTGGAGGTCAAATGCTCTCGCGCTAGCAGTGCACAGGGAAAAGAAGCCCTCTGAAGAAACATGTGGCAAGTTAAAGAAGGTGCAGAGGAAAGTGAAAGACTGACACACATTGACCTTGACTGTGAACCTGAGGAGGCCACATAGAGAGATGAAACAGAGATGATGAGGCAGTTATAGAGGCCATGGCGTCATGCAGAAGGTAATGTTGACAAAGCCCTTTTCTTTTTTCATTTTTATTCTTGTACTTTTCTCAATCTATATTTGGCTATTTTATGTAAGCATTGATTGTGCTGTCATTATAAATATACAACGTACTGTCTTAGTACATCTAATACACTTACAGCACTGTTCAAAAGTCAGAGAGCACATTTGCATTCATTTCATTTCCAATTAAACGGGCTATTGAATACAAATTATTAATTTTCAGCATCAGAAAACAACAAGAAACACATATTAGAGAATGTTTCATAGAACCCTCAGCTCCTAAATATAATATTGTTTTCAGTGTAAAGTGTGTGGTGACACATGGGCCTAGTACTTTGTTTACATTTGTCTAGCCTTTTTCTGTTTTTTTATTTATTCATTTTTTTCATTTTTATTTTCTGGAAACATGCATGGATATTTTTTCTATACTTCTTGTAAGCACTTCCAGTTCAGTCTTAGAAGTTGGTGGCATTTTCTGCTTCTTTCAGTCCGGAATAATTAAAGATTTACACTCATCGGCCTGGAAAGCCTGACCTCACATCTCATAAGTCCAGTTTGAGTGTTCTGGTGCAAATGTTCCTTTTTTTTTTTTTCTAACAGTGGCACCTTCTTTCAGACCCATAGTCTTGAGATTTCTTTTTACAGTGGAAGGATGAACAGAAAAACCTGTTTTTTTTTTTCAGATCTTAAAAGAGAGCGGAGCTTCATTTGTTTGTCAAACATGAAAGCTTTATGTGCTGTTTATCTGACAATGACAGATTTGGAGGTCTGTCAGGTCTTACATGGTTGTTGGGATCTTGCATTCATTTTTTATTTAATTATTTTGGAAACTTTTTTATTTATTTTCCTTCCACTATCACTGTCCTTATGCAGGTGGATGATCCTCTATCTAATATCCACAGAAAGATTCCCTTTTGGCTATACATGAGAAACACATGGGCAAGGCAGCTAAGGTGTGTGGGAGAAGAGCCATTTATGTGTCTTTCTGAAAATAAAGAGGGGACAAATTAAATGCTAATTTAATATTATGCTTTGTGTTATGAAGATTAGTCGCAGCAAGACAGAATACATGTGTGTAAATGAGAGGGGCACGAGTGGAACAGTGGTGTTACAGGGAGTAGAAGTAAAGAAGGTAGAGGACTTTAAGTACCTAGGGTCTATGGTACAAAGCAATGGAGAGA